>JAJIBD010021964.1:0-171748 GCA_021461705.1 Cryptotis parvus | reverse complement strand
ATCTATAGACGCAGAGAAAGCATTTGACAAGATCCAGCACCCGTTCATGATTAAAACCCTCCAGAAAATGGGAATTGAAGGGACTTTCCTCAAGATAGTTACAGCCATCTACCAAAACCCCACAGCAAGCATCGTTCTAAATGGGGAAAAGTTGAAAGCCTTCCCCCTGAGATCAGGGACAAGACAAGGTTGTTCACTCTCACCTCTTTTATTCAATATAGTACTGGAAGTACTTGCCATAGCAATGAGAGAAGAAAAGGACATCAAGGGCATTCAGATAGGCAAGGAAGAAGTCAAGCTATCATTATTTGCAGATGACATGATATTATACCTAGAGAACCCTAAACTCTCTACCAAAAATCTCCTAGAAACAATAGACGCATATACTAGAGTGGCAGGATACAAAATCAACACCCAAAAGTCGGTGGCTTTCCTATATACAAATAATAAGAGAGAAGAAAGTGATATTAAGGAAACAATTCCATTCACAATTGTGCCACAGAAAATCAAATACCTAGGAATCAACTTACCCAAGTGTGTAAAGGACCTGTACAAAGAAAACTACAAGACACTGCTCCAAGAGATAAAAGAGGACACAAGGAAATGGAAACATACTCCCTGCTCATGGAAGGGGAGAATCAACATTGTCAAAATGGTAATACTCCCTAGAGCTCTGTACAGATTCAATGCAGTCCCTATAAGGCTATACCCATGACATTCTTCAAAGAAATTGACCAAACAGTCCTGAAATTTGTATGGAACAATAAACCCCCAAGGATAGCTAAAGCAATCCTCGGGAAAAAGAAGATGGGAGGCATCACCTTTCCCAACTTCAAACTGTACTACAAGGCAGTAGTAATTAAAACAGCATGGTATTGGAATAAAAACAGACCTGTGGACCTATGGAATAGAATTGAGTATCCTGACACTCAACCTCAAACACATGATCATTTAATCTTTGATAAAGGTGCAATGAGTCTAAAATGGAGTAAGGAAAGCCTCTTCAACAAGTGGTGTTGGGAAAACTGGGCAGCGACAAGTAAAAAAAATGAATCTGGACCTGTGTCTAACACCATGCACAAAAATTAGATCAAAATGGATTAAAGATCTCATATCAGACTTGAATCCATAAAAGTACATTGAAGAAAATATAGGAAAAAACCCTCCACGACATTGAAGCTAAAGGCATCTTCAAAGGTGAAACATCACTAACAAAGCAACTAGAAGAAAAAGATAAACATATGGGACTACATGAGACTAAAAAGCTTCTGCACCTCAAAAGAAACAGTGACTAAGATACAAAAGCAGTCCACAGAATGGGAAAGAATATTCACCAATACCCATCTGCTAAGGGGTTAATATCCAGGATATATCAGGCACTGGTAGAACTTTAAAGAAAACAAACAACCCCATCAAAAAATGGGGGAGAAGAAATGAACAGAAACTTCAGCAAGGAAGAAATTTGAATGGACAAAAAACATATGAAAAAATGCTCATCATCACTAATCATCAGAGAGATGCAAATCAAAACAACAGTGAGATACCACTTTACACCACAGAGACTGGCACATATTCAAAAGCAAAGAACAACAAGTGCTGGCGTGGATGTGGGGAAAAAGGGGACACTCACCCATTGTTGGTGGGAATGCCGGCTGGTACAGCCTTTCTGGAAATCAATATGGACATTCCTCCAAAGACTAGAAATTGAACTCCCATTTGACCCAGCCATACCACTCCTGGGAATCTGCTCTGGGAAACCAAAAATACGCAGCGGAAACACCATCCCTACTTTTTATGTTCATAGCAGCATTATTCACAATAGCCAGAATCTGGAAGCAACCAGAGTGCCCAAAAATCTATGACTGGATAAAAAAGCTTTGGAACATCTACACAATGGAACATTATGCAGCTATTAGGAAAAATGAAGTTATAAAATTTGCCTATAAATGGATGGACATGGAGAAGATTATGTTGAGCGAAATTAGCCAGAAGGAGAGAGACAGATACAGAATGACTGCATTTATCTGCATAACATAAATATATATGTACATATTATGATACCAATATCCAAGGTCAAGTGAAACATATATCAGGAGGTCTTGTCAAAGGTGGCAATTGTCACAAACGTGTGGGAGTCAGAGGCTAGTAAGACAGAAAATGGAACAGTGTGCTAACAATTGTCGAGGGTACTAATGCTAACCTAGAACTGAGGACTAAATAGAGGCAAAAGGATACACATGACAACCCTTTAATGTATGTTCTGTAATCTATAGTCTGGAGGGAAGAAAAGAGAAAGAGAGAGAAAGGGAAAGAAATAAAGAACCTGCCATGGAGGAGGGCTGGGGGGGGGAGGGAACCGGGGACTTTGGTGGTGGGAGATGGGCACTGGTGGTGGGATGGGTGCTGGAACACTGTATGACCAAAACCCAAAATGAACTTTTTAATTGTATATCTTTGTAATTGTAAAAATAAAAAATTTAAAAAAATAACTAAAAAAAAAAAAAAAAGAAAATGGCACTCCTCATGGTGTGGGGGGTTTTCTGGCTTCTTGCGAGCTCCGCTGGGATTGTGAGTCAGAGCTAGAACCTGCCTTCCTTCCTGGGCGCCTCATGATCAGGTGGGCACAGGGAGAGCTGGTAGCACCTCTGCCCCATGTATCTGAGTCTCAGGATCATGCATACCTGGGCTTGAAATAAACTGCTGTAGGGTAAAACTCTGATAAGTACAGGGCTTGTGATCAGCTTTTCTGCTGGGTGGAGCTCTGATGAGCTGTGGAGTCTGGATGTTGAAAATGGCAGCCCTCATGGTATAAATTATTTTATAACATTGTATTAAATTTTACTCTTTTTTGCTCACTAATGGTTAGTTTTCATTATGAAACAAACCCATTAATAGCTGTTATTTGAGTCAGCATCTGCAGTTTGAATTTATTTTTACCTCATAAACCTCTGTAGTGGAGGGCATGTGGATTTACTAGAGAAGGAATTTCTTTGACAGTAACAGTTTTGCTAGTGTCATTTCCTAACCTATCTCTGGCAACCCATTTCATATGTAGAAAAGTGATTTCATTTCTTTAAAGTGCTTAACAGTTGTTTAATAATTTGTTTTTTTTTTACATGACTGAATTCCTGGTAGTATTTCTACACCTCACACAGGAAATTTTTGAAAGGATTGTTTTTAACTTTTTAATTAGCAGCATTTTCACTGGCTTCCATAGAGTGGGACTACTTAAAAGATATTTATCCATGTCATCAACAATATATGTCACTTTCATGTGGGTACCCAACTTACAATTAAGGTGAAAATCTTTATAATAGCTTTGCTAAAATTAGAATTTATGACAACTTCACTTAGTAATTTTAATACTTTTTAAAATAAATTTCAGTAATTGATTATTTCTGCCTGATTAGATCCTTCTTATTAGACAACTGTTTAAACATGAGAAATATTTTAACACATAAATAAAATAGTTTATTGCGCAAGATTTTAGATTTAGTTTATGCATTCAGATTAAAGTTAGAAATAAAGATATCACTGTAAGAATATATATCACTTGATCACTTGAATCCCGTTATTCATCGATTTGCTCGGCGGGCGCCAGTAACATTTCCATTGGACCCTATCACGTGCCAATGTAGCCCAATGGCATCTGGTTGATTGAGGACTATGAAGAGCCTCAAACCGTTCCTTCAGAGTCTTAACAAGGAAGTCTGACCATCTTGTAGGTGGGCGGTCAGCGTGATCTTTTGACATCCTGTAGGATCCAGTCGGTAACTGCTCTAGTCCAGCGGTTGTCTCCAAATCGCATTACATGTCCAGCCCATCTGATTTT
Organism: Cryptotis parvus; assembly: GCA_021461705.1. Lineage (NCBI taxonomy): Eukaryota > Metazoa > Chordata > Mammalia > Eulipotyphla > Soricidae > Cryptotis > Cryptotis parvus. Next base: position 167,916 of record JAJIBD010021964.1, on the reverse strand, counting down.
TGAAGCCTTGGCAAACGTGACAGCGTCCCTGATTCTGGAATAGCGGCGGAGGTCAGAACTCCGGATTCCTTCACTCACTTGAGTGAGGCGTGATATTCAAGCATAGCTCTTTCGATGCCTCTCTGGGAGACCCGAATAGCATTCTCATCCTGCTAAGAATATATATAAAATTAGAAAAAAAAACTTTTTAAGATAAAGATGGCCATGTTGGAAATATTGAAATACAGAACAGTGGTTGCAAGATAGTTTTGAGTAGGATTCGTTAAAGAATCTTCAAGACCTTAAGTTCTTAAACTATGACTTGCAATGCCATATGCTATTAAATAACTGAATTGGGGGACTGCAAACAGTATGATACTACAGAATTTTTTTTGAATGTGCAAAATAAAAAAATTCATTTAAAAACTATCTTGGTAAAGATACAGATGCTTCTGGCAGTGCGTACCTATGTTAAATTTTGGGTGAAACGCTGACATAAGTTTAAATAGTTTGGTGCTGGAGTGATAGTACAGTGGTTGGGCATTTGCCTTGAACATGGCTGACCTTGGTTCAATACCCAGCATCCCATATGGCCCCTGAGTACTTCCAGGAGTAATTCCTGAGTGCAGAGCCAGGAGTAAACCCTGAGCATTGCCAGATGTGACCCTAAAAAAAAAAAAAAAGTTTAAATATTTTAAGAACTATTCTAGACTGGTTTTTGAAACCTCATTGTGAATCTTCATGGAAAAGCAAGTGATAAGAATAGACTGTTCAACAGTCTATACTTATTTGTCCAATAAGGGCACTGGACAAAGAAACTGAACCATATGCATAGTGGAATACAATTAGGTATCCAAAGTGACAATTGTATCACTTGTATCACTTGTCTTGCCTTTGATCAGCACAGTAACATCTCCATAAATCCTGTCACATGCTAGTATATCCCAAGGGCATGTGCTAGCTCCAGGAACATAAAGCGCCTCAAACCATTCCATCAGGTCATGGGAATGAGGTCTATAATTGCTACTGGTATTTGGCATATCAAATATGACACGGATAGCTTGCCAGGCTCTGTCATGCGGGTGAAATACTCTTGTAGTTACCTCTAATCTTGAGTATTTATTGATGAACTGCATGGCCACAAAGTGGCTGCATGAGCTGGGCTGTGATTAGCTCTTCTGCTGGGTGGAGCTCTGACTAGAGGGGGCGTCCAGAGGGAGGAAAATGGCGGCCCCTCATGTTGTAGGGGGTCCTCTAGCTTCTTGCAAGGCTCTCCAGGGCTAGTGGGCCAGAGCTAGAACCCAATATCCCTCCCCGGACACTTTGTGATCAGCTGGGCACAGGAAGAGGAGGTAGCAGCTCTGCCCCATGTATATGAGTCTCTGGATTAGCATACCTGGACTGGGCTTGAAAAAGTCTGATGCAGGGGTGGGTCTGTGATGAGCTGGCTGTGATCAACTCTCCTGCTGGGTGGAACTTTGAGAGGGAGTCTGAATATGGAAAATGGTGGTCCTCATGGTGTGGGGGGTTCCTCTAGCTTCTTATGAGGCTCTGCTGGGGTGGTGGGCCAGGGCTAGAGCCCACCATCCCTCCCGGGCACCTCATGATCAGCTGAGGGCAGACTTGCTGGGGCAGAGCTGCTACTGGCTCTTCCTGTGCCCAGCTGATCAGAAGTGACAAAAATCATACAATTTGAGCGTTATGTGGCTCATATTGGAGGGTATAGTGCTGAGTGAAGTCAGTCAGAACAAGAGAGGCAAATGCGGAATGCTTTCTCTCATAAATGGGGATACTAAAAAATGTCAAAAACAACAGACTGTAACAATTCGTCTATAGAACTAATCTAACCATGGCAGTATGCTTTTGCACATTGGAGATGGTGTGCATTATGGGGAACCAAAGGAAATGGTGAGGGGATGGGGGGGCCCCCTAAGGCCATGGTGGGCATATTCTCAGGGGAGCAGTATGGTTTTAAATTCCTGAAATGTTATCAGTGGCAATATTATAAAATTGTAGACTGCAGTGACTAAAATAGTTTTAAAAGGAAGAATTTTGTCTTTACTGGAGAAAAGATGCATATAAATTTCATGCTTCATTTAAAATAAACCAATCTTTTCATGGTTTTCAGTGGCCTATAGTTTTTACTTACTTCTGTTCCCTTTGTTGGTGGTGGTGTTGCAGTGACTAGCAGTTCCACATGTCTGGTTCTATTGCTTGTTTATTGGCTGGGGTGCTTATCAAGAGTCATCCTTCTTTAGTTGTGATGCTGTCAGGTGTTATCACTCTTGGGTTCAATTCATACATCTTTTTAGCTTTGGTGTTTGTTGGAGGCCACAACTTTTTCTTAGAGTGTGCATACAAACCTGGTGCGGCGCACCAATTTTCTGGTGGTGTAACCAGAAATTGTTTGCATGGTCAGAGATCACAGACAACATAGTTTGCTTGCACAGATAGAATTGTGCATGACACATGGCAGTAATACATAGAATCAAACTTCCTAGGTAATTTTATTAATAATTAGACTATCTCCTAGCCCTTCATGGTGTCTTAAATGTTGTCTTAGTGTTAAAATCACACTTGTGGAGCCATGGTATTTTGTAATTTGAACATCTGAAATCACAGCTTGAAGGACTGGGGTCAAAGGTGCCTTTCATGTGTAAAGACATGTGTTTTAACCATCTCCTTCCAATTCCACCCCCAGCATAATAAAAAAAAAAATCACAGCTTAGATTCACTGCTAACTTCATGGACTACTTCTGAGTAGAAAATTCTAGATTTTAAAAGTTTCCTTGAAACAATTATTAGTGAAACTTAAAAAACTCTCATTGATAATAGTCTATTCCGTGAAAGTTTTTTTATTTAAAAAAAATTTAAACTAATTTTCTTTTGCATCTGAGAGAAAAGTATAAGAGAAAGTATAAGTAAGTATAAGTATAAGTATAAGAGAAAGTATAAGTCCCAACCAAAGGAACAATATAATTGAATTCATAAGGACTTTCCTAAGTCATATATCCAATCAGAGTCGTTTTTTAAAAGATTTTATTATACCACTGTGAGATATACAATTACAAAGATGTTCATGTTTGGGTTTCAGTCATACAGTGTTCCATCCCCCATCCCCCCATCAGTGCCTATTTCCCACCACCAGTATTCCCAATTCCTCCACCCACCCCCTAGCCTGCCTCTATGGCAGGCTCTTTATCTCCTCTCTCTCTCTCTCTTACTTCTCTCTCTCTTTCTCTTCCTTTCTTACACAATGTGGATTGCAATACATACATTTAGAGGTTATCCTGTTTATCTTTTGCCTATATTCATTGCTCAGTTCTAGGCTGTTTTTATCATTTTTGATGATTATTAGCACACTGTTCCCTTCTCTGTCTTACCTAAACTCTGACTCCTACACGCTTGTGGTAGATTCCACCTTTGACAAGATCTCCTGATTCATGTTTGCCTGAACTTGGATATTGTTATCATAATATATATTTATGTCATGCCAATATATGCAGTCCTATTTGTCTTTTTTCCTTTTTGGCTAATTTCGCTCAACATGAGACTCTCCATGTCCATTCATTTATAGGCAAATTTCATAACTTCATTTTTCCTAACAGCTGCATAGTATTCCATTGTGTAGATGTGCCAAAGTTTCTTTATCCAGTCATCAGTTCATGAGCACATTGGTTGTTTCCAGATTCTGGCTATTGTGAATAGTGCTGCTATGAAGATAAAAGGGCAGATGATGTTGCTGCGGTGTGTTTTGGGCTTCCCAGGGTATATCCCCAAGAGTGGTATGGCTGGGTCAAACAGGAGCTCAATTTCTAGTCTTTGGAGGAATGTCCATATTGTTTTCCAAAAAGGCTGTGCCAGTCGACATTCCCACTAACAATGGATGAGAGTCCCCTTTTCCCTACATCCACACCAGCACTTGTTATCCTTGCCCTTTTGGATATGTGCTAGTCTCTGTGGTGTGAGATGATATCTCATTGTTGTTTTGATTAGCATCTCTCTGATGATTAGTGATGATGAGCATTTTTCTTATGCCTTTTGGCTATTCGAATTTCTTCCTTGTTGAAGTTTCTGTTCATTTCTTCTCCCCATTTTTTAAATTAAAATTGAAAATTTAATTGAAATTGTGCTGTTTTTTCTTGTAAAGTTCCTCCATTGCCAGATATATCCTGAATATTATCCCCTTATCGGATGGGTATTGTGTGAATATTCTTTCCCATTTTGTGGTATGGACTGTCTTTGTATTTTGGTCACTGTTTCTTTTGAGGTACAGAAGCTTTCTATTTTCATGTAACCTCATATGTTTATCTTTTCTTCCAGTTGCTTTTAGTGGTATTTCATATTTGAAAATGCCTTTAGCTTCAATGTCATGAAGGGTTTTTCCTATATTTTTCTTCGTTATACTTTATGGTTTCAGGTCTGATATTGAGATCTTTAATCCATTTTGATCTTATTTTTGTGCAAGGTGTAAGACAGAGGTCCAAATTCAATTTTTTGCATATAGTTGTCCAGTTTTCCCAGCACCACTTGTTAGAAGAGGCTTTCCTTGCTCCATTTTGTACTTTTTGCTCCTTAATTAAAGTCCAATCAGAGTCTTATCTTTTTATAATTAACTTTTTTTCAGAGGTACTATTATATACTAGAAATTAATTGGAACACACACATTGATTATTCCAGAAAATGTTTTAAAGAAAAATTCCCAGATAATAACTTATTTCTTAGCAAGTTTTCTTATTTTTATGTAGTTTTCTATTTTTTTTTACTTTATTCTTTGAGGTTTCTGTTCCTCTCCATATGTATCATATAGTTAGAGATGTAACTTAGACTAGTGATAATATTTTCTTATATTTCTAACCCAAGTAATATATTTAGTAGTCAAAACATAGGCTATTTTGCATTTTTAACTACAAATAGGAGTAATACCCAGTGAACACTTACTGTTTTATTGCAGTATCAAGTAACAGAGACTAACATTAGCTTCCAGTGTTCAGGGATTGAATCGTTTTATTGCATAATATGGGAGAATTGCTCAGTACTGTCTGTTCATGCTGACAATCCTGATGTTCAATCCAGTAATATCATCAAAGTTACTCTTTTGCTCATTGATATTAGATGTTAATAGGTATTGGTCTATGGGAAAAGAAGGATGGAAAATATTCACCTCTAAAAGCACAGTCTAAGAAAAATTAAAGTAATAAAGCATGCACTGAATAAGAAAACTTGAAATTTCATTTACATTTTCTTTCATATTTTTTTTGTCAAAATAAGGGCAGCCTAATATGCAGTAACCTAGATTTTGCTCTTGTACCAGAATAGCTAAATAGCTGAGACATTAAACTTCACTTGTTAATTATCTCATCTAGGAAGTATTCTCAATGATGGCTCTACAACATATTAAATTCCCTCTAGCTATGGCTAGAGATGACTCTGTGCAGAATCAGAATATTAACACTACTTTATCTGTCTGTATGAATTTTAAAGAACCAAAAGTATTCCTATATATACATACATATATATATATGTATGTATATATATGTGTGTGGTATTTCATGCTTAGTTAAGAGTAACATGAAACTTAAAATGCCTTAAACTATATTATTGTTTACCAATCTTTTGTATTGTCTTTAAAATTATTTTTAATATCTTTTAAACCAACTGTTTCACTTTCTTATTGTCTGATTCGGTCCATCTAAATTTAGAGGTATTTTTTATCTTTCTCCATCACAACTGAGAAATAACTTGTCCAAAAGTGAAACAAAGTTAAAAGATGTCTCACAACCTGAGCATTTCTAGTCAAATGATGGTGGGACAAGGATATTTTCAGCAAAATAAAAGACTGTTTCAAGCAAAGCTCTGGAAAGATGGGGAATCTTTGGCAGATTGCCTGCAGTTTCTGAGCTATAGTACACAGATAACAGTCTCAAAAGGAGTTGAAATTAGAATTAAGTTAATCTTAATTTAGGCATTTAGATTTGTAAAAGTGACACCATATTCAGCCTTTAAAAGTTGTTACTGTAATTTTGGTAATATTAATACTATATTACTAATGTTCATGGTATTGATATACAAAGCTACTTCACCTGACCATCACCAAACTGTCCAAGACGGCTCCACCACTACTGTCCCTGTTGCATCTAGATTGCCTCTTCATTTCCTTTATTATCTTCCTACTGCTTGTAAACTAAGTGTTGTAATCAAATCAAGCAGTTATCATTGGTAAATAGTGTCAATTTCCTTGCTTTCTCTATACATACACAGATGAAATTTGGCCTCGCCCCAGAGGTGGGCCCCAGGAAGGAGGAGGCAGCTCTAGAGCCCTCCCAGGTGATTGCTGGTGGAAAGTGCAAACCAGATCAGGAGAAGCCAATGCAGAGAGGTTGTGCCCAGATTCACAGGTCTACAGGTTACTTGAAGGGGACGTTTTCCAAAGTGGAAGCACTGTTTGGAAGACAGTCTTCACGTCATGGTGCAGTCCTGGAAGTGTGTCTGGAGCATTTAAGCTCAGTTTTGTTTTGTGTGTGTTTGCACCCTAGGTCCTTTCCTTAAAGGCATGGAGTCAGGTTCCCAGAGACCAGGCTTTGAGTACTTTGGGTGCAAGGCAGCTCCCAGCAGCTGCGAGACCTACAGGTTTAGTGTTGCCTCAGGAGGGCAACTCTCAGCTTTGCTCAGAACTGCAGCATTTAGGCCAGGAGGGGCATAATAGGCCCCAGCTTCAGAATTCTTGGGTGGACAAGGAGTTTGCCCAGGTGAACTTTTGAATCTGCTCATCAGGTTTTTTTTTTTTTCTTTTTTGGGTCACACCCGGCAATGCTCAAGGGTTTCTCCTGGCTCTGCACTCAGGAATTATTCCTGGTGGTGCTCAGGGGACCATATGGGATGCCGGGGATCAAACCTGGGCCGGCATGGGCAGGCCGTGTGCAAGGCAAAAGCCCTACCTGCTGGGCTATTGCTCTGGCCCCTGCTCATGAGGTTTTGATGAGTGCTTTGAGGCTTCCCCAGACAGAGAAGGTGTCTGGAAATTTATGATCTTGCTCTCCATCCCTCATGTAGAGTGTCTAGAGGCTCACAGACAAGTGACTGAATTCAGGGAACGAGGAGCTATTCCGTATATTGGACAAGTGGAAGTGAGCTCAGCATGCAGTGCTCACCAGGTTTTGAGTCAGGACAAAAATAAGGAACTTCAGCAACAAAGGAATGTGTCAGTTGGTGAGTCTGCACTAGCAAACCAATGAGAACTCTGTAAAGGGACTCAGCTACCCCAAGAGCCCTCAGCCAGATCAAAAGGAGGGGGAAGTCTTTGCCAGTTTCAAGTCCTAATTCTCAATTTATCTGCCAGGAATGCAATCTGGACAGACTCTCAGAACTTTTCTGAGAAACTTTGGTGATGTACCAGGTCCAAGGAAAGTTACTCAAAGGCTCAGGGTGGTACTGTTTTATTTCTGGAGAAGTGACTTTTAACTTCTGGTACATGAGACACTGCATCTGGAACTATTGCTTCGGGGCCAGTGAGTACGTGGTTATTCTCCTACTGGGCAATGGCGTATTGACCCAGGAGGTACAGAGACCCCTCACATCCGGATGCTTTCCCACTCAGTCCTTACAGATGCTGAGTCTAGTGAGGGACGAAAGGCATAGTCATTAGGATATTTCTGTTATTGTGTGTGTATCGGTTACAAGTACAAGAGCTGCTTCCAGCTCTCCCTGTGCCCAGCTGCTCACGAGGCACATGGGAGGTATGGCAGGTTCTAGCCCTGGCCCACCACTCCAGCCGAGCCTCACAAGAAACAAGATGACCCCCACCCCCCACTCTATCAGGGCCGCCATTTTCCACATCCAGACTTCCCTCTCATCAGAACTCCACCCAGCAGAAGAGCCTATCACAGCCCGGATCATCAAGACCCACCCTGCAGCAGTCTTTTTCAAGTTCAGCCCAGGTATGCTGATCCAGAGACTCACAAACTTGGGACAGAACTGATACCGGTTCTCCCTGTTCCCAGTCACTCAGAAGGCACCTAGGAGGGATGGTATGTTCTAGCCCTGGCCCGCCACCCTAGCAGAGCCTCACAAGAAGCGAGGTGACCCGCCCCCACATTTTCCACATCGAGATTTCCCTCTCATCAGAATTCCACCCAGCAGAAGAGCCTATCACAGCCCGGCTCGTGGGGCTACAAGTGACTGCACAGTTCATCAATAAATGCTGGAGATCAGAGGTTACTACAAGAGTATGCCACTCGCCACGGCAGATCCTTGCAAGCTACCCCTGTCGTATTTGATATGCCAAATCCAGTAACAATTATAGACCTCATTCCCATGACTTGATGGAATAGTTTGAGGCTCTTTATGTTTTTGGAGCAAGCAGATGCCCTTGGGCTCTACTAGCATGAGACAGGACATATGGAGATGTTGCTGATGCCTGCTTGAGCAAATTGATGATGAAGCGGGAAGACAGTGATACAGTGATACCACAGATGAGTGAAGTCTTCCAGTATCTTCATTCTTCTTGTGACATGTTTCACTTAATATCCCTACTGTTCAATCGATGATGCAGCAAATTGAAATTCAAATTTTTCTTATGCTGAATAATATGCTGTTGTATGTGTGTGCAACTTATTTATTCACTTATCTGTAGTTGATTATTTGAGTTTCTATGTTATCCTATCTTTTGTATTACATGCAATTTACATAAATGTGTATATATTCTTTTGAGTGATGGTTTTGTGTTCAGAGAATAGAGTCCAAGAAGTCATAAGGAAACTCCATTCTCACTTGTTTGAGTAATTTCATACAGTTTTCCACAGAGACAAACCCAGAGAATGTTCTCACGAATCTTGAAACTGATAAAATTGGCTGTTTTCAAAGTTTTATATATGCCATTCTCATCAGGGTGAAATGATATCTCATTATCTTGGTTTGCATTTCCCTGATAAATGAATAACCACTTTTTCTATGCCTACTAGCCATCCATGTGTCTTTTCCTGGAAAGTGTCTAGTAATCTATTCCCCGTTAAAAATATTTTTATTATAATTTTTGTAGTTAAAATATTGTTGAACTTAATGGTATTGGTATACAAAGGTAATCAACTCAACCATGATGAAAACAATCTTAACTCTCTAGTCTTTTGTCTTTTATAGAGCTTTTATCTTTTATAGGACTCTCTAGTCCATATTTTTTATAGAAAGTGATCTTGACCACTGTGTCCATATCTTCTATAGGTTGGTTATCTTCCTTTCCTCCCCCACTGTTTTGGTAATTAGTTTTGTATTCAAATGAATTGAGTGTGAATTATGCATTACTGTTGTGTTTCAATATTCTGTAAATGAGTAAGACCACTCAGTATTTGTCCTCCCTCTGACTTATTCTGCTTGACATTATACCTCTAATTCCATACACATTATAGTGAGCTGAATAATTTCACCTATTTTTGCATTTGCATATTTCTTTGTGCACATATGCTTCAGCCTCTTTATCCATTCATCTGTAGTTGGATGCATAGGTTGCTTCAATATTCTGGCTATTGTACTAAGTGCCAAGTACTGCAATGAACATTATTCTAAATGCTGTAGTGAAAATTTGTTGAATGTATTGTTTCAAATAAAAGTTTTAGAAGTTAGGTTTTTTGATAGTTAAGTCAATGAACAATTTTTTTTAAATATTTTATTATACCACCATGAGATATACAATTACATAGATGCTCTTATTTGGGTTTCGGTCATACAGTGTTACAGCACCCATCCCTCCACCAGTGCCCATTTCCCACTACCAATATCCCCGATTCTCTCCTCCCTCCCCTAGCCTGCCTCTATGGCAGGTTCTTTATCTCTTTCTCTTTCTGTCTTCCTTCCCTTGCACATTGTGGGTTACAATACATACATTTAGAGGTTATCATGTGTATCTTTTTGCCTGTATTTAATGCTCAGTTCTAGGTTGGTAATAGCACTTTAGACAGTTTTTAGCACACTCTCCCATTCTGTCTTACCTAACCTCTGACTCCCACATGTTTGTGGTAATTTACACCTTTATTTTGTTTTCTTTTTTATTTCATTTTTTTTATTATACCACCATGCAATGTACAATTAAAAAGACGTTTTTTATTGGGTTTCAGTCATACATTTCTGTCGGGGCGCGCCGCGGGGTCCCCCACAGTGCCAGGGAGCGAGTTCCCTTCTACCTCCAAAGCCGGCGAGGAATGGATGAAAACTCAGGAATCCGATGCAGTTTTAAAAAGGCTTTTACTTATCACAGGTTCAGGCATACAAATCAGTAAAAGGAAAAGCCCAGTGCTTAGGATTCCAGGCTAGAACCCCAGCCACGTGTAGGCCAAGATGGCGGCCACCACGTATAAAGGCTTTGTAAAAAGGAGAAGAAGACAAGACTTCCAAGAAGGGTGAGCGCTCACAAAGAGAGAGCCCACAAAGAAGCCCGGGAGAAAGGGAAACAGGCTAGTTTTATACCCCTGCCACTCAGACCTTCCTCCCACTGTTATGGAAAGCAGGGAGGGTCAAATGCCCTTAGGTAATCCCTCCCTGCACCTCACCTAGGCCCTTTAGTATGCTAATGTTTTGAGCCAAGATCTGCCTGGAAATGCCTTTATAGGGTAGAGAAGGGGGTTTCTGAGATGGCATGTCTCAATACCAAAGACTAATACTAATGCCAGTTAAATATTTCTCCAATCCTTCACAAGTCTCTTCTACTTCATTGTAGTTTTATATTTTAGTTGCCTTTGAGTATATCAGGGAGCCATGCTTGTTTGCTTGGAAGCAAACAGCATTTCTCTCTGGTTTAATTACTTAGGAGTACTACGTGGCCAGGCTAATATGCTGGTAAGATCTAGCTAGTCCCACGATGATTGTGGTAGCATGGGAGAATATTTATACCAGCTAGTACAGCATACATGGTCAGATAAACTGCCACATTTAGACTACCCCCTTATCTACTAAGTGATTTTCAGGCGGCAATTCAGAGCAGATGCAGCGGCCCTTAGAGGAGTCCTGCAACACATTTCTCCAACACCCATACCTCCACCAGTGCCCCTTAGGTGCCATAAAGTGAAATCACTGAGTCATATAGAATTTCTGTTTTAACTTTTTATAAGAAATCTGTACACTGCTTCCCATAAATGCTGGACCAGATGACATTTCCACTGACAGTTCCTTTTATACCACACTCCTGTGTTTTGATATATGTCTTTCTCACTTGTAAGAGATACTTACTGTTATTTATCCTCATTTATGTAAGGTACAATTTATTCGGGGTTTCTTTCTCGAAGTTTGTCAATTTAGTCTATTCTTTTGAAAAAAAATCTTTGGTTTCATTGATCCCTTTGGTTGTATTCTTGATTTATATATCACTGATTTCTTCTCTGTTTTGTATATATTCTTATTTCTATTTACGTGGCATTTGTTCTTTTACTTGTTCTTATCCTGTGAGGTTTGGTTACTGACTTAAGTTTTTATTTTTTTTCAAATATAAGCCTGTATTGTTATGAATTTCCTCTTAGTACTATTTTTTGCTGTGTCATAAGTTCTGGTAGTTTGTACATTGATACTTATTTGTTTGGAAATTTTTCAAATTTGTTACTCTTGGCTCTGCACTCAGGAATTACTCCTGGTGGTGCTCGGGGACCATATGGGATGCCAGGGATCGAACTCAGGTCGGTCATATATAAAGCAAACACCCTATCCACTGTGCTATCGCTCTGGCCCCAATTTTCAAATATGTATTGTTTGATTTCCTCTTTGATCCAGTTTTTCTTTAACAGAATATTGTTCAGTTTTCAAATATGGACATTTTGCCCCAATTTTCTTTTTTATTATTCTAATTCAACTTTCACTGCTTTGTGGTCTAGAGAAATACTTGATTCAGTGTTTTATTTTTGTTTCTTTACATATATTTAAATTGTGCAACATGTGATCTATATTGAAGAATGTCCCATAAATTTGGATTTTGAGATGTGTAGGAACCTGACAATGTCTATTAAAATAATTTTTAATTCTCATTTTGGGCTCATATTTCTTTATTAATGTTCTGCCTGTTTGATAATGTTCAAAGTGAGAATAAGGTAATATAATCTCCCAGTATTATTTTGTTGCCATTGACATATCTCTTTACTTTTTTTTAGCAATTGCTTTATAAACTTTGCTGCCTCTTCATTTGATACATATATGTTGATGAGAGTTAAGTTATTTTGATATATTGATTTCTTAACCAGTATGTTATTTGCATCCCCATGTCTTTATTTGGTTTATCTTGAATAATATTCGGTCTGATATAAGAAAGTCTTCTATTTCAGTTTACTTTGATTGGTACACTTTGATACTTTTGAATTAGTGCTCTCATCTCCCTCTTCAGATTGTGGCAATTCTCACCTAACTAGCCTTTCCTCTCCTTTGATTTTTATTCAACTAGCCTTTTCTATCCTTTGATTTTTTATTCTTCTTCTAGAATTACTGTGATCATGAGGGTTTTTATCTTAGTACTGTCAATAATGCTGCTTATATTTTCTTATTGTTTTCTTTAGTCTCTTCTTTCCTTTTGAAGCTATTCACTGTATCTTCAAGTTCACTGATTTGATTTTCATCATTATCCATTTTGCTGCTAAGACATGCTGTTGTCTCACATGCTGTTGTCTCACATGCTGGTGTCTCCTTTAGCTCCTTTCCTTCTATTTGAATGAGTTATTTCATTCTGTTCTATCAGTCTATTCTAGAGTTTATTTAGCCTCTGACTGTCTTTTTTTTAGATTACTGCTACTCCCTCTCATCATTTTCCTAAAGTCTTCATCAGGCACATTGCAAAGGTCTGATGTCATTGGGGATCATCCTTTACTTTAGTCATCCTTTGTTGACACAGCTGAGTTCCTTTATTTTCCTGTGTTTCTAGTACTTTAATAAGCAGTGACTGGTTCGGGCCCTGAACAGATGTCTGGTGATGCCCGAGGGTCTTGTTCTGTATAGCATTATATGGGAAATGCTCTTCTGGCCAGAAATCTCCATATATTTTGATGGCATTGTTGTGGTTGTTTGTTTTGCTGTTGAGTTTTGTTCATGATTTGTATCTATCATATACCCCTCCCTTATTTGCTGTATTATATGTAAATATTTTCTCCACTTGGGACCTGTTTTAAATAATTTTATACATTTGAATAAAATAATGCAACTAAAATATTACCATCTTAAAAATAGCATTTAAATCATCAATTATAGGACCTTAGCAGATAGAATAAATTTGATTTTGAGTTGTGAACTTAATTACTAAAATTAAGTTCATAAATTAAGAACTATAAATTTTATAATATTAATCTCTCCAAAGCATATATTTATTCATCTAAAATAATGGAATATGAATTTCTTTAGAATTATTATAATACAAAAAACATGTACATGCTGCTTAGCACACGATCTCAAAAACAATATGCACTCTAATGTTATTTGTTAAAAATTTGAACAAACTAATTGACAATAAAACTTATTACTATAAATAAACTAGAGGTCCCCAAATGTATTTTGCCTACCAAATTATGAGAAGTTGGCATTCAAAACATTGAAATGGTATGGTTGTCAGGCAGATTTGTCACTGCTTTCTATCTTGATGATTTCACATCAGTTTGGCCATCTCTACTTCCTGGAACAGGCAGGGAGACAGCCTGACATATGAGATTATCTTGTACATGTAAATATATCTTAGTTTAACTTATATTTGATTTTAAAAGATTTTATAAGACTGATAATTCTTAAATAATTGGTTCAAATAATCTTTATGTCAAAGGGGCATTTGGAGTGGCGCTTTTGCTTACATGCTCCCCACCCCCAAGCCAAATCAAAGGCCACTTCAATTATAAATCCTTTATAATTTTGCTTTTTACATGAAGATCTAAGATTCACAACATATCGCACAACATAGTAAACATACTTGAATAATTAGTAACTTTGGCTAACTTCTCTGGACCTGCATACCTGGGCAGGATTGAGGGAAAAACTGCTGCAGGGTGGGTGTTGATGATTCTGGCTGTATGCCAAGGAGTATGCCAAGGACTAACCTCTTCCTCTGAGATTATCTATGGAATTTAACATGCCCATCAAAGCAGTAAAATAAAATCCAATCGCAAACATAGATTTCATCTGAACCATGGAGAGATCTCTGTTATTGTTCTTCAGCTTCTCTTCTTGTCTCTCAATTTTCTTCTTCTGTTGACGACCAGCCGATTCAGTAATGGTTTCCTTCTTCTCCAACTTTTTACTCTGCTTCTCCACTTCCACCTTCAGCCTCTTGTACTTGTCTGTCCTGTAGACCAGGACCCAAGTTATGCCCTCGGCGAGATGTGCACACCGAGATAAACACGATGAGCAGCGTGTCCGCAAACATGGTGCTCATTTCGCACCGCCACAAGCCAGGAGAGACATGGGGCAGAACTTCTCCCTGTGCCCAGCCGTTCATGAGGAACTCGGGAGGCATGGCCGGTTCTAGCCCTGGCTCACTACCCAAGCAGAGCCTCACAACAAGCCAGACGACCCCCCCTCCACAGGGGCCACCATTTTCCACATTTGGACTTCCCTCTTGTCAGAACTCCACCCAGCAGACCAGCCCATCACAGCCCAGCTTGCGCTGCTCCATGGTTCATCAATAATTGCTTTATTTAAAGGTGACTACAAGAGTATGCCTCCCAGCACGGCAAGCCTGGCAAGCTGCTCATGTTGTATTTGATATGCCAAATACCAGTAACAATTATATTAGGTCATTCCCATGACCTAATATAATGGTTTGAGGCTCTCTATGTTCCTATAACAAGCCGATGCCCTTGCCTCTACTGGCATGAGACAGGACAATGGAGATGTTGCTGGTGCCCGCTCTAGCAAATAGATGATGAATGGGAAGATCATGATTGTTGGCTAACTTACCTAAAATAGCAACTAATTATTAGTTACTTTGGCTACCTTTCCTAAAACAGCCAATTATTTTACTAACACAGTGAATTTATTCAGAACATACAATAAAGAAAAACTGTATAACAGAGAAAAATTGGGAAATACTTCATGATGAGACCCACTTACACTTTCCTATATCCATGCTAAAGATCTCCCATGTCTTCTCTGGAAGGGCTCTGGTATAGAGGGAAATAGCTCCTCCTTTTCACCTGCTGTGAAAGAGACTAGCCATGTTTGGATTCTGTAGTAGGTTAATTTAATTTTTCCATGAATGTGCACTCTTTGTAATTCCCTTACCTAACTTAAATGGGCTTCTGCATATTGATCTTTATATTAATATTAAGTCATTTTTCTAAATTCAAGAGACTTTTAGGAAATTGGAACATTTCCTAAAATGAACTAGAAAAGAAATAAGAAGTAGGAAACACCTATTTTTTTTTTAAACTTTAGGTCAGATTTCTGCTTCAGAAAAAAATCGGTATTCTTGGATAACCTATTTAACCACACTTGGCTAGCTCTGGATTTTTGCATTGCTGAGGAGGGATTGTTCTTCTGCAAGCCATTTGCATAGCCTTAGGCCAAAGAGATTTCTTTCTTGTGTAAACACAAAGGGAGTGTGGGGGCAGGTATTTGTGAATCAGTTTTATGCTAAATTGATTGCTGCTAGACCTTTCATCATAATTTTTAACTATAAACCCCAGTACCATCTAGAGCAGGCACCAGTAATATCTCCATATGTCCTGTCTCATGCCAGTAGAACCCAAAGGCATCCACTTGCTCTAGGAACATAAAGAGCCTCAAACCATTATATTAGGTCATGGGAATGACCTATTATAAATGTTACTGGCATTTGGCATATCAAATATGACACGAGCAGCTTGCTAGGCTTGCCATGTGGGTGGCATACTCTTGTAGTCACCTCTGAATGGATTAATTTCCTAACAATCCACCAGTCCTCTATGAGGGACTGCATGGTACCAGGAAGAGAGTCATCCTGGCTACAGAATGGCACCCTTGAGTATAACCCCACTCTGACAAAGATTAAAGGGAGATCAAAATAACTGCCTTGCCTAAGACAAGCCTGAATAGCCTCACAGTGTGAAAGTCTTTGAAAGAGAGCAATCGTGCTCAAGAAATTGCCCTGGACCAGAGACTGATTGACAAAGAACCTTGTGGGGGATGGAGATATCAATCTAGCATGAAGAACATAGTTTGAATTATATGACATGATTGCCCCATGAAAATGCACCCTATAGATATTGTATCACTAATGTAGTTATGCCAGTCCCTCTCTTGCTGTATTTACATAAGAAACTAGATATAATATTATTGGATTGCTCATCAACCTTGGAGGAGAGATGCTCAACTTTAGCAACTCTTAAGCATGAGCTAAGGGTGTGGCTCCCTGGGAATTTGCACCATAAGAGTCTTGGCCCCAGGGAAGTCAGAATTTTTACTCTAGTGGGCTGGCAGACAAAGGAGTTGGATATGGCACTGCATATATGTGGATGAGCTCTTGATCAGCACACATGGCCAGGCAGTTCTTGGTCTGTGTGTGTCTGTGGGCAGGTGTGGTGGTGGCAGAGTGTACTTAACTGTTCTTGTGAAGTGACATTGGCAGAAGTAAAAAGCTTTTGGATTATCAATCTGAACTCATAGCCTTTTGTTCATCAGCTGTCTGCCACAGAGTATGACCAGGGACTTGATGAACCCTAATATTGTTGGGGACCACATAACCCCAGCAATGAATGAGTGTTGTAAGCAAGATAATTAACCTGGATATATATATATATATATATATATAGAAATCTGATGAGTTCTAAGAGAGAAGGAAAAAAATAGGTTCATTTTGACAAACTTTAAATTAAGTTGTAGGTAAGATCTCATTCCACTGAGTTAAGAGTCAATTGAGAGATGAATTGACAAAGAAAGAGCTCGATTGGCAAAAACTTGGTAGATTCATAGGCTGGAAGATGGTAGATTTTAGACCTCAAAGTAACCATTTTGTATGCACGGCTGCAGGAATCATTTGTTTAAAAAACAACACACACAAAAAGGAGAGTTTATAGAAATGGTGGAATCCATACCAGTAGGCCCCAAAATGTAAAGTAAAATTTACTCATGGACTATTCCACTGAGGCATATTTTAATGCCAAACTAAGTAAAAGATAAGTTTTTGAGAGAAAGGCCAAGTATTCGATTTACAGAGAAATGTGAGGCAATGATAACTTTTCATAGATCAGTTTTATTTGATCTGTTTTTCAAGTTTAAAATTCAGTGAATTTTGGTGTTAAGCTCACATGCTTACACACATGACACACACACAGACACATACACACACGCCTTGTGACGTAGAATAAGCATCCTTCTTAATAGGTGTTAAATGGGAAGGGACACTTGCACAAAGGCACAATTGGATTTAGGATCTCAAAATAGTTACATCTGCAAAAGGGGATCCATAAAAGGGTATGTGTAATTCTGGTTCCTGTGTGTTAAAGTCTTAAGGGTGGCATTTGAAAACTTCACTAGCAAACATTTCACTTGGTTCTGGATCTGCACACGGTTTTATGGTCTTCACATGCCTAGTTGGGCATATGCTGTTTTTAATTGCTGAATGTGCATGTAACCACACTAGCATGGCAGAATTTTATATAAAAAATACATAAATATCTTATTTCTTACTTCAGTAAGAAATCATCATCTTCAATATCTTATTTCTTACAGTAAGAAATAAGATAGCAATTTGTAATAGGAAGAATGGATTAGTTTAACAACTTATCTGGCAGCTGTTCCTATCATAAGACTCAATTTAAGACATACTGAAATAAATTTGGCATCGTGGTTTTCTTTGTTTTGCTCACATGCTGTTGTGGCTGCATAAATACTGCACAATTCTTTTAAATATGGTTGATAAAGAACTAACTTGGTAATAGCAATCCAATTTTTATTTTGCTCCTGATTCTTTTCAGAAATAGGTCAATTAAGTTTGAGCTGACTAAGGCCCAATGAAGAGTAAATAGCTTGTTGTACTAAGAAGCTGAGCAGTTTTTGTGATAAAGGTTAACAAAATTTCACTGAAATTATAAGGCGACAATAATTTTGATGATGATGTTTTGTGAAGAAATAGAGAAAAGATAGCAATTCTGATTACAGTCTATAAACCACAGATGGAAAATTTTCTCTTATCTTTTATATCATATACAGTTTCTTTCACAGTGCTGCTTAGATTTTGGAGTGGAAAAGGGGAGACATTTTAAGGACTATAGTTTTGATATCCTAACCCTTGTTTCCAATGTGTCTGTGGTGTGTGTATGTGTGTGTATAGAATTTTCCTTGTACCAACATTCAATTCTTGAACACAAGTTGGTTATTTAGAATTCAACCCTTATTCAATATGCCTAAAGAGAATGACACCAAACTTTATATTTCATGTTCTGAAGCCAATCAAGATGCACCTACTTTTAGATAAAAAAAGAAAAAGGTTTATTTGGTACAGCAAAACAGAGGCAAGAGTAATAGCCAGATCTCTAATCCAAGCCATTCCACTAATCCCAGACCAAGTCCTTTAAAATGGGTAGAAGGATGGACAGGTTGGGAAGTAGTGGCATTAGTCATAATCACTGAATTTGGTGGCATCAGAATTGGTGGCATTTTGAAAGTTGTTTCTCATGAATTATCCCATTCTGTCTGTGGGTTTGAGACTGCAGCCACTTGCTAGGAATCAGAGTTTGAAAAATTCTGTTTCAGTCACAAGAGTAGTGCATTCTGGGAAACATGCATATTGACAGTGATTCTTATCTAACTACTAACGAGTGATCAACAATGGGAGAAAAGAAGGTGAGAGAAACATGGGGGCTTATGGCACTTCTACTTGAAGGTCAGATTCTACAGGGCTAGCTTTCCATTTTCCTGAGTTAACTCTTCACTGAAGTTACCATTAGGCAACAAGCATGAGGCAATCGGGTGCTTCTGACCTCACAAACCCTCTCCTCAGATTTCAGGCCACTGTTGCAAGTTTGGATTATTAGACTTGTTTCTGGCTGACTGGCCATAAATCACAGATTCCCAATAAACCCTTACCAGGTTTGATTCATTTAGAATACACTACAGAAATCTGGAAATCTTTTACTCATTAGATCAGTGTTTCTCAACCTTTATCTGACCCTGATGCGCTTCTGACCTGTTTTCTTCCTGGAACTCTGGAACTGCTCTTTCTTACCTGTTGCTCCCTGTAATCTCATGCTGTGACCCCTCTTTAATGAGTTTTTTTTTTCCTTTCAAGTTCTTCCCCCTTGGAACATCCTAGGAAATACTGCAGATCACCAATTGATTGCTGAGCATGCTAAATGTTCAAATCAATAATCATAATCAAATTATAAAAAAAGAGTTGCAGCCCAAAACACATGCTAAACAAGTTCCTCATCTTGGGGGCTGGAGCAATAGTACAGTGGGTAGGGTATTTGCCTGGCATGATGCTGGGTTCTATCTCTGGAATCCCATATGGTCCCTTGAGCAGTGCCAGGAATGTCCCTTGAGCATTCAGGAGTGGCCCAAACAGCCAAAACAAACAAAAAAAAAATCAGATGAAAACATTGCAAGGCATGATCTGGAGATCTAGAGTTCTGGAGTACAGTAGTTAGGGTACATGCTGCACATGTCCCTCAAGCATCACTGGGTACAAACCTAGAGACTCCAGAGAACTACTAGAGTGCCTGAGTAATACTTGTTTACTACATGGTTTGAGAAGTACCACATCCTCAGGCTTTGGCACTGAACAACCACTTGGGTTGCCAGAGAATTGCTGATGTATCCCTGAGCATCTTGAGAGAGGCCCCCCATGCTAAGAAATGCAAAGGCCAAGGTCTGGAAAAAAAGTAAAGACTATCACCAATTCTCCATGTAGTCACTGATCTGTAAGCCCTCTTGAATCTGTCCTCAAGATTTTTTGTAAATTTTATTATATTGATGTAAGTGGACAAGTTATCAGCCATTAGCAATTGAATTCCAATTCTAGCCATTTTTCTCCTCTCCATTGAATCAGTGGGTTGGAACTGGAAGTTTTATCCTATGTTCTTGTTAGTTTCCCTGGCAACCATTCCCTTCCCCAGGTGTTTTCCAAAAAATTACCTTTATTAACATAGCAAAAGAAATCTTAACACTTATGAAACACTCATAACACTTGAGAAATTCCAAGATAAGGAGGGTAGTTGTGAGACAAAACCTGTGGAAGAAAATATATGCCTGAAAATGTATTTTGATAATATTTCCTATATGTTGTACTACTGCAAGGTATGAAGAATATACCTTATAAATTATAAAAGGAATGAGAAATTTTGAAACATTCTGCAACATTCATGTTCTTTGTTTTCACACAGTACTTGCCTAAATTTTATATAGGGATCTTGAATGACAATTCATGGATTATATATCTTGATCAAATTCTTACCAAACAGAAATTCTGTCCATACTTAATAGATGTATAAACAGTCATTAATTTACATAATTTTGCATCCATTTGTATTTTAGTTCCTTTTTCTTTTTGGTAAAGGAGAAGAAAAAAATATCGCATTTGTTCTTATTTGAATGTTTTTGCCTTTGTAATGAGTTTGAAATTTACAGCTATAGATCCAGGTGGGGAAACTTATTTTTTATAATTAGATTTAGCTTGGTTCTCTGAGCTTATATATGGTGGGTAGTTAACTTTAATCTTACCAATTAAGATTTTGACTTGCAACTCAGTCACCTAAGCAAAAGGGTTTCACTTTGGAAAAATAGTATTTCTCTTTCCTATCTTATGTATGTAGATATCTAGGGAGGAAACAGTTGGTGGTTTATTATTCTTCACTCATTGGATTCTAGTATAAGCTCTCTTTTCTTCAGGCTCTATCATTGATATATTCAAAGCCTAGCTTTGGGAATTAAAAGTAAACAACTTTTGCCTTTCAGTATAGTCTCACTTTTGAAAATAAACTATGCTTCTACATTCAGTCTCTTTTTGGGCTATGGATTTGTAAAATCTGCTTGTAGTTCAAAACTCAATAAATTACCTTTCTATTCTTACTACAATTTGTTGTTTTCTACTCTCCCTGAGGCAAATTCCAGCTTTGATCATGGGGAATAAAAAATAAGGAAAAAGGTATAGAAAAAGTAATTTAATGAATTTTATCTGCTTTGGAGACTGAAGCTAACCAGAGAAGTTAGCAATACATGAAGTAGCTGCTAGTTTAAGATCAGTTCTTTTATGTCTGTGTTTATTACTATTTTCCAACATAATAGAGCTCTCCCTTGCATCTCAGGATAGCTGTACAATGATTGATAGAAATTGCTAGCAGTTCAGCAGTTCTCTGTTTTTAAATAATGTACTCAGTATTTGCAATAACACCAAGTGTCTTTCACTCCTGACCCCAAACTCAAATGTTAAACTGACAGTGAAAGAAACTCTTCCGCAAATCTTCAAATTCTAGCCTTCATGACATAATATATGAATGTGTTTGCTCTATATAATGCATTCTTTCAAGACTCAATTTTAGGGTTTGGTTGGTTGGGGGTTGCATCTAGCCTTCCTTAGGACTTACTCTGCTTCTGTGCTCAGGGATCACTCCTGGAGGGGCTCAGGGGAACATATAAGGTGACTGGGATTGAACCCTCAGTTGGACACAAGCAAGGCAAGCACCCAGCCCGCTGCACTTCTCTCCAACCCCCAAAGATTATTTTAAATAATGTGAAATTGTTGGATCCAGTCATATACTGTTGAAAACTAATTGAGATACAGCTCCTATGATATTTGTTGTGTCAAACAAATACACTCATAATGTCAGCAGGTCTTAAGAAACTGGCCAGTGGAAAATTTTAAGAAAGCTATTTGTGTTTTATTTCTTTCCTACAAGTTTAGAAGCGCATAGCTAGGCATAAGGTATTTAACTTCCATGAAGTTCATTTTTCTGCTTAAGTTAACTTGAAATTTGAATGGTAAAGAAAATTTTAGTAATTGGTACAGTTTAGTATCATGCTTATGTAGGAGGTACCTAACATTTTCTTTTTTGGCACTGTTTTAGAATCATGAAGATGATTGTTACTGGCTTTTTGTGAAATATTCAGAGTAATGGGACAGTATCATAAAAATGAAATATTTTGCAAATATTTTCTAGTGCTTTAGTGCTATGCTTAGTTTTAGTAATTAATTAGGTCATTTAATCATTATCATTATCGTCCAGATGCTAAAGCTAGAAGCTTTAAGTCAGTTCTAGTATTATGAGTTTTCACCTTATTTCATTTATTTTTCATGTTTTACATGTTCATGTGAAATTTGTTTCCATAGTTTGCCTTACCTATATAATTCTTCTACTGAATTTACACCAAAACTTCTTACTGTGTTGATAAATTTCAAACAGTTATCACAAGCATTTATAAATCCAACTAAACAAAACGAGAAAACCATTCCTACATTTATATTCTAGTCTAAATAAAATGTATTGTGGTGTATATATCATGGAAGAAATGAGCCTTCAATTCAGTGCTATTACCAATTATTTTCAAAATAACTCAGCAATAATTTTAACTTAATTTAAACAGAAATTAGTCTATTTTTTTTTGTCTTACATAGCAATGTTCAGGGATTACTCCTAGATCTGCACTCAGGAATTACTCCTAGCAGTGCTTGGAGAACATATGGGATGCCGGGGATGAAACCTAGGTTCGGTACTGGCAATACAACGACCCCACTGGTTATGCTTTCCCTCTGGCACCAGATAATCTTCTAAGTATGAACTTAATCCACCCACTAAATGTCTATTTTCAGTATTAGTGCTGAGCAAATATAATTCTGCAACCTAACTTTAATATCTTTGCTGATTATAGATTACTCATTCATTGTGTACATATATTTAGTTTTAAAAAAACTAACATACTTAGATGATAACAGCTTCTTAATGTCCCATTAAAGTACACATCAGTGAACTTTAAAAAATGATTATTATGTCTTCCACATTTTATCTTCCATTCAGTTTCAGGGGAAATATGATGGTGATGATCCACATACATTTTTGGCTGAGATTTATGATGGGCTCTAATGACATTTTCCTAACGGAATCCCACAAAATAAGTTAAACTCTTGAATTTATAATGAAGATGTTCAATGATATTGTTTTCCACAAAAATGACCCGTCTTTGATATGGTTTAAATGGACTTAATTTAAGGCACTTATGTGGATTTATCTTTGTTCATAACCCCTGAATAAGGATTTACACAAAATAATTTTCTTCTTCTGTTGTGTTTTAAGAGGATATATTCATTAAAAAAAAACATGCTTATTAGTCTAAATGGTGCCATATCACATCTCTTTGACTCCACCATTCTCCCTGCATTAACATACGCCTCAGAGACCTGGGCCCTACGAAAGCAGAATGAGAATGCTATTCGGGTCTCCCAGAGAGGAATCAAAAGAGCTATGCTTGGAATATCACGCCTCACTCAAGTGAGAGAAGGAATCCGAATTCTGACCTCCATCGCTATTCCAGAATCAGGGACGCTGTCTTGTTTGCCAAGGCATCGAAAATCAGATGGGCTGGACATGTAATGCGATTTGGAGACAACCGCTGGACTAGAGCCGTTACCAACTGGATCCCACGGGATGTCAAAAGATCACGTGGCGCCCCCACCTACAAGATGGTCAGACTTCCTTGTCAAGACCCTGAAGGAACGGTTTGAGGCTCTTCATATTCCTGAATCAACCAGATGCCATTGGGCTACATTGGCACGTGATAGGGTCCGATGGAAATGATACTGGCGCCCGCTCGAGCAAATCAATGAATAATGGGATTCAAGTGATCAAGTGATCAAGTGGTGCCATATATTTTATTAGGTCCAGATGTGATACCTAAAGAATATTATACAATACCTGTATTCATTAATTTCACAGACTGCATTATAGTCTCATTCTTATGTAATTTAAAAATGGAGAGATGCTCTGAAAGAGGTAGCACTTTATGGGACTAACTAAAACATTTTATGGAAATTCCAAATAATATCAAGCCAAGTTTACCTTGTAAGTCAGCATGGATTTTACGAAGATGGAATGTTGGACCTGTGACTTGAATAAATGGTTAGAATTGTAGATGGCAGTCCAAATGTGCTTGCAATCTTAAGTCAAGGTTCACAGGATTTGGGGCATTGGAGAACATAGCAGATATGGGAAATTGTGAAATAAATATAAATGAAATGGAAGTGTCCTGCAGAGGAAAGCCAGAAATTAGGTCTAAGAAGATCACTGGGGAACACATCCTTTTCATTGGTAGTTTAGATTTTATGCTCTATATAATAGTTGTGACTCTGCAAGGACATTGCTTTATGATGTTCAGTTCAGTGGAAAATCTCCCTCCTCTCTGCGTTTTTCTCAGTTTGGACAAGTAATCAAAACAGCATCAGATAGGTTATCAATAGAAAATCAATGTAATAACATATGCATGGGGAATTTACATGGTCGAAATCAAACCATGGACAGATAGATATTCTCTGTTTAGCATCTCAGACACCTGAAATATCAAAAAGAAGGGTATTTCCCATGACTAAGAAGAAATAAGTTCATATGTAGCTCTGAGACTAAAAAGATGAATTTATCAGAGAGGGAGTGTGTTCACTCATATCTCAATCTGAGTGATATCCTCCAAACCTAAAGGGGAAACATTTATTACTTTATGAAGTAATAAAGGGGAGACAGGGCAAGAGTTTTTTCTCAGTCCATAGCATGTTCACTGCTCCTAACTTAATATATACATTCTGAAAATAGTAGTAGTAACAGGTTTCATGAGACCCATCTAGCCCAAATTGGTGAACATGTATCCTCATTTGTTTTGAATTAATATCTGTTTACCAATGTGACACTTTTATGTCTGATCCATTTGGGGAAGATTAATCCCACAACGCAAACATGCTTTCTATAGTTTTCCTACAGATAATAAACAAATTTATAGGTGAATAGTGGGAAGAGAAGTAGAAAATGAAAAGAGAAAGGCTATGAGAGATTGTTAGTAATATATCCTAATATTGATGAGTTACATTGTATTCATAACATTATGAGTTATATGTGTTTATCTTTAATAAAACTTTCTTGGTGTTTTATTAAAACTGTATTATTTCCAAAGGCTGGAAGGTAGGGTGGATAGGGTGGTTTCCTTAGATGCAGACAATACAGACTCAATCTCTGGCATCCCATATTGTCTCTCAAGCTCTGCCAGGAGTGATTCTTGAGTGCAGAGCCATAGTAAGTCCTCATATGCCTTCCCTCTCCAAATAAAAATAGATTGTATTATTTCCCCCTTTCGTGTTCTTTGCAATGTCCTGAAATTGCACACACACCTGATAATGAGGTTCATACACTGTTTGATGCCATTCTCCCTCAGTTTACAACCCTAGATCTGGTGTTCATGCACTCTTTAAGCAACATAACACCACAGTGCCAAGAATCACAAAACGATTTGCCTTGGGGCTGGTACTGAGGCCTGAACTCATCTCACATATGCAAAACAGGTGCTCTCCACAGTCCCTTTTCTTTTATGCAATGGATTTGGATAGAGATTTCTGTGATCAAGTCAGAAATCAAATAATTAGAAGTACTAATTCTCTTAGTATATTTTATTTGAAATATTATTACCCTAGCTGATTGATATTCTACACAGTTGCTCAGGTCTCCACATTAGTTTTATCTATGCATATTAATTATTTTATAAAAAAAGAAAAAGATTGTGTGCCTTCATACCATCATGGAAAGGATCACGATCACTGGAGACACCTATGATTTCTTTCTATAATATGTCAAATTATGTTGTATGTCACTCAATGAGCCTTAATGAATATAAATGCATTTGTTTGCTTTTATAGAGAGACAATGTTTCCAAAGTGTTTTGTGGCTTGTATCATATTCCTGTATTCGTGTTATATAACTATATAGCTGTTCATATATGTATATATATAAAATATATATACGTATATATTTTATATATATAAAAGTATATTTATGTATATATATATATTTTTTTTTTGTATTAGCCTAGAAAATTACCTTTATTATCTACCTGTAGACCACTGAAATTTGGAACTGAATTTGTTCTTGGGACCGAAGAGGTAGTAAGGTAGATTAGATGTTTGCCCTGTATTTTGCTAAGCTGGGTGATTCCCAACACCATATATGGTAACTGGAACCCAGCAAGAAGTGATCCCTAAGTGGTCCCTAAGTGATCCCTAATCTGCAGAGCCAAGAATAATCTTTAAACATACCATGTGGTACTAATGCTAACTAAATAAAGTTTAAACTGATCTTTGAAAACTAAAATTTCAATGAATATAAAATCGATTAAAATTGTTGGTAGTATATACAATTGAGTATTTTAAATTTTTTCCTTTTAAAGAAATGTAAGAAGAATCAGATCTGATTTTCCCTTCATAATCATGTGCCTGAGGTGCTGAAAAGAGAACTTGCCTTGCACATAGCCACCATGACTTTGATCCAGTACCCAATATATTCCCCTGAGTCCTGCCAGGAGTGATACTTGAGCTTAGACAAAAGTATCCCCTGACCACGACTGTGTGTGATCCCCAAAACGAAAACATAAATGTGTATCATATCTGAAGACAGAAGCTAACATTAATTTTAGTATGCATTATTTGTGTAATAAAAAGCAACCACATGACTAATTTGCTCTGTTTACTTACAGAGAGCCATATCCTAGAAGATGTTAACAAATGTATAATAGCTTTGAGAGACCAGGATGCTGATAATTTAGACCGCGCTGCTGGAGCTATCAGAGGACGGGCAGCAAGAGTAGCTCACATTGTCACCGGTGAAATGGACAGTTATGAGCCAGGGTCTTATACGGAAGGTGTGATGAGAAATGTGAACTTTCTCACAAATACTGGTAAGTTGCATTCGCCAACTAAGAGCTGCACCTATAACAGATGCACTGTTATTTGAATTGGCTCTGCTACCAAATATTTAAAAATACAGAAAAATCTAAGATTATGTTGCCTGTTTTGAGATAGATTGTTTAGCTGTCAGATATATATATATTTGAATCCCATTGTTAAATGATTTGAAATTTACCCTGAGAAGTAATTATATTCATTGAAAAAGAGGTATTTTGTATGGGGCCTGAGTGATAGTACAGTAGCTTGAGTATTTGCCATGCAAGCAGCCAACCTGGGTTTGAAACCTGGTAACCATAATGTCCCCTTAATCCCACCAGGAATGATTCATAAGCACAAAGCCAAAAAGTAAACCCTTAGCATTGCCAGATGTAGCCTAAAAACAAAACAAAAATAAAGTCTTTTCTATATATGTTAAAAACATGTAAACATGCCATATGCAAATCACATACATATATGTAAATTATGTGATATATATGTAGATAATATTTGCAAATTCTATATTATATACAGACTTTAGCCTCTTATGAATTTTTATTAATGCCAGAGTCATTAGGGAATGTAATGAGACCCCATGTAGTAAGCATGTAATAGTTTCCATACCTTGTTTCAGTACTGTCATTGGGAGCCCTAGGTTTTTGTTTCCATTACTCATACAGTTAATACTTGTCCTGTTTACAGTGAAATGTATTATCCTTCTTTTTCAATCCATTTTTAAAACAATATTTTGGTCTTGTATATTATCTTTTCTGATTATTCAAAACATAGGGAACCAGGATTTATTTTCAATTTTAACACCAAGTTAATGTTATTTAAGATTAACCTCTATGTGTTTAAATTTATAATTACTCATTAAAGTAGAGTCATAATATTTAGTACTATTATTTCTTTAAGAAGGATTAGAATGCAGATGGATACACAAACTGGATATAATTTACATGAGGACAGTCAACATTTTTATAATTCATGATGACAGATGTTTTTTCCTGTGAATACCCTTTGTAATTTTATATGCCCTTGATGTTGATTTAATTTTCTTTATTTTATTTTGGTCTGAGGTACAAAAAGCCAGAGGTGCTTAGGACTTATTTCTAGCTCTGTGCTCAGGATTACTCCTGGTGCTCAAGGTATCACACACAGTGCTAGGGATTGAACGCTGAGTCCATGGTGTGCAAGCAAGTGCTTTATCGACTATAGTATATCTCTGACTCTGGATAAGTTTTGATTATGAATCATTTCATAACAGATATTAAGTTAATATTTAATTTTTATACTTAATTAAAACATGCTCAATCATTGTTCCTTAATTATGCATAAGCATGCTAAATTTGGACATATGTATTTTGTGAGAAGGTGATGGGGATAAAGGGGTAAATTTTTTGTGGGAGGAAGAAAGATTCTCTTTGAAATTCATTTGCTAAGAGAAACATATTAACATTTAACAGCCATCAGTATAAACTAGTTCTGAAGAGCCACAATTGAGCTTACTTTCCTTTTTTGGAGAACTGATAATTTATGTACCTATTTTCCTAGACTGTTGATATGGAAAACTGTGATGAACACTGACAAGTAGCTTTCTCATTATCTTTTTAGTAATTTACTGCCATCATTACAAAGAAAAATGAAGTGTATGAACTATCTATCATATTAAACTTAGAATATCTATACTCATGCGTTAAATTCAATGGTATTGTAGAAAGTGTACATAGTAGTTGCTTTATCGGTGTGGTATGCTACTTTACTTAAATTATTTTAATATATTTGTTCAAAACCTCTTTCATAATAAATGTATTTGGTTCATTTTATTGTTCATAGTCAACTACACTGTTATATGGTTTATATCTGATTTCTAAGAATGCAGTGATTATAAATGAAGAATGCATAAATATTTTCAATTTTAGCCAAGTGAAAAATTTCTGTTGCGAATTGAATAGGAATGCTCCTAGTACACTTTATTACTAGAACTTTAATTGTATCTTTCTTTTCATCTTGGTATTACAATTATACTAATAACATCTTGTAAACATTCCATTGGTTAACAGTGCCTATAAGAAATGCAAAGTTTACAATTTTGTACTCCAATGACAGAATTCTTACCTACCATATGCAATAGAGTAAAAAAGAGGTTTTTGTGTTTAGAAAATGAAGTGAGATATGGAAATATATGTGTCCACAAATTAATTCTTATAATCTAAAATCAGAAAAAAAATGTTAGTTATTTATACTTACTTATATATATATATATATATATATATATATTTCTCGATAATGCTATGTTTTTAAAAAATTTTATTGAATCACTACACAATTGAACATTACAAAGTTGTTCATGATTGGATTTTAGTCATAAATGGTGTTCCAATACCTATCCCTCCACCAGTGCACATTTCCCAACACAATGTGCCCTGTTTTTATCCAACCCACCCCCACCACTTGCCTCTATGGCATTTATTTTCATCTCTCTGTCTCTCTTTTTCTCTCACCTTTTGTGCATTGTGTTTTGCACAACAAGATATTAAAGGATTATCATGCATATTCTTTTATGTACTTTCAAACTCAGTTCTAGTTTAGCAATACTATTTTCAACTATTTATGTCAAACTGGTCCCTTCTCTTTCTTATCTACCACTTCCCATATATTTGTGGTAGAATTTGGCCCTGACAGTCCTCTGGGCCCATTTTTCCTGACTATGGATATTGGTCTCATACAATTAAATTTTATCCCACAAATGAATGCAGTTATTCTATAACCGTACTTTGCCTTCTGACTAAATTCATGTAGCATGATACTCTCCAAGCTCATCCATTTATAGGCAAATTTCATGACTTCATTTTTCCTAAAAGCTGCATACTATTC
Source organism: Cryptotis parvus (assembly GCA_021461705.1). Lineage (NCBI taxonomy): Eukaryota > Metazoa > Chordata > Mammalia > Eulipotyphla > Soricidae > Cryptotis > Cryptotis parvus. The sequence continues at coordinate 138,239 of JAJIBD010021964.1, read as the reverse complement.
TATTGTGTAGATATTCCATAGTTTCTTTATCCAATTATCTATTCTCGGCAATCAGGTTGTTTCTAGATTCTGGCTAGGGTGAAAAGTGCTGCAATGAACATAGAGGTGCAGATCGCGTTTCTGCTGTGTGTTTTAAAGGGGTCACCAGGGTACATGCAAAGGAATTTTATTGCTGGGTCAAATGTGAGCTCAATTTCTAGATTTTGGCAGAATGTTCATATTGTTTTCCAAAACAGCTGAACCAGTAGATATTCCCACTAGCAATGAATGAGAGTCTCTTCCTCCCTGAATCCGCACCAGTACTGTTTGTACTTGTTCTTTCCGATATGTGCCAGTTTCTGTTGTGTGAGATAGCTCATTGTTGTTTTGATTTGCATCTCCCTTATGATTAGTGATGAAGAATGCTTATGATTTATTATTTTATGAATATAGCCAGTATCCACATGGCAGAATATGGCAAGCTACCCACGTCATATTTGATATGACAAAAACTAGTAACAATTATAGATGTCATTCACATGACCTGAAAAGAATGGTTTGAGGCTCTTCGTATTCCTGGTGCGAGCAGATGGCCTTGAGCTACATTAGCATGCATCAGGAAGTATGGAGATGTTACTGGTGCCCGCTCAAGCAAATTAATGAACAACAGGAAGACAAGTGATATAAGGGACAAGTGATAGCCAATATGGCTCACATTATCAATTTAGGATATGTTATTTTTCTTTAATGATAAAGTGTATATTATCCACATAATTATTAAATTATATTTCATTAAATTATCTAAATATAAATTTTCAGAAAAAATATGTCTTATGCTTCAGATGAAATATAGAATATTTGTATGCTATTCTGTATAAACAACATCTTACTTATTATTGTAATAATATTGTATATGGCTTTCTAATTTTCTCATTTCAGTTTTTTCTATTAATTTTTTGGTTTATGTCTGTAGAAAGTTACTCATTTTTTGGTTTATTTTTTTTTTTTTATTTTTTTTTTCATTTTTGGTTTATATATTATGTTTCAAACTTTTCTCCAAGCAGCTTTTTTTGAGATTTATCTTACTAAAGGGAATTTTGAGCAATAAGTTAGATGAAAAAAGCTAATGAGATCAGTTTGATCTTAACCAAAGCTGAAAAGTGTGTATTTTCACTGTCAAGGAGATATTGTTTAGGACATCATCCAACTATTTTATCCTCTACAATTATGTAATATAAAATGTGCATCATTTTGTACAGCTACTCATAAATTGAATTTATCATTTATAAATAATCTTCAAATTAAGTAAATAGAAATGTCATATTTTGTATCATGATGCCTGAATTGTTTACATTTTTGGAAAGTTACTGCTTTATATATGTGCTCTGATTGCCTCCTTCTATTACTTTTATGTAATTCTCACATCTTAACCCTGACTTAATGAAAATAACTTATTAAGGAACTATTGCAGGTTATTTCTATTACAGACTTCCTATTATTTCAAGATTTGATTTAAATTGTCATAAATTATGAAACCTAAGTCATGCTTGCTAAACTTAGCATGCTAAACTTGAATGTTTTTTGTACATTGCACCTTTGATTTTAATCAGACTTTTTTGATTCATTAGCACATTTTCAAGATTTGATGATGTGTGTCTCGCCATTAGGAAGCAGATTTACCCTGGTATATGTCAATTTTTTTTTTTGTTCATTAAAACCCTGACTACTGGTTTTAAGTGAAAAAAATGCATAAAAAATCAGGAATGAAAATTTAATTCAGACAAAGGCATAATGTAGTAATCTCCATGTGAAATGCTTTATTCTACTGAATTCTTTCATGTTACAAAGTTCCTCCTACTGTCATAAATTCCTAAAAGAGAAATAAATACAGAGGCCAGAACTATAACAGCAATTAGGGGAACTTGTATTGAATGCCACCCACCAGCTATGAGCCCCTGCAACTCATATTGTCCCCTAAAGCATCTCCAGAAGTGATCCCTGAGTACAGAGTCAGGAGTAAGATCTGAGCACCACCAGGTGTGGCAAAAAAAAACCAGGTAAACCAAAAAAGAGAGAAATTAATATTTTATTGTTAAGCAGCAAATATTCGAGATTGCAATAAAAAAAGGCTTAGAGTTGGTTCTTAACAACAAATTGATTTCTTTCATACAAAGTTGATAAAAACACCTAAACCAGGGTGGGCTGACATTATTATTCTATGCATGTGATTGTGCATACTATCAAACTTATAAACTAGCAGGGTCCTAGGCAGCTGTTTGTAATAATGAATTGTTTTTGTCTCATATATTGTAACTTTGAAAGATCTTGAGCATCATTTTGCACCATCCTAGATCACTTGATGAGTTATTCAAAATACCAGTATATTTGTTTTTTTTTCAAAAAAATTTGTAAACTATAAGAGAAAGGACACCATACTATTCATTTTTATCCTTGAACCCACCTTACTTCCTTGCACATGCTAGACTGAAACATATCTCTTGATATGAGTATTTGCCTTTGTTAGTTTCTAACAATAGAAACTTTTCTTCTCTATTTCTCTCACAAATTAGAATTGTTCTACTTTCTTAACCTTTTTTAATCCCTTTCAGATAGAATTGTTTGCTCCTGAACTGGAAGAAACCTCAGGAGGCTGGAACAAATGTTTTGCACATGTTCTAGACTCTAGGTTCAATCTCCGACTCTGAAAGACTTGTCCCCACTCAAGTGAGCACTGTTGAGTGTGGCTTTGGTAGGTCCTGTGCACTAAACAGGAGTACAATACATAATTGCTCATTATCTCTATCATTTTAGACAACTTTGTCTCTAAGTTAATGCTTTTTTCACCTTTACTTTGTATCATAATCAGTAATATGATACAGAAAAATAATAGGAATAAAACTGATTTTTATTAAATAGCTATGATGTCTTTGTTCAATTTTGTATTGCAAAATTTTTTGCAAAATGTTTTCAACAATAGGTAAATTAAGCAAAATGAAGACTGAAAAATGGCACAATAAAGAAAACAGCTATGATCAATGTTGGACTCATTATGACAAACAAGAGCTGTTTGAGGTGCCATTCCAGTACTCTCAGAATATTAATGCTATTGTTGGCAACATCATGTTCTGACACTGAACCTCACAGATGGTACCTTGGTTTGCCCCCGCTGGAATGCATGTCTGTCTGGAATAGATATTTCCACTGCTGGCATCTATCCTAAACTGATTCCTATTTTCCCCCTCACTTGATTGAATACGTCTTCCTGAGCAGAGCAATCTTTGTTTTATTTTAATGTGCCTATTATATTACTGATGGTATGCTCAGAGAAGAAATATGTCAAATAATGGGACATTGAACTTCTAGAAAGATCTCTCCACCTGAAACTCTCAAGTCAGTTGTCTGGTATAGGAAGGAATCTTGGAGTCTGTGACCAAAAAGGAGGAAGAGATTCCTGGAGAAATGAGAAATCTTTAAGAAAAGACTTTTTTTAATGAACTATCATGGGGTCAGATATATAATACAGTGGATACAGCACTTTGGCACTTGCTGGGCAATTGATGACTGGGGTGACTTCACCAACACCATCCCTGAGCAGACAGGAGTGATCCTTCTATTTTTCAGATTTGGCCTAGAAAATATTTTTTTAAAAAAGGAGTGATCACCGTATCACTGTCTTCCCGATCATCATTGATTTGTTCAAGCAGGCACCAGTAATATCTCTATATGTCCTGTCTCATGCATGTAGAGCCCAAGGGCACCTGCTTGCTCCAGGAACATAAAGAGCCTCAAACCATTCCATCAGGTCATGGGAATTAGGTTATAATTGTTACTGGTATTAGGCATATCAAATACGACACGGGTAGCTTGCTAGGCTCTGCCGTGCGTGTAGCATATTCTTGTAGTCATTTCTAAATCCAACATTTATTGATGAACTGCATGGCGCTTGCAGCCGTGCAAGCCGGACTGTGATAGGCTGGTCTGCAGGGTGGAATTCTGACGAGGGGGGAAGTCTGGATGTGGAAAATGGAGGTCCTCATGGAGTGGGGGGTCGTCTGGCTTGTTGCGAGGCTCTATTGGGGTGGTGGGCCAGGACTAGAACCCACCAACCCTCCCAGGCGCCTGAGTGGCTGGGCACAGGGAGAGCCAGTAGCAGCTCTGCCCCATGTCTTTGAGTCTCAAAAAAAAAAAGGAGTGAAACTGATTTTTTTTTTTTACTAACATGATTCACTTTCATCTAAGTTGGGACAAGGAACGGTGATTGTGATTCTGTTACCAAGATAGTATAACACCAGTTTACAAAATTTTATGAAAAAATTTACAAGTACTCTTCAATGACTAGTCCTTTAACAACAATTATACAAAATGAACAGGCCTGCACTCCTGCTCTTAATAAAATATACTCTTATGCTATATCACATTATATCATTCTAACTTAAATCTAAAGTGATAGACCCATTGACTTCTTTTGATTTTAGAAGTATTAAGTGCTAAACATTGTTTGTAAAAAGAATAGCCTAGTGTAAAAATAATAGGCTGTCTGTATCACTGTCTTCCCGTTCATCATCGATTTGCTTGAGCGGGCCCCAGTAACATCTCCATATGTCCTGTCTCATGCTAGTAGAGCCCAAGGGCATCTGCTTGCTCCAGGAACATAAAGAGCCTCAATCCATTCCGGAATGAGGTCTATAATTGTTACTGGTATTTGGCATATCAAATACAACACACGAGTGGGGGTGTCATCTGGCTTGTTGCAAGGCTCTGCTGGGGTTGTGGGCCAGGGCTAGAACCCGCCATCCCTCCTGGGCACCTCGGGTGGCGGCTGGGCACAGGGAGAGCCAGTAGCAGCTCTGCCCCATGCCTGTGAATCTCTGAGACAAAGACTAACTTTGTCTGTTCTAAAGATTTTTTTCTTTTTTGGGTCCACCCGACCATGCTCAGGGGTAACTCCTGGCTCTGCACTCCGGGAATCACTCCTGGCAGTGCTCGGGACCGTACGGGATGCCGAGGATCGAACCCGGGTCGGCTGCGTGCAAGGACTGGACTTCTTCCTTGCCTATCTGGATGCCCTTCGCGATCCTTTTCTTCTCTGACTGCTGTGGTGAGTCCTTCCAGCACGCTATCTGTCGAATAGAAGCGGTGAGAGTGAGTGGGCGACCTGGGTCTTTGTCTCCATCTCAGGATTTAGTCCCTGGGGTGCTCGGGGAACAAACGTATGGGATGCCGGAGAATGGGACGAACCCGGGTCGGCCCCTGCCTGTGCAAGGTGGACGCCCGTACCTGTTGTGCTATCGTTCTGCCCAACCCCCAGTCAGAATTTAATTTTTTTTTTTTTGCTTTTTGGGTCACACCCGCGATGCTCAGGGGTTACTCCTGGCTCTGCTCTCAGGAATGACTTCTGGCGGTGCTCAGGGGACCATATGGGATGCTGGGTATGGAACCCGGGCCGTCACGGGCCGGCCGCTTTTGCAAGGCAAACACCCCTACCCGCTGGGCTATCGCTTCGGCCACCCCCCCCGTCAGAATTTATAAACTGAGTTCGGTGTGGCTTGATAACCTATCCACGCAGCTTAGAAAAAATTTGCTTACGTGAGACAGAGAGAGACAGATTGTTAAAGGGAGGAAAAGAAAAAATGCCTCCTGTAGGGCTGGGAGGGAGGGAATGTGGGGACGTTGTTGGTGGGAATGGGGGCACTGGTGAAGGGATGGGTGCTGGAACAATGGGTGACTGAGATCCGATTATGAACATCTTTGTAACTGTATATCTCACGGTGGTATAATAAAAAAATCGCCCCCCTCTCTGTCTCTCTGTCTCTGTGTCTCTGTGTGTCAGTCTCTCTATCGCTCTGACTCTGTCTCTGGTCTGTCTGTTGGTCTCTCTCCCCTCGCCCCTCCTCTTCTGTTCACCAGTTTGGTCGAGCTTTGGATTTGACCTCTTCACATAGGATGATAGTGCCCCCTACTCCTGCCCCATCCCACACCACCCCCCCCAAGTGCCCCCTGATGTGTCTGTCATGTTTGCCTGTGTGCCCGTGTGCCTTCTTCTTGCTTCCCTGCATCATCCGCGCTGGTGCCACTCTGGGCCAAGGGGCAGCAATTTCGTTCTGCACCACGGGGTGGCGTTCCAGAAGGTGGGCGTGACGGTTCAGATTGGTCCCGCTGTCGGAGCGGCCTTCCCGGAGTCGAACGGCGAAGATTGGACCTGCAGTTCTGTGAGGGAGGGCAGTATTTCCTTCACAGCCCGTGTCGGCGGGTGGGGCTGGCTGCCGGGAGGGTTGGACCAGCACTCCGCCTGTGGGGGTCGGCTCGCCGCGCACCCCCCACCCTCCCCACGGTGAAGCGGCTCGGTCGTTGGCCGGGTCGTTGGGCGGCCCCTGCACCCGAGCGCTGCGGAAAACAAGCGACTTTTTTTTTCCCCAAGTCCGAGTCACGGGTCGACCAGATGTCCCAGGGAGCTCCGGGACTGGGCGCGATGAGGTTTTACTGCATGCTGGTGGGCGGTCCCTACTCCCGGAGAGGCCCATGGATGACGCGAGTTGGCACCGCCGATGGGAGAGACGGTCCTTTTGTGGTGCGACGGAGCCGTTTTTGAGCCACGGGGTAGGTGCTGAGAAGCTCTCTCTCGGTGGCTTTCCGCTGAGAGGATAGGGAGGCCTTGGCTTCCCTGGGTGTGCGGTGCGCGGTCTCTGTGGGCTCGCCTTGGAGGACCTGTCCCCCCGTGGCGCGCCTCCCCCTGAGAGCCGTGGTGCCCGGGCCCTGTGCGCAGGCTGCCTCGTGCACCCCGGGTTGCCTGCCGCCTCCCGGCCATGGTTGCCGCCCTCCAGCCCAAGGTGCTTGAGAGGCGCGTGGTCCGTGGCCCGACACGGACTGAACCTCTCCCTTACCCGCTGCCCCGTGTCAGGCGCCCCCCGCGGGTTCTGTCTGTGTGTGGGCCCCGTCGCCCTGAGGTCGCTGAAATGGGTCCCTGCTCTTCTCCGGGAGGGCTGCTGCCCTCGACCCCCCTTCCTTCGGGGCAGGCGTTCCCCCTTCATAGCAGCACTATTCACAATAGCCAGAATCTGGAAACAACCAGTGTGCCCGAGAATTGATGACTGAATAAAGAAACTTTGGTACGTCTACACAATGGAATACTATGCAGCTGTTAGGAAATATGAAGTTATGAAATTTGCCTATAAATGTATGGACATGGAGAGGATCATGTTGAGTGAAATTACCTAGAAGGAAAAAGACAGATATAGAATGACTGCATTAATTGCATGACATAAATATGTATATACATCACTGTATCACTGTCTTCCCGTTCATCATCTATTTGCTCGAGCGGGCCCCAGTAACATCTCCATATGTCCTGTCTCATGCTAGTAGAGCCCAAGGGCATCTGCTTGCTCTAGGAACATAAAGAGCCTCAATCCATTCCGGAATGAGGTCTATAATTGTTACTGGTATTTGGCATATCAAATACAACACGGGTAGCTTGCCAGGCTCTGCCAGGCAAGCTATTCAATGACCAAGCAAGCAATTCAATGACCAGGCTCTGCCAGGTCATTGAATTGAGGTCCATAATTGTTACTAGTTTTTGGCATAACAAATAAAACATGGGTAGCTTGCCAGGCTCTGCCGTGTTGTAGGTGGTATACTCTCACCATAACATATATATATATATATATATATATATATATATATATATATATATTAATTTTATTTATATTTTTTTTAAGTTTGAATTGTCTTTTTCTTAATTATTTTTTCCTTTTTTTAATTTTTTATTTTTACAATTACAAAGATATACAATTAAAAAAGTTCATATTTGGGCTTTGGTCATACAGTGTTCCAGTACCCATCCCTCCACCAGTGCCCATCTCCCACCACCAACGTTCCCGTTCCCTCCCCTCCCCCAGACCTCCTCCATGGCAGGTTCTTTATTTTTATATCCAACAAATAAATCAGTCATTCTATATATCTATCCTTTTCCCTCTGGCCAATTTCACTCAACATGATCCTCTCCATGTCCATTCATTTATAGGAAAATTTCAAAACTTGGTTTTTCCCTTACATCTGCTTAGTATTCCACTGTGTAGACATACCACAGTTTCTCTATCCAGTCATCTGTTCTCGGGCACTCTGGTTGTTTCCAGATTCTGGCTAATGTGAATAGTCCGTTATGAACAAAAAAGTGCAGATGGTGTTGAACTGGACCTGTATCTAACACCGTGCAGAAAAGTCAGGTCAAAGTGGATTAAAGATCTCAATATCAGACCTGAAGAAAATATAGGGTAAACCCTCCATGACATTGAAGCTAAAGGCATCTTCAAAGATGAAACACCACTTACAAAGCAATTGGTGACAAAATAAGCATATGGGACTACAATAAACTAAAAAGCTTTTCACCTCAAAAGAAACAGTGATGAAGATATGGAAACTAAGTATTTCTAAAAGGAGCAATGCCTATGCCCATACCTATTTTGAAAATAAAGTACGACTGCCTTTACAAATCAAATTCATCAACTGAAGTAGCTACTAAAAAGCATCATGAAGATGATGCTTCAAAAAAAATCACAGATATGGCTTATATGGAAAAGCAGATGACTGGCATTGGGAGTCTTTCAGTTTGACCTCGGACCCTAATTCTTCTCCATCCAGGCTACTTGGTTGTAGAGTTAAAAAAATACTGTCTCTTAAGTTACGAAGATATCCATGGTTGGGTTTTTAGTCATGCAGTGTTGCAGCACCTGTCCCTCCACCAGTGCCCTTTTCCCACCACCACTGTCCTCACATTCCTTCACCACTCCCACTGCTTACCTCTATAGCAGATACTTTTTTTTTCTCCTCTCTCTCACTACCTCTCTCCATCTCTTAAAAATTTTTAGTTTGGCATAATTACATTTCTGAGTTATCGTGTATATCCCTTTGCCTCAGTTGTAACCATTTTTCACATTTAGTAGAACATTGGCATATATTTATATCCCATTAATGAATGCAGTCATTATAGATCTGTTCTTTACCATCTGACTAATTTCACTCAGCATAATAATCTTCATGTCCATCCATTTGCATGTAAATTTCATGACTTTGTCTTTTCTGACAGCTGCAGGTATTCCATTGTGCAGATGTACTATAGTTTCTTTAGCCACTCTTCTGTTCTCAGGAATTCAGTTTGTTTCCAGATTCTGGCTATTGCGAATAGTACTGTGATGAATATCAAAGTGCAGATAGTGTTTCTTCTGTGTGTTTTTGGGTCTCCAGGGTATATTCCCAGGAGTGGGATTGCTGGGTCAAATGGGATCTCAATATATCATTTTTGGAGTAATGTCTATATTGTTTTCCAAAAGGGGCTGGACCAGTTGGAGTCTCCCACCAACAGTGGATGAGAGTCTCTTTCTCCCCGCATTGAGGCCAGCACTGGTTGTTCTTGCTCTTTTGGATGTGTGTCAGTCTCTGTGATGTGAGATGATTAGTCATTGTTGTTTTTGATTTGCATCTCCCTGATGATTATGATGAAGAGCACTTTTTCATATGCCGATTGGCCATTGGGGATTTCTTCCTTTTGGAAATTTCTGTTCATTTCTTCTCCCCATTTTTTGATGGTGTTGGTTTTTTTGGTCTTTTATTCTTGCAAAGTTCTACCAGTGCCTGATAGATCATGGATATTAACTGCTTATCAGATGGGCATTGGGTGAATATGCTTTCCCAGGCTGTGGGCTGTCTCTCTATCTTGGTGACCAATTCTTTTTGAGGTGCAGAAGCTTTTCAGCTTTATATATCCCATTTGTTTATCTTTGCTTTCATTTGCTTTTTCAGAGTGGTTTCATCTTTGAAGATGCATTAGCTTTGATGTGTACAGTGTTTTCCTATGTTTTCTTTGTTGCATCTTATAGATTGATGTCTGATGTAAAGATCTTTAATTCATTTTGATCTGACTTTTGTGCATGGTTTAGAAGGAGGTTTATTATTTTTTACATGTAGCTGCCCAGTTTTCCCAGTACAATTTGTTGAAGAGGCTTTCTTTGCTCCAATTAATATTTTTGGTCCTTTATTGAAGATTAGTGTTCAGATATTTGAGAGTGTTTCAGGATATTCAGTTCTGTTCCATCTGTCTACAATTCTATCTCTATACCAATGCCAATCTGTTTTAATTGCTACAGCTTTGAAGTACAGTTTGAGGTTGGGGAAATTGATGCTTCTCATCTTTTTTCCTCAAGTATTGCTTTAGCTATTTGTGGGGGTTTTATTATTCCATACAAATTTCAGGAGTGTTTGGCTTTGCACTCAGGGAATTACTCCTGGCGGTGCACGGGGACCATAAAGGATGCCAGGGATTGAACCAGGGTTGGCATGGGCTGGCCGTGTCAAGGCAAACACCCTACCCACTGGTCTATCGCTCCGGGCCCCAGTGAATGGTATCATTTCTTTAATATCCCTTTCCCCTCTTTCGTTATTTAAATATAGGAAAACCATTGAATTTTGCATATTGATTTTGTACCCTGTTATTCTACTATTGGAATCTATTGTTTCTAGGATGTTTTTTGGTAGAGAGTTTAGGGTTCTCTAGGCTTAATATCAAATCATCTGCAAATAGTGACAGCTTGACTACTTCTTTGCCTATCTGGATGTCTTAATGTCCTTTTCTTCCATGATTGCTATGGCAAGTACTTCCAGTACTATATTGAATAGAAGTGGTGAGAGTCAGCTGCCTTGTCTTGTTCCCAGATCTTACGGGGGAGGCTTTCAGTTTTTCCCCATTGAGAAAGATGCACGCTGTGCGCTTGTTGTAGATGGCTCTGGCTATATTGAGGAAGGTTCCTTCATTTACCATTTTATGGATAGTTTTTGCATGAATTTGTGTTGGAGCATGTCATATGCTTTCCCTGTGTCTATTGATATGATCACATGGTTTTTATTTTTCCTCTTATTGATATGATGTATTATGTTGATTGACTTGTGGATATTGAACCATCCTTGCATTCCTGGGATGAATCCTATTTGGTCATGGTATTTAATCTTTTTATGACTCTTTGGATTTTATTTGATAGTATTTTATTGAAGACGTTAGTATCTGTGTTCATCAGGGAGCTTGGCCTGTAGTTTTCGTTTTTTGGGATTCTCTGTCTGATTTTGGTATCAGGGTTTTATGTGCCTCATAGAAGTTATTAGGGAGTGTGTCTTTATTACCCAATATTATTATACATATTCACTGCAAAGAATTCCAGTGACTTCAAGGACTCTTTTGCAATTTGCATGGATATATAACTTTATGACAAACCTAGGCAATTTACAAAAGGAAGATGGGTCATATCAATTTTTTCTAACTTTAATTGGGGGTATAAAACTTTAGTAATCAATACAGTGTCATATTGGAATAAAGACAGACTTACAGACCAGTGCAATGTAATTGAGAGACTAAGACAAACCCTCATATTTATGGGCATTTTTAAAACATTTTATTATACCAAACATTTTATTATACCACCGTGAGATATACAATTACAACGTTGTTCATGTTTGGAGGTTTTGGTCACAAAGTGTTCCAGCACCCGCCCTCCACCAGTGCCCATTTCCCACCACCAATGTCCCCAATTCCCTCCCTCCCTCCCATAGCCTGCCTAAATGGCAGGATCTTTATCTCTTTTCTTTCTCCCCTCTCTCTCCCTTCCTTCTCCTACACATTGTGGGTTGTACTACATACACTTGGAAGCCATCATGTGCATTTATTTTGCCTGTATTTAATGCTCTGTTCTATGTTGGTATCAGCCCTTTCGACATTTATTCACACATGTTCCCTTCTCTGTCTTACCTAACTTCTGACACCCTCACGTTTGCGGTAATTTCAACTTTTGGTAAGACCACCTGATATACTTATGTCATGCAAATAAATGCAGTCATTCTATATCTCTCTCTTTCCTTCTGACTAATTTCACTCCAACATGATCCTTTCCATGTCCATCCATTTTTAGGCAAATTTCATAACTTCATTTTTCCTAACAGCTGCATAGTATTCCATTGTGTAGATGTACCACGGTTTCTTTATCCAGTCATCAGTTCTCGGGCATACTGGTTGTTTCCAGGTTCTGGCTATTGTGAATAGTGCTGCTATGAAAATAAAAGTGCGGATTATGTTTCCGCTGTGTGTTTTTGGCTTCCCAGGATATATTCCCAGGAGTGGTATGGCTGGGTCAAAAGGTAGCTCAATTTCTAGTCTTTGGAGGAATGTCCATATTGTTTTCCAGAAAGGTTGTACAAGTCGACATTCCCACCAACAATGTATGAGAATCCCCTTTTCCTTATGGGCATTTTAATATATAACAAAAAGTTTGTACATGAATTGGAAAAAGGAAAGTTTCTTCCATAATGGTATTGGGAAAACTGTATATCTACATGTGAATAAATGAAGTTGGGACCTTATCTCACACCTCCCTAACAGTTAGCTGAAAGCACCGGAATTGGAGAGTTGGTCTACAGATCTGAAATAAATGGGGCGGAGAGGTGGACTGTGATGGAACTTGTCATAGATAGATTGAAGTGGGCACTTTGGTGATGGTATTGTGCTAGAATAGTAATGAATGCATGGAATTATCAATAATGGCATTGCAAATCATAGTACCTCAGTAGAAATGGGGATAGCAACAACAACAAAAACACTTTAGCTCAGAAAGTATTCATGTGTTTTCCGTGCCCCAACTCTCCTATTGAAAATATTAGAAAGAAAACAAATTAAAAAGATATATTTACTCAACATTAGTCTTACAATACCTTTTTGGAAACAGTACAGGGAAACAAAAAGAAAATAAACTCATAATGGTAAATGCTTTAAGATAGAAAGCACTGATAGCACGGAGAGCATAGAAATAAAGAGAGGTGAGTAGTGAATATCAATCTAAAATATGAACTACAAAGAGACTACCACAGATTTGTGGGTTCATTTTGACTGTTGACTTCTCTGAAACACTATTCTAGGAGGCGAATAGGCATGTTTCACATTTAATATAAAGAAACTTAATCAGAATTTAGGATACTGGGGCCAGAGCGATAGCCCAGCAGGTAGGGTGTTTGCCTTGCATGCGGTCGGCCTGTGCCGCCCAGGTTCGATCCCCGGCATCCCATATGATGCCCTGAGCACCGCCAGGAGTGATTCCTGAGTGCAGAGCCAGGAGTAACCCCTGAACATCGCCGGGTGTGACCCAAAAAGCAAAAAAAAAAAAATTAGGATACTATTATTTATCCCAAGTATGTGGCCAAAAGAATTATTTTTATATTCATAAAAAACCTAGGATCTTTAACTGTCATGAACCCTTTTTGAGAAATGTATAAATATACTAAATATAAGTAAAATAACAAGATAATACATTGAAAATTGAAATAATGATTTTAATCCAATAAAGTAATTAAAAAAATTTTTGGAATATCTCTAACCTAGAAAATTAATAGCTCTGGAACCCGGGCTGGCATGGGCTGGCCATGAGCAAGGCAAACGCCCTACCTGCTGGACTATCGCTCCGACCCTTTATTTTAAGAATAAAATTTTCTAAAAGGAGTATGGAACAGATTCAGACAATGAATTAGTCACCTATTAACAAAAGAGTTCATGATCTTTTTTTTAAAGATATAGACATTTCGATAATGGGGAGATAATACAGGCATCTAGCCTTGCAAACAGTTAACCCAGATTCTATCTCATACACTACATATACACCTTCATGAGTAATCGGGAAGCACAGATTTTGGAGAAAGCCCCATGCATAGCTGGTTGTATCCCAATCCTCCTTTCAAAATAAATAAATAATAAAATAAAAGAGGCACAAGTTCCACACATTAGATTTTAGAAGGTCATTTATTGGATATTCTTAAAACTCAAAAATTCGGGGCCAGACCGATAGCCCAGCGGGTAGGGTGTTTGCCTTGCATGCGGCCGGCCCATGCCGCCCGGGTTCGATCCCCGGCATCCCATATGGTCCCCCGAGCACCGCCAGGAGTAATTCCTTGAGTGCAGAGCCAGGAGTAACCCCTGAGCATCGCAGGGTGTGACCCAAAAAGCAAAAAAAAAAAAAAAAACCTCAAAAATTCTAGTTGCATTGCTACAGATTTTGCTTACTTTTGTACTTATTATCTTTTTTGTCATAGTTTTGTCATTGTTAGAAAATATTTTATGTCATATGGTAAATGAAATCTGTACTATTTATATTTGTACATAAATATATTTCTACAATATATTTCTACAATTATTTATATGCATGTAAATATACACTTATTGATGTGTCGGGTAGCCACTGGGGTACCCAACAATAACAGGAAGAGAGTTCCCTTTTACCCTCAAAGCCAGCGGGAAATGGATGAAAACTCAGGAATCCAGTGCAGGTTTTAAAATGCTTTACTTATCACAGCTTCAGGCATACAAATCAGCAATAGGAAAAACCTTGTGTTTAGGATTCCCGGCTAGAACCCCAGCCAAGTGTAGGCCAAGATGGCGGCCACCACGTGTTAAGGCCCTGTAGAGAGGAGACAAAGACAAGACTCCAGCAGAAAGGGGAAGGGCAACCCAAGAATAGTGTGAGCCCACAAAGAGAGCCCTAAAAGAGGGAGAGCACAAGAAAGGAAGCAGGCTACTTTTATCCCCCTGCAACTCAGACATCCCACTTTTATGGGAACCCAGCAGGGTCAAATGTCCTCAGGTAATTTCTCCCAGCACCTCACCTAGGCCCTTTTAGATGCTAATGTCTTGAGCCAAGATCTGCCTGGAAATTCCTTTATATGGTAGAGAAAGGGGTTTCTGAGATGGCATGTCTCTGTACCAAAGACTATACCAATGCCAGTTAAATATTTCTCCAAGCCTTCACAAGAGTCTTATCTTTACTTCACGGTAGTTTTGTATCTTTTCCTTTGAGTTATCAGGGAGCCATGTTTGCTTGCTTGGAGGTAAACAGCATTTCTCTCTGGTCTAATTACTTAGAGATCCAGCGTGGCCAGGCAAATATGTTGGTAAGATCTAGCTAGTCCCATGATGATTATGGTAGCATGAGAATATTTATAGCAGTCAGTACAGAATACATGGTCAGATAAACTGCCACATTTAAACTACCCCTCTATCTATGAAGTGACCTGCAGGAAGCAATCCAGGGCAGATGCAGAGGCTCTTAGGTGTCCTACAACATTGATGTATAATATAAAATTATATATTTTACATAATTATATATAATTATATAATGTATATCTGTACAATTATATTTTTATAATTTTATATATTTATAAAATGTTATATTTACATTCAATAAAATTATATATCTGTTTATATTCAATACAGTTATTTATCTAGATATATTAGCACATGTAGTTTATGCAGTAGCCTAACTCAATCACTGTAGTAACTACGTAATTTGTAAAAATTTGTAAAATAATTTTATTTGAATATAATGATCATCATTGTATAGCAGAGTCATCTAACAACATGATCAGGGCAGTTCTTTCTCCTTTAATTTTTTTTGGAGGGAATGTTGGGTGACACCTGCTGTGCTCAGGACTTACTCCTGATTCTGAGCTCAGAAATCACTTCTGGTGTTGGTTGAGCAACATGTGGTGTGATAGACTCAGGTCAGCCATATGAAAGGCAAGTGTAATTAACACCTATATGTTTCCTCCTTAAGTCTTTATTCCTCATATCCTGTACTATTTCTCAGAAGCCAATATCCATTGCATTTCTATGCTTTGCTTTAGGAGTGTTTGGACCTTTGGTATGGACTTTGGATGAACTAGCCAGTGATTTACAGTGTTATCAAAACTTAAAAAGAACACTGGTATCATACAAGGCCAGCTTGTTTACATTTTTTAGGGATGTATAGCTTGATGGTTTATACCTTATGACAAGTTTCATAGTGGGGCCTTGCTAAATAATTAATGTGAGATGGAAAATTTTGCTGGAATATTTGGCTTGAGTTGCTGAAAATCTTGTGGCAACTTTCATGGAAGAGTATGGCTTAGGTTCTCTCATGAGATTACAGTCACATTTAGAGTTGAAGGTGGACTAATCCAAATATCATCTGGGAGTGAAAAATTTCCCTCCAAGCTCATTCCCATACTGTTGGCAGGAGGCTTTAGTATCTTGCCATGTGGGCCTTTCCATATGCTGTTTAAATATTCTCACAAAATGGCACCTGGTTTCCCTCAGAGGAAGCAATCCAAACCAGAGAGTGAAAAGAGCCTAGGATGGAAGCCAATGTTTTGCACATTTAATTTCTAAAGACGAATATGATCATATTTTTAGGTACAAATTGTTAAAATGTGATTCTATTGGTTAGTAAGTTACATAGGTTTGAATATCTGGAAATAAAAAGTTTTAGGCCATTTTACAGACTATTCATCACAACTTCTAATTTAGTTTTCTGGATATGCTTAATGTATATTCATGTCCCAAATATATGAAATAAAATCTTTCATTTTTATTTTTTGCTCCCAAGAATGTAAGACCAGAGGACGTCATGTATGTGAAACCTGAACTCTACTACTGAGCTACATTCCTGGCACATCTTGCTGTTTGAGCTAGCATCTAATTTTGAAAGCAAAACAAATAATTCCGATACAGTAGACAGTTACTAAGTATATGTTAAATGGATAGCTGGAAAATGCAGTGGTATGCTCAGGAAACAACTTTTTAATTTTTTATTTTTACAATTACAAAGATATACAAAAAAGCACACCCGCCCCAGCCACCCCCCGCTCCCCCCCCCCCCTCCCCCAGCAGAGAAATACTAAGGGTGTCATGGTATCCTTTGCCTCTATTTAATGCTCAGTTCTAGGTTGGCATTAGTACCCTCACAATTGTGCCATGTTCCATTTTTGTCTTACCTAGCCCCAACGTTGATATTACTTGGGGACCTCCGCAGGAGGAAACAACTTTTAATGAATGAAAGAGGTTTTATCCACAGAGCAAACTTCTGTGGAAAAAATAATCCTGTGTGTAATTTATTAAATGGTTTTGTCCTCCTACAAGACACAGAGGTCAAGTTCATATATATTATTCTAAATTTCACGTCAGTGTCATGGCTGGACTGAAAAATTGCAGAATTTGAAGATGAAATTTTGTCTTACAGATCCTGTCTTCTTATCTATTAAAAAGAAAGTGGAAATGACAGATCTCCTGTTTTATGCACATTGCTTATCTTGTCCTTTAAAAAAGTCTAAGAAGTTCGAGTATATATTAGGAATAATATGCAATAATAGATCTGCTTTTCACCCTAAAAAAAACCCTTTTTTAAATAAATGAAAAGAAGCACATATAACTTAGATAGAGAGGTGTGTTTTTTTTTTTTACTTCACTACCAGACTCATATATTCTTCCTTTTGGAGAACTGAGTATGGCTCTCATCAGCCTATGATTATTATTATTTCTTTTTAATGTTTGGTTTTGTTTTTTTGTTGTGGGTTATACCTGATGGTGCTCATGCTTACTCCTAGATCTGTTCTCAGGAGATAATATGAGTACTGGGGATTAAATTGGCACCACATACAAGGCCTTAACCTCTGTATTAGTACAACAGCTCCACAATATATAGTAATTTGTTGTTTTTTAATGATTATAAACCATTTATTTTATTTTTAAAGTGTTAGATTTTTCAAAAGAAATAGAAGTACATAAAGACTTAATAATTTGATATTTCTAAGTTATGTATTATAAGGATTATGGTCATAGCTCTATACTAATATGACATTTAAAAAGTTACTTAATCTGTCTAAATAATTTCATCATCCATGACATAAGAGTAATAAAATATATTCCTAAGAAGGATTCTGAGATGTTTTACATTAAATTATTAAGAAAGAAACCTTATGATTTACTTGACATATTGACTATTTCAAGAAATAGTCGTGTTTATTAATGTTATTGGTGATAGTTTTATTAGATCTGAACATAGTGCTGCAATACTTGGTTTCTGTATGCTCATGTAATTTGCTTTGACTAAAGTAGTTATAGTAGTTATACTATAAACTACTAATTTCAATATGATCAATCATAGATCAATCATATACTACAAGCTACTAATTTGCAATATGATCAATCATAGACATATAAAGATATTATACATATTTTTTATTTCTAAAAGGTAAGCTTAGGGCAAAAATATATTTGTAGAAACTCTACAAAGCTTGTTAATTACCAAATTAGCTTTAATTAATGGTTTTACCTCTGAGTTGCCTCATGCTAGATATTGATTAAAGGACAAGTTATTCCAACTTTTGTGAAAGCTTCATGTTATCATATAAATATTTTTGCTCTATCAAGAACTAATAAATTTTTTTCTAAATGCATATATTGAATATAATGTTAAATTTTATTAAAGGAAGAAACAGAAGAAAATAATTTTAAAATCAGTGATGGAATAGAGGACATCTTTATTCCTCACATCTCAGGAAAAATGTTTATTTTTAAGTTGTACTTTAGTAACACTTTTTGAAGACTTTCCTTTGTACTTCTTGAAAAGCACACCGACACTCAGTAATTTAATATATGAGTTTTAAATAAATTCTATATTTTAAAATCAAATTTTATAAAATTTCTTTACTCAAATGACATATTCAAATTTGTTCAGTTTCAGGGAACATTGGCTTCCCATAGGAAAGTGAGTAGGACTGCATTCCAATAATTTTTATTTCTATAACCAAGGTATGCAAGTAATATGCTATGAAAAAGACCTCCTACTGTTAACATTCTTCATACATAGGCAGGAAAATGCAGCTTCTATTTTAAAATTTTCAAAAGATCCAGTATGCAATAAGATGATACTGTCTATGTATAGTGAAAATGATAGCACAATATCATTGATTATTTGACAATTATAAAATCAATTTAACAAACCTGTATTGAGCACATTAATGCATAAGTGCTATATATACAACATATTAAATGAAAAAAATTTAAATAAAACCTATTTCATTCTGTCTTAAGTATAAGGGTGTTGGAGAATAATGGGTAGGAGATTGTGGTAAAAATGGAAAAGATATACTTCAATATCTTAGTCTTCATGCTTTCACCTGGGGATTATTACATCCAGAATCAAGATACATTAACTATGGAAAATTGAGAAAACAACCCTGGAGCTAGGTAACTTAGCAACCAACTTATTTATCCAGTCTATCACAAAATTATAGGCGAACGTTAATCTCTGATACTACCCGTTAAGTATGAGACCTAACATGGGTACCACCAGCTTTTTCTTCTGTACCGTGGAATAAAAGTTGAATCAATACATAGTTCCTGTTCCTAGCAATGATCTTTCATTCATACCATTTCCATCTATAATTGTAACATAATTAAAAGAAAACATTAACGTTCAATCTCTAGGAGACCACAACTTTTTTCTTTTCTTTTTTTTTGCTTGATCCTATCAATCAATATTTATCTATAGTCTCCATGTTTTTGTCATACAAGTAGATTTTATTTTAATAGCTCTAATGCTTTATGGTCAGAATATAATAATTAGTATTTATTTTGCTTCCCCATAACTGATTTAATGTGCACTTGAATATAGGATATACTTGAATATTGGATAACTTTTATTTAAGGACTGTAACAAAGGCAGGGTATAGAGCTTCCACGTGTTTAACTGTGCTTCAGAAAGTAATAACTGGTAGGATTATTTTAAGGCACAAAACCAAAATGCTGTAGGGAGTCAAAATTAAGCATATAACAAAACTTAATATATCAGTGAATAATGAAAGCATATTTCTGTATGTCAGAAAAGAATACATTGAGTGTTAGATTTGATAATATGTAAGTAATCATTTAACTAAGCGATGCAGGTACATTGTAACTAAAAATTTTAAAACACATTGCATTACAAAATAATCAGGAACAATTAAAATTACAATAAATATAAGTTAATCATCATGTAAGAAGATGCTTTCAGTCCTAATAATCTTTCATAATATCCCATAATGTCATGATGGGTAGGGTATTAGAATTACATACATGAGAAATAATTATCAATAACCTTGTGAGCCACAGAATCTCAATAAAAAATAAAAATTTAATGAGAAAATAAACACAAAATCTTTCTTAATGTATTGTTTCTAGAGAAAAACAGCGTATTTTTCTCTAATGTCAGGGAAATTATGCTGCTAAGAAGTCACAGGTAAAACAAAGGATAAGTGGTAGGGTAGACCCAGGTGATGTGGTGCACTTCTTCCAACTGATGATAACTGCAACTTTAGATTTCGTTCAAGATAGGTGTTTGAAGCAAATATTGGGGGAACTTTTAAGTGTTCATGATGGAAGAATCAAAGCGTTGATTTCGAATCTAAACGTTTTGATGGAAAACATAAAAATGTAAAGAATTACCTTATACAATGGTAAAGCTCCTCTCTCACCCTTTACTTTTTCCTATTACCAACTTTAAAATCCTGAACAGTTTGAATGTGGGACTTTTTCAACAACATTGTCAGAAAATGTTGCTTTTTATGATCAGAGGGCAGATTAATAGGAAAAAGATATGAAATCAAATGTTTGTGCTTACATAGCTCTGTTTGAGATACATCTGTTCCTCAGATAATGGTACCAGTACTCTTGAAAATTGAGTAAGAGCAAACACAGATTACCAGTACCAGAATGTGAAAGAGCTGTCCTTGCAGAAAAGTAGATCTTAAAAGGACTAGAGTCAAATAGTATAAGTAACTTTGTGCACATAAATTTGATTAGCAAGATGAACTGTACCAGTTTTGTTGTATGAAACAGCATTTAAATGCTGAAGAAAAGTAATAACATTTTTAAAGGCTAGACCTCTCAATTAGAAAATAGAAATACAAAAATATAGTGTAGTTAAAAATTAAAAATGGGGGAAAAATTATCTGTCAATGAGCAGATAAAACTAGTCTTGAACAAAAATGGGAAGAATTTGGACACTTAATACATCTGGTTGAGATGTAAAATTTTTTCTCTTCCTTGGGAAATAGCCTGACTGTTTCCTATCAGTTAAACATATGATTTACCATATGATCAAGCGATTCTATTCCTTAACATATGGAGAAATTTATTCCATCCAAGACAAATGAAAACATATGTTCAGACAAAATTATGTGCAAGTGTGTTGGCACTAGGTTTGATCAGAATAGATCAAAAATAGGACAACTCCATTTACCATTAATTTATGAATGTATAGTAAATGCAATATATACTTGCAATGAAATATTCATCTGTTAAAAAATCAAAGTACCGAGAACCAGAGAGCTAGTAGGGCTTAAGTTCTTTGCTTTGCATGCTGTTGATGCTGGTCCTATCTCTCTCATGCATACTGCCTTCAGAGCACATTTAGGAGTGATCCCTGAGCCAAGATCCATAGCAATCCTGGAGTATTGCTGGATGTGAACTCTTCTCCCCATGAAAGTATGTTATATCCTCTAAAACAGAACTTTAATATTATGCTGGTCAAAGAAACCACTTACTCTAAGTGTTGCCATAGTAAGTTTCTTCTCTCCAGCCACCATCAAACAGGAGTAGTTAAGAGAATTTAACGGGTCCAGCCTCACAAAGCACTTACTGGAAATCAAAATAAGCTGTAGGAGGGTCCCCAATGGATGAATTTAAGCTCCCAGAAGGCACGAGGTTTCCTGACCAGGTTTCTATGTATAATGTACAGGACATCCCTAAGAACTCCAGCTACTTTTTTTTTTCTTGTTCCCATATGTTCTTTCGGAACAGGAGGTGATTCTTTTTTTTTTTAAAGCCACAGCACCAAATACTTTATTTATTTATTTATTTATTTATTTATTTATTTATTTATTTATTGCTTTTTGGGTCACACCTGGCGATGCTCAGGGGTTACTCCTGGCTCTGCACTCAGGAATTACTCCTGGCGGTGCTGAGGGGACCATATGGGATGCCGGGGATCGAACCCGGCCGGCACAGGCCAGCCGCGTGCAAGGCAAACGTCCCACCCGCTGGGCTATCGCTCCGGCCCCCAGGAGGTGATTCTTAATTTATGCACTACAGACTGACCGGGTCAGATAGGTGGGAAACTGCTGACTACATTTTTAATAGTATTTGAGCTAGTTTATATCTACCAAGATTCTAGAGCCACGTTCTTCATTCTTCTCCCTTTGTCTTTCATTTCTGTTTCATTCTTTATTCCTGTTATTATAGGAAAGCTCCTATCTCTAGCCTTACCTTATCTTATTGCCTGGTCCCTTGTTATTCCCTATATCATCAGTTGTATTATTTCATTAATATAAAATTGTTTCATAATGGATAATATGCAAATATATTGGCATGGAAAGATTCATTATTGCCAGGATAAAAGGGTAGATTGAGTAATGCTAGTTTAGGGATATAGGTCTATATTTTAAATTAGATAACGAATTTTTAAATTTGAATGTATAATGAATGCAAATTCTGAATCTATCAAAGTCATTGAATTGTAAACTTTAAGTGAGTCAATTGTTTGGGCATGCAAATTATACTATAATCAAGCTGTTAAATTAGCCTCTGGAGGACAGGGAGGAAGCTCAAAGGACTGGAACACCTGCTTTGTACTCAGTAAGCCCAGGTGTGATCCCTGGAAACATATGTTCTTCCAGGACAACCAGTCATGGCCTCATTCCAAAACTGTCACGGTAGAAAGATGTTCTGGGAACATTGTATCTGTTGATCTATTAAGTGTACTAAAATGTTGTTTTAATATCTCAATAAATAAAACATGTTGCCTCAATGGTTTACTTTGTGAAGTATACTAAAGATTTAATTAAGATATGACATTAATTGAATTTCTTGAAAATAAATCAACATTGTCCAGATAATTTTATTAAGTCAACACTAACCCCATTGATGAAACTAGAGAACAAAGTTACAGAGAAGCAAACTTACAGACTTGTAAATACTTCAAAAAACATGCTACTTTTTAGCTGCAATTCACAAAATGCTGGTCAAAGAAATTAGAGGCTATATCTCAGAGCAGTATACCATGATAAATTAGTAAAATAATCAATGAAGTTAAGATATCAATTCTTTGTGCTAGATAGTAGTGGGTATAATTTGCTTGTCTTTCATGCAGCCTATTTGCTTGATTCCTGACCTAGTGTTTGATCCCCTGAATACCAGGACAAGTGATCCCTGGGTACAAAGTCAGAAGTAAACCGTGAGAACTGATACGTGAACCGTACCAAAGAAATTGATTTTAATAAAAAATAAATAAATTTATTGTAGCAGAAGTCCAAAACTCAGCAAAATTTTCTATCTATATATAAGTTAATTATAAGATAAATTTGGATAAGTAAATAATCCAGAATAGACAAAAGTATTTGAACAAAGAAAAAAGTTGGAGAACCTACCATACTTGCTTTTGAGACTTACTAGGGACTACAATTGAAACAATTGCTTAGAATACACAAATAGATAAGTAAGACAAGTTAGAATGTTCTGAAATAAAGCAATTTTTAGAAAGTGCTACTAGATTAATTAGGTATGTATATGACCTCAGTGCCTAACTAAGAACTTTCAACCTATAACTTACCTAGTTAAACAAACCCAACTTATATTAGGTGTTAGACAATGAGTCCCTAAATATAGTATTAAAATTTGACTTATTGAAAAAACAGTACTTTGTATCTTTCTAAAATTAAAAAAATATGTAAATAATCATAAGAAAAAAATAATCTGCATACCATATAAAGAAAAGTGTCATATCTAAAATAGTTAAAGAAGTTTTAGTTTTCAAAAATGGAAAAATGCATCCTAATGTGTGTGTTCTTGAATGCGTGTGTGTGCCGAGCTGACATACTCATTGTTATTCAAGACTAATGGGAAAGACCATAAATGGATAGATTACAATGTATCAAAAGATAGTTCTATTTTTTGGTAATAATTTATCAAACCACCGAGAGATAAAGATAGTTCTAATTGATTTACATTTGTCATCATATTTAATCATAGAAACATATGTATAATACATTTTATTTTTTTCTTTATACAGTGTTCCAGCACTTATCCCTCCACCAGGGCCCCATTCCCATAACACTCTCTCCCACCCACCCCAGCCTGACTCTATAACAGGCCCTTTTCTTTCTCTTTCCTCTCTCTCTCTCTTTCTCTCTCTCTCTCTCTCTCTCTCTCTTTCTCTCTTTCTCCATCTATGTCTCTGTATTTCACTCTCTCTCTTCTCTTACACATAATGGCTTGCCTACAGATATTTACAGTTTAACATGTAAGGCTCTATGTGTACATTCAATGGTGAGTTCTAGTCTGACATTACCATTCCCCATTCCCCATCAGCCACCCCAGTTTGTTACACCTACAATGATTATTACAGATGATTACAATGTATATATGTGCAAGATCATGGAAGGACCTGATCCTAAACTTGATTATTATCTAAGTCTGTCTCACCACCATAGAGTGTAAACTTGATTATTATCTAAGTCTGTCACGCAGCCGTAGAGCAGCCGTGTGCCTGCACAGCTGTGCGTCTGATCTGTAGCTTACCCGGCTTTGCTGGTTTTGGTGGCTGCCTGCTCCTAGCCATGCCCTCTGATGCATGGAGATGGAAAGGATGGGGGGGAGGGCCCCATCCCCACTGCAGGTCTGGCTGGCGCAGCCTCCCCACGTGTCTGCTGGCCATAGGAGCTATGTTACTCTGGGCCAGGGCTGAGCCATTCTCCTGTGGCTCCATGGGTCGACCATGTGGGTGGAGTGGTGCCTTTGTGGATCTGGTCTGTAGTTTATCCAGCTTTTCTGGTTGTGGTGGCTGCCTGCTTGTAGCCACACCTGCTGGGGCATGGAGATGGAAGGGATGGGGAAGGGGCATGATCCCTGCTGCAAGTCCGGATGGCGCAGCCTCCCCCAAGTGTCTGCTGGCCCTAGGAGCTATGTTGCTCTCAGCCAGGGGCAGAGCTGTTCCCCCCCCTGCCCTCCACCCCTCCCCGTGGCTCCACGTGGGTCAAGCAGTGAGCTGTGGGTCTCATCTGTACCTTACCCAACTTTGCTGGTTGTGTTGGCTGCCTGCTCTTAGCCACACCCACTGGGGCATGGAGATGGAAGGGATGGGGGAGGGGCCGATATCCGCTCCAAGTCCCGCTGTCCCAGCCTTCCCACGTGTCTGATAGCCTTCAGAGCTATCTTGCCGGTCTCGGCCAAGGTTCCAGCCATCCTCCCATGGCTCCATGGGCTGCTCCATGGGTCTGGTCCGTAGCTTATCTGGCTCTGCTGGATGTGGTACATAATACATTTAAAAGACCCAAGTCTGATATCTGGATTACACAGTTTCCCGCAATCTCATTCAGTTAAACATTGGACTATCAGATAGTGAACTCACAGTATAAAATCCTTACCAAATAGATAACATGGCCATTGGATACCCCCTAAATTGTGCTTTACATACTAGGTGCTTAGCATTGAACTGACAAGTAAGATAGCTTTGTTCATTTAGTTGCTGATTTGCTTTATATGTCCCTCAGGCCTCTTTGATGATAAAGCTGCACGTCAAAATTAAGCCTGTGCAGTGTTCATGTCAGGTCAGGCTGAATATTTGTTCATTCATTAAACAGAATATTAATTATAAATGTCTAACACTAACTTTCTTATAATTCCATGTTGAAAACTGATTACTGCAGATTATGATGATGCTTTGAATTCTTCCACAATGGAGATAAAAATATTGGAAACATGTTTTCTGCCTCAGTAATTTTTCATTCAGACTGAAATTTCCAGAGCCCTAGCCTCCGTCAAGTAGCTTTCGATATTTACTCAGAAGCTAGGGGGTGCTGCAATGTCATTAAAATAAAGTTCAAGCCCTGAGAATGTTGTAGTTGGAGAGAGGAAGCAATTTACCTGCAGTGATTCATACAGACCGTAGACATCTAGTCTAATTGGAATAAATCCAGGATGGCTTCCCAGAGTCCATGGAATGTAAAACTAAATCCAGAGACTGGGAAACAGCTTCCAGAGTAAAGAGGACAGGGAATAGAGGAGTGGATTTTTAATGACCCATACACTCTAACATAATAAATCATAATTCAGTTATCACCAAATATATTGTTGCTAATATTTTAAGTTCACATGATCTAACCTCTAATTAAAATTCTAAGAGTTACTGTAATTCAGATATTCAAACATGTTGAGGCAGAGTTTTGGAATCTCAAGGCAATTTAGAACAGTGTGTTTTAGGAGGCAGAGGAAACAGGGATTGGGAACTTGTGTTGTTTCAGAGACCAGTACCAGTTTCTTTTTAGATGCCGACTACTGAGGAAATTTGTTCTTCATATTGTCACTTGTCACTTGTCACTGTGTTCCTGTTGTTCATCGACTTGCACAAGCGGGCATCAGTAACGTCTCCATTCATTGGGAATGAGGTCCATTATTGTTACTGTTTTTGGCATATTGAATACACCATGGGTAGCTTGGCCATGCTCTGCCATAGGTCTGGGTTCATCCCAGGGGGCCCAGTCTTTTTCTGTGTCAGACCATGAACCATCCAGGGCTCACGGGGCAGAGCCCTGGGTGTAGACAAGCCTGTTCCCTCTGTCACCTGCCAATGCAGCTGGATACCGCAGCCA
Source organism: Cryptotis parvus (assembly GCA_021461705.1). Classification (NCBI taxonomy): domain Eukaryota; kingdom Metazoa; phylum Chordata; class Mammalia; order Eulipotyphla; family Soricidae; genus Cryptotis; species Cryptotis parvus. The sequence continues at coordinate 111,743 of JAJIBD010021964.1, read as the reverse complement.
CACCTGCAACACCTCGAGGGTCAGATTCTTCATATTAACAACTTTTTTATTATTAATGTTACAGATGTTCTCATATGGATGACTGGATGTTTATTTTGTTCTCACTAGTTAAATTGTGTAGGCCTTCATTTTTCATTGCATTCTTGTTCACTTTTCTCAATTGCCTAGCAAAGCAAAACAAAAAGCTTTCTGAAAAATTCCTGTAAAACCAATTTTTATCTCTTGAGATTTTCCTTCAGTGATCATTTTCCCCAGTAACAAAAACTATCTCTAGGTTGATTCATGTCCTTTTTTCCATTTGTTTGTTTTCCACATCAACCTCTAAAATCCAAAGGGAAACAAAGTGAAACAAATAGGATATCTTACTTGTGCTTGGTTGCTCTGCTAGTAGGCTTAGCGGGCAGGCTCTGTACGGCTGTCTGTCCTAATTTATGTGGATAACTTTACTTCCATGTTCTTTCTGCTTGGCAGAAAACATGTCACACTAGTTCATTTTTCCTGAGGTTCTCCCTCAGGCAAAAGCTGCAACTGGATTCTCTACATGTGAGGAAAACAAAAACAATACAACAATATTTTATTTTTGTACATACAAACAGATGTCTGCTTCAACACCATGAACTATAAAATCAACAGGCTAAGGAAGATTTGAAAATGTAATATTCAAACTCTGATTCTCTAAAGGTATATATCTAGATATCTACATCAATTTATGCATCTTATTTATATCATTTATATGCTTTCAAAAAGATTTCCCAGCATTAAGTGTATCCCCAAACAGTTGATTCTATATTTTTGAGCTTTAAAATAGAAAAATGCTGTATCTTTTTGTGACCTTAATTTCCAAATCCATCTCAATTTGCTTAATTCTAAAAATTCAGTAGAACTTTCAGAAGTGATTATTATCTCTATTAATTAGGGATTTTTATAATAATGCTGAATCATGTTGTATGACACTTTTCATTACATAGCACTTTTTGTTCCAAAGTGTGTGTGTGTGTGTGTGCATACACATGTATGTATATTGTTTATATACTCATCAGGCTAGTTGAGTTTTTGTCAATTCAGTACTCTACATCAGTCTTTCAGACACTACTTGTACTTTTCCACCACTTTTCTAGAATTGCTTTGTTTCCCGCATCCCACCATTTCTTCATCCATAATTATGAGTTTTTTTTGTGAGTACCATTAGCTTCCTTTAAGATCTTTTCAATCAGATATCTACTCATTTGATACGAAGTTTTATTGTCTACACTTTGATCATGCTTGTTCATTGTTCATATTTCTTTCTCACTAAAAATCAGTCTATAAGCTTAGATACAAGGAGGAAACACTTCCTTCTTATATCTAGGAAAAAAAAAGGTATAAGAACATTATATCCTATAACCAATACCGCATGTTATAAAAAAGAGTCAAATAGAGTCTTAGGGTTCCCTAAGTACAATGGATTAAATTCCCATTTAACACTTTTTTATGTATATTATATTATATTCTTTAAAAATGTATGAAAAGTGACACGGTATTTGTTCTTTGATTTCTTTAAGTTAGCATGATATCCTCCATATTATTTTACATTTTGATCTACAATAATTTTTCATGACACTTACATAGTTTACATATATGCATGTATGTACATAGGTATTTATATACAATCACCTCTTAGGTGATAGTTACCAATGTATTCACCTCTAAATTATATGCAGACTGGTATAGAAACATATTATCATATTATCAATTAGTAGTTACTAAATTTAATAAAGTTTGTATATGCAATCAAATAATTTGGTTTTTAGATTTCTTTCTATAAAACCATTTGATACCTATTTAGAAATGTTTTAGAAGAAAATCATTCCTTGAAAGTAAATTATAAGTGATGAAAAGAGAAAGATCTGGGCGGAGCGATAGCCCAGCGGGTAGGGCGTTTGTCTTGCCGTGGCCGGCCTGTGCCGCCCGGGTTCGATCCCGGCATCCCATATGGTTCCCGAGCACCGCCAGGAGAAATTCCTGAGCAAAGAGCCATGAGTGACCCCTGAGCATCGCCAGGTGTGACCCAAAAAGCAAAAAAAAAAAAAAAGAAAAGAGAAAAGATCTCATACATACATATATTTAGATAACGCCACCTTACAAATATGATCTAACTACACAATTGTCTTGTCATAACCATATCCAGTAACTAAAAATAGCATAAGATTTTTTGCTTCTGTCTTGTATTAATCTACATGTAGTATATTATCAACCAGTTAGATTAAATTTGGCATATCAAAAATCTAAGTGTAGATGAGTACATTAGATTACAGAGAAGGTAAGGCTCTCCATTAATCAACTATCTTTTTTGAAATTACCAAATCAATTTATATGAGTTTCTGAGTTTTTAATAATAGCCCACGTATTTATAATAAAAATAATTATTTACCAGTAAGGTCTTGGTTTCTATTTTAAAAATCCCTGCTTCCTTTTATGTTCTTCTGCTACTTTGAGCAAGTTCCTTAAATTTTCCTTATCAGGAAAAATAAGAATATTAACCTGTAAGGCAGAGCCTGGCAAGCTACCCATGTCGTATTTGATATGCCAAATACCAGTAACAATTATAGATCTCATTCCCATGACCTGATGGAATGGTTTGAGGAACTTTATGTTTGTGGAGCAAGCAGATGCCTTTGGGCTCTACTAGCATGAGATAGGATATATGGAGATGTTACTGGTGCCCGCTCGAGCAAATTGATGAACAGGAAGACAAGTAAAGTGAAGTGAACCACATAGCATAATCTATAACTTGTACATATTGGGTAATATAGGAGGACAGTTGGATATATTAAAATTAATAATAATTGACATATAATTATGAGTATCATTTCTTGAGGTATTAATTTTCAGCACTGTGAACTGAAGTTAGCTGAAGTGTAAAAGTAAGATTCATTGGACTCTACTGGAAATAGGTAGTGACATTATAAAAATTCATAAGCAATTTTTTTGTTTTAATTTCAGAGAAATTTAATTTTAGAGATAATAAGTACAATAAATCTAGCACAGTACATGAAGCTATATTTACTTGTAAAATCATAAAAATATTTACTTATCATTTAGTGATAAGATTATTATTTAAAGATTGTTTTATTTTTAATAAAAATTCTGAATCAGGGCCAGAGCCATAGTACAGTAGAGAAGGCATTTTCCTTGCAGACAGCTGCCATTGGTTTGATCCCTGCCACTCGATGGTCCCTAAGCCCAACCAGGAGTGCCTCCTGAGCACAGAGCCAGTATTAATTTCTGAGCATCACTGCGTATAGCCCAAAACAAACAAAAATTCTATATTATTTACAGAAGTTATTAAGAAGTCCTTTTGTAGATAGAAAAGGTTTTGTTATTTTTCAACAGTAGTTTTTCTTCATAAGTAAAATCTAAAAAGGAGGGGTGATTAAATAGTGTAAAATCCAGGATACTCAAAGACCAAACATACTCTTTCTACTTTTATTTGACACATAAGCCATCCATCCAGTCACTGAAATCTCTTAAGATGAAATTGATTCATTTGTTTTCCAGAAATTAGGGGGGGTCATAAGTATTTTTCAATTGACCAACAGCAATTTCTCTACTGCTTTTCCCCTCAGTACTCCCTTTCTTATTTCCTGTGCTTTTTCAATAATGTGGAGTATTTCTTCCACCACTTTTCTTTCCTGGAAATGCTTTCTGCATCATATTCTCTTCATTTAGAGCAGCAGGAAATATCTCTCTTGACCTCACTCAGATAAATCGGTTCAACACTCAATTTCTTGATAGTGAAGAGAACATATTTTTAAGCGTTCCTTTTTATTTGTCGGCAAAAGCTTAGGAGTGTACTCTCAAAGCTTTTCTCTCATTAAAAAACAAACAGAAAATGGTTGTTCTTTTTTTCTCCAGTAAAGGCAGTGGCGATGCAATGAATTCCCTTCACTCTTCTGACTTGAGTGCTTTCTCGTGAAGGTTTTTTACCTCTTTGTGCAGCCCTGTGGAGCTTTCATTGGAACAACCATGATGCTCTTCACAGCCAGGCCAATTAAGACACTTTGAAGTATTTCACAAAAAGAGAAAGATGCTGCCTTTACTTGGACAATGTATGTTGCACAAAACAACCAATTTATATCTGCTGGTTAGGGCAGTTACATAGAAAAAAATCACCCTATATACAGAATGCCATAACTTCATGCGCCCAATATTATGCACTGTTCTGATAGGGGAAATGTGGCTTCCTGGGGAATTAAGAATACTAGTGGTTGTCTGCTCAGAGCTGCCTCCTCCATAGGTCACTGGCAGTGTGGATATTTCTACAGAAATATTTATTTTGAAGATCATTTTCTTAATACTACAAAATACAAATTAGTATCGTAAAATTTGTGATTAGTTCTGGAAGAAATAATTCTCCTTTTCCCCTCTATCACATCTAACTGCTTTATCAGTCTTGTTCAGACTTATTGGTCATATATTATGGAGTAACAATACTACAAAAGTTATTGATTTAAATTAATAAAATTTAGTATTCCAATTATTTTGTGGGGGGTGAACCACCCAGGAAAAGGCTTTTAATTTTTTTAAATTGAAATACCACAGTTACAAAGTTGTTCATGATTGGGTTTCAGTTCATAGCATACTCTAACACCCATCCTTCCATTACTGTACATTTCTATGCAAATCTCAACTGATTCTTCCACTTACAATCTCAAAAGCAGAAATCAATAGTTGGGATCTCATTGGAGGCACCTGTAGGGAAGTTCTCTTTTTCAGACCTGGATTTTTTAAGATTTCCAGTGTTTGTAACGCTTATTAACTTTATATTCTTTGTGATTGTACTAGAAACCTCTCAACTATAAAATTTGTCAATGGGGGCCCAGAGCGATAGTACAGCAGGTAGGGGTTTTGTCTTGTATTCTGCTGACCTGGGTTCAATCACTGGCATCCTAATGGTCCCTGGAGCATTGCCAGGAGTCATTCCTGAGTGCAGAGTTAGGTGCAACCCTTGAGTGTTCCTGGGTGTGACAATAAAAAGCTAAAAAATAAAAAAGCTGAAATTTGTCAGTGAATACTATATGAAATTTTCAAAATAGGAACTGTATCTTATTCAATTTTACCTTAATCCCTATATTATTTCTCCAGATCCTGAAAGATGCTTTTTTATCTTCAGCTTAATATTAGGATAGGAGGTTATCAGAAAGTGACTACTATTTAATGTGCTTAGGTGTTGGATGTTTTAATATTATTTACAAGTTTTCTTTAGTATTAATTTGTTTTCCTTATTAAAAATCCATTTTATATAAAGAACTTTCAGGAACTAGTCTTGTTATTTCACAAAGATTTTATATAAAGGGCTTTCAGAAATTACTCTTGTTGGTTCACAAAATTCTCAACAAAAAATATTTACCAAAGTGACATTACCCCAAAAACTTTCTTTTGTAAATATATTTTTATCTAAAATAGGATTTTCTCACATTTAAAGACAAAAGCACTCTAATCCTAAAAGTAGTTTCAAAATGCCAGAGGTACAGAAATTCTTCTCATTATAAAATGGCAGAATAATGATATAGAGTCTATCAACCATTCATACTGTGTGAGTTAACTTCAGTCATCAAAGTCAACATATAAATTAAATTTTTTACCTTAGGTGCCTTTGGTTAATCTTTTCAGAGAAAAACATGGCTTTGGGGTTTTCTTGATATATTTTTTTTCCAGAAGCCATTCACAAATTTCACTGCAGTGGACCATATTGATTTTAAACCACATTACAGATTTTATTGTGTCTTCTGACATTTGCTTTTGTTTGCAACATACATTTTATTAAGAACTATTATTAACTCAACAACATGATTTTCAATTAAAAAGCCAACTCATTAAAATAGGTAGCCATTTTGTGTGCACATTTCTCTACAGTAGACATAAGCATATGGATAGATAGATGTCCATTATATTTTTTTTATTGGAGGAAGGAAAATCGAAACAATGAGATATCTTGCATCTGTGAGAATGATTATTACTCAAAAAAATAAGAAATTATTATAATGTAAGAACTAAAAACAAAATTTCTATTAAATTAAGTTTTGTGTCTTAAAAAAGAAATGATTAGTAGTGGAGTTCATGTGACTAGAAAAAAACAATTTTTATATGTTGTTGAGGAAATAATATAAAATGTATAGTAGATCCACTTCTGAGTACTTCACTGTATCACTGTATCACTGTCTTCCTGTTCATCACTGATTGGCTCGAGCGGGCACCAGTAACATCTCCATATGTCCTGTCTCATGCTAGTAGAGCCCAAGGGCACCTGCTTGCTCCAGGAACATAAAGAGCCTCAATCCATTCCATCAGGTCATGGGAATGAGGTAAAAAATTTAATTTATGTGTTGACTTAAAATTAAATTTTAGACCTGAGTACTTACTGCTAAAATATAAAGACATGAATTCTAAAAGAGTCATATAAACATAATTTACAGTTATGAGGAACCCGAGAACTACCTAAACACATGCACATCAACTTGAAAAAAATTATTTTAAAAATATGGTAGGGACCTAGAAGATGGTTCAGTGACTTGAAGGACTTGCAAGGCATGTGGAATGTCAGTATTCCAAACTCTAGCACCACCCTTATGAGCTCAGGTGATCCTGACTGCTATTTGTGATCCCAAGCCAAAACAGTCCCGAAAAATATTTGTTGGTTAAAACATACTCAAGGCAAGCATTAACCCAAGATAGCAACTCCTGTACTGCAGAATATAAGGAGATGATCCTGATAGTTTCACTGTCTGCAGATCTCCAGGCAAGTTTTCTAAATTGTGAGTATATAAAATCCAGCTATGTTGCCAAATTTTTTCATATTTGTCTCCTAATCGTTCTAAATTTGTATTTTCTTTATTGTCTTAATTGAAACTTGTCTCATTTGTTTTATTTTCAAAGAATTAGTTTTGATCTTTTATGTTTCTTTTTTCATCTTTTTTATAATTTTGTATTATTTGAAAATATTTCACCTGCTTTTGACTTTGGTTTTGCCATTTCTCTTTTTCTGGTTCCTTTAGTTGTGAGTTTTTATTTATTTACTTTTTTAAGTATTTTATTATACCACCGTGAGATATACAAATAAAAAGATATACAATTAAAAAGTTCATGTTTGGGTTTTGGTCATACAGTGTTCCAGCGCCCCTACCTCCACCGGTGCCCATCTCCCACCACCAACGTCCCCGGTTCCCTCCCCCCTTCCCCAGCCCACCTCCATGGCAGGTTCTTTATTTCTTTCCCTTTCTCTCTCTTTCTCTTTTCCTTCCCTTCCAGACTATGGATTACAGAACATACATTAAAAGGTTGTCATGTGTATCCTTTTGCCTCTATTTAATGCTCAGTTCTAGGTTGGCATTAGTACCCTAGACAATTATTAGCACACTGTTCCATTTTCTGTCTTACCTAACCTCTGACTCCCACACGTTTGTGATAATTTCCACCTTTGACAAGACCTCCTGATTCTTGTTTATTGAAGTAAATCTGTATTGCTATAAGCTTTCTCCCTAGTATTTCTTCATAAAAGAACAGTTATAAGGCAAGATCATGGTAAATTAAAAAATCAATGAATTTGAAGATTATTGGAGCTTGTTAACTTCAAAATCTGTCAGTGACTAGTTGTGTATCCTTACAAAAAGTTCTGGTTTTTGAACAGCAAAATTCATATATCGCATGTCATTGCTGACTTGTTATGAAAACTAAACAAAATAACAGAGAACATTTTTAAAGCATTTTTCGTTTTCACTATGTTTTATGTTTCATTATGTATATTTACAGATGAGCAAATAAATAATATCATAAACTTTAAAGAATAAGAACAATATCAAAGTCAGAACCTGTGATATAATTTACAAGCAAACAAAACATCAGATACCTCATTTTTTCCGAGCTAAAATCTTATACTATTATATGAAAATAAATGGCAGTTATAAAATATTTCTTAACTATATAGGGCTAAAATAGGGATAAAATATTTCTTAACCCTAGTTCTTAACTTATATAAAGATCTTTAATAATTGTTTTGAAAGAGTTTCTATTACTGGCAATAACAGAACTTCTTATTCATAAATTTTATATATTTTTCCAAAGTTTTGCTGACAGTATAGAAGATAGTTATATTTTCTTACATAAATTTTTAATCCTCAAGTTTTATTTATTTTAAAATGCTTTATTGCATAGATATTTTATATGTTTCAAAATTAATAAATGAGTCAATGCCTTATTCACTCAATTATTAATTTACTATTTATTGTTAATTGCTTAATCTAAGGTATTTTACTGGAAAAATGAAGACATGACCTTGACATTTTAAGTAAGTGAATTTTATTGATTTGATCTAGAAATTTTGCCTAATATATATTAAACAAAAAATTAGACCGCTAAAGTTCACTGAAGCAATGATGTAGAATCTAACATTTAGATGAGAATAACCAAATGCACAGAGAAATTAATACATTTGAATTATAGCTTCACTTATCTCAAAGTATTGAGTTATAAAAATTTATTTTGAAATACATTTTAGAAAAGTACCATACACACATTATATGATGTCTGTATGAAATAAGGGTAATAGAAATGAGTAAATCATCCTTGATATGGTTTCTGAAGACATTTTTATTCATTTATGCCTATTTTCCCTTTAGAGCAATATCAGTGGGAGTACTCAGTATTCTTTCTGATCAGCTTTTAGTAGTCATTTTCAAATTCCCCTCAAATTACTTTTAAAAGTTTGCATGAAAGGGGTATTATTTTACTTCAATTAGGTCTCCTCATTGCATTCATGTAGATAGAATATGAATACATTTTACTTATACTTCCATTATGATTATTTCATCATATATCATTTCAAGGAGTGTGAAAAGGTAAAAGTACGATGCAGTTTAATGCCTGTGTATTCACATCTATTTCTGTAGATTTTATTTCGTGACAAAATTTGGAGGATAACCACAAAGTTTGTGCATAAAGAGTAAACTAGAAGTATAATTCGCTCCGTTCGTTATTTCTGCCAACTTTAGTAATAAGTACTGATGAGACACACATTTAAACATACAGCCTAGGAGGCATCTGAGTATCCAATTAGTCCTATTTGTTCTTAGAACTCTTTTATTTGTAGTTTTAATAGCTTAATTTTGCTGATGCTGTAATCTGAAATGAGTTTAGTCTAAGTAGCCTTTGACTCTAGATGCTATCAACTTTTCTTTTGCCAGATTTATTCTTTAACTTCCTTATTATCTCAAGTTGGATATGCAATTGTAAGACTATTTGCATTCAGTAAACTTTTAGAGGGTGTGCAGGTATGATGACTCATAAATGACTTGAATGAGGACCTGAGTAATTTGGTAGTAATAGAGGTGTTTGGATTCAAAAAGGAGTCAGCTTTTGTCATCTTGCTTTTATATTCCCTAAACTTACCATAAATGTGTTCATTTCAGAAAAAAAAAATATCCCTGATAATCACCAGGGATATACTCAGGTCTCTGGGAAAATCATTCTCAGTGGCGTTTAATGTTTCTCTGCTTGGCCATTGTAAAAGCTCTTTGAGTCCATTTCTGTGAAAAAGTTACAGTCCCTAAATTAGTTTCATTTTTGCATTAGTTTTAATAGACCATTAAAAAAGTATGTTGTAGAGAATGCATCAGGACTTTTGGTACCAATCCTAAAGAGTAAATCTGCCAACCTATATTCAAATTTTAGCACAGATGTAAGTAGTTTTACATCTGAATATCACTTAATCATTTTTTCCACATGGCAGAGCCTGGCAAGCTACCCATGTCCTATTCGATATGCCAAATACCAGTAACAATTATAGACCTCATTCCCATGACCTGATGAAATGGTTTGAGGCTCTTTATGTTCTTGGAGCATCAGATGCCCTTGGGATCTACTTCAGCAAGTGACAGGACTTATGGAGATGTTACTGGTGCCCACTCGAGCAAATCGATGATCAACACGAAGACAAGTGATACAAGTGATATTTTCCTTACCCTACCTTATTAAAAAGTGCTTTATATCATTAGATATTGCTATAAAATTTAAATAAAATAATATTTTTAATTTCTTAGCAAAGAATTCCCCCCGGCAATGTTGATTTATAACACTGTATGTTTTAGTAGTATACCTCCACATTTCAAATATTTGTCACCTTAGCACATTAAAATAACAGTATACCTCATTAGAATCCAATGAGTGAAGCACCTAATCTCCTTTAGGCTTTCTCCTCCGTCATCCTCAGGTAACCTCTGTTCCACAATTGAGAGAGCTTGTCCAGCACATGACCTTTCATTGGCTTATTTACCTAGCATAATCTCGTTTAATTCTATCCTTGTCACAGTTTTTTTTCACGTGATGAATAGTATTCCCTTGGTATATGTACACCAGCATCTTTATCCTTATCAATTACTTAACACATAGAACACAGGGTTGTTAATATCACTTACCCTTAATTATTGTAGAGATGTAATAATGATGAATATAAGTTGCGTGCATCATTTCAGATGTATCTACATAGTTTTTTAAAGATTTTTTGATAATATGGTAAATTTACTTGCTGCAGTTTTTGAAACACCCATGATGTTTTCATGTATGCTAAAACAGTTTATATTCCCATCAGCAGAGTAAAAGGTTCCTGTTTATTGCATACCCACACCAACATTTGTTTTGGGCCTTTCCTTAATGTAGGTATCCTCAAAGGCATAAGTAGTATTTGAGATACGACTTTATACCTTTGAGGATATACAGGCTTTACTAGTATGGTTAGTGATTTTTTTTAAACGTTGTCTCATGGACATCTCTATCCCCCACCCCAACACATACATACTCACACTGCAGTCAGCAAGTTTTCCAAGGTTGCCCAACATGTTGATCACTGGCCACTCTGGGTCCATTTTATTCTCTAACATGCTTTGTTCCTAGGTCAATACTATAGCTATGATATTGCAGGTTTCTTCATCTATGGGTTTGAAGCTGTTTGATCATGATCACTGTTTTGGATCTTAGAAAAGAGAATGGCCTGAGAGCTTATTTAAAGCTCTTCATCTCTACTATTTGCTTGGCTTTCCTGTGCTCATCACCCTACAGATTTCAGTTGCTGAAGTTATAAGGGATTTTCTTTACTATGCTGAATTGTAGGGCTGATGTGTCAGGAATCCGGCATGACTCTGCTTCCCACCCTGCTTCTCAGAGATACCCCTGGGAAATATTCTACCTTACAGATCATTTCCTCATGGAATTTTGTTTCCCGATGGTGGAATTTCTTAATTTTTGTTTCTCCCACCAATATGAGGGGTTGTTTTTATACTGTAAGGTAGAAATTTACTTCTTCCAAGTCTCAGTCTTCTTCTGTGTAGCTTAATTCACAATTTGGTGTACATTTTACTTTTTATGATAAAAAGAAAAGCACAAGTTCTCCTTATACCCTGACCTTTACATAATATTATTTAAAGGCTTTATAGTCAATATTCTTTCATGTGTTAATAACATAATAAGTGAAATTATTTAATAGCTATTATATAGTTAGTAGTTATATATATGAATATTTATGGAATGATATAATATAGGTATATGTATTCAAATGCAATATTTAAAACAAATATAGGAAATTTTTAAACATACATTTATTATCATCTATCCAGTGGAGCATATTGTACAAATAATTTTAACATCTATAAAATTAGAGTACAGAATTTCCTTGGTATTCTGGAATAATCACCTAAATAATTTATGTTCCCTCTGCATTTCTGCTTCTCTTAATCTCTATTTTAACTCTTTAGCTGCTATGTAGAATAATCAACTGAAATGAGCAAAATAGAACATTGAATGGCATTTGCTAGCTGCATGGGTAAAACCTGTAGCAGTCTTAAACTTTTATTCTGGATGTGACTGTTAATTTGTGAAGGTATATAAGTATTTGGAGAAACAGATATAACAGCTCACATAATGTCAATACCATTCTGTCAAAAGCAGTTGAGTGTGAGCATACAGTGACAAATGATTTAAGACAGTTTATGAAATAAAGAGTCAACAAAGGCCTCGAAATCCTTTGTTATCAATGTGAAGCATATATTTATAATTTTTCCTTTTTGTTGTATATGATATTAATTATGAAATCAAATGGACAATTAGCATAAGAGGAGTTTCCAAGTCTTCCTGCCTTGGACTCTATTTCAAGGATGAGATTCATGGAACTCTAACAAGATTGTTCTGTCAAGGACCAATGTATTACTACTATTATTACTATTGCTACCACTGCTGCTGCTAAGGTTTTGCACTATATCCAGCTTTGTTTAGGATTTACTGTTGCTCTGCCCTCAGGGATAACTCCTAGCAGTACTCCTAACAGTATTCTGAGAACAATATAAGATGCTGTGGATCATACATGGTTGGTCATATGCAAGGCAAATGCTTTATACCTCTTTCTCCAGCATCCCCAAAGGATCAGTTTAATGAGAGGAAACTCAGCAGAGAACTATAGAAAGGAAGAGCTAAAGTTACAGAACTGAGAAACTGAGGAAGTTCTGTAACTTCAACATTTCATTTATAAGAATTAGTCCAAGACTGAAAGTTGAATTATCTATAGGATTAGACAAATTCAGACCATCTAAATGTTATGTTTTTAAATCACTTTTATTAATAAAGAAAGGATAAATTTTGGGACATTTTATTGAACTCAGGAGAAAGTGCATTTTCTATAAATGTAAAATTCTGAGGTTAAAATCAAAGCATGGCATCACAATATATATCCTAGTTGAGTTAAGTTATCTTTTCTATACTGTTCATCTAAGTTTTAAATTTTAATTTATATATATTTTTATCTTTATGATATATTTTAATTAAGGGTTAAAGTGCTTTTAGAAACCTAAAACCATTTATAGATGAGTAAAAATAATTTTAATTTCAAAATTTAAAAAAAAAGTTTAAATTAAAGTTTTGCTTTTATTCTGTCTTGATAAGTAGCTATGGTCAATATTATATAGACAGTGACATTCAATTACAACTGGTTTTCATATTAAGTCATAATGAGAACTGTTACATTAAAATCAAGAGTGACTATAGAAAAGTGTCATTTTCCAAGCAAACATCCTGTCAGCTAATAGGGGCGGGATGGGGGTTGGTGTTCATGAGTTATGCTGTATGTTAGAGAACAATAAACACAGTAGTTAAACCTTAAGAACTTGTTCAGACATAAATGGCATAAAGACAGTCTGACAGTGCTTCGTCTTACACTTTTTCCCTCTCAGTTTCCTTTTATTCTGTTAAAGTTTTAGATAATAATATACAGAGCTGTGATTAGCTATGAACAGGACATAATTTCTAAGATGATTAAAACATTTACATTAAAATGTCATAAGGTCACAGGCATATTATACAAAAAAAATTTAAGCAATCATCCCACTGAATATATATATAAAAGTAGTGATACATGTCAGACCATCAACCAACCAGGACCAACGGGGCAGAGCCCTGAGCATAGACAAGCCTTTCTCCCGTTTGCTACCTGCCAAAGCAGCCGGGCACCGCAGCCACACCCTGCAACACCTCGAGGGGCAGGAGTTGTATAGTGTACAATAGGTAATAGCAACCTTGTTTACCCATTAGATGTTACCTTCACAGATTGTACAAATCAGGTTTTCTCAATCTGCCCAAAAACTTGTGGGAGAAAAAAAAAATCATATCCATTTGACAATCACTAGTTCAGGTTATTTTTATTAGTAAGTTATTAATAACTTACTATTATTAGTATAGTAGTAGTTATGGGGCTGCATCTGGTGGTGGCTTAGTGCTGACTTTACCCATGGCTAGGATCTAGAATCACTTATGGTGGGGCTCAGAGGATTGTACCACAGTGGTTCCAGGGATCAAACGCAGGTCAACTGCATGCAATGCAAGCACTCTGGTCCAATTTAGGTTATTTTTAATTTCAACATTTTGCTCCTAAATACTTAAATAAACATAACTCTATAAGGTGGTTGTTGGTATGACATAGAAAAGACTGGGCCCCCTGGGGGTGAATTCAGAGCCATGGCAGAGCCTGGCAAGCTACCCATGGTGTATTCGATATGCCAAGAACAGTGACAATAATGGACCTCATTCCCAATGAATGGAGACGTTACTGGCACCCGCTGGAGCAAATAGATGAACAACAGGAAGACAAGTGACAAGTGACAAGTAATACATGGCCGAGCATTGAATGCTTTCTTGTACCTGGCTGACCTGGGTTTGGTTCCCAGCTGCTCTAGGACTGGTCGTACATAGATATCTGGGTAAGCCCTGAGCACCACCAGGTGTAGGCCAAAAAACTAAACCAGAGTAATGTAGGGTTTTGTCTTTTATTGTTGTTTGTTTGTTTGTTTCTTTTGGATCATACCTGGTGATGCTCAAGGGTTACTCCTAGAGGTGCTCAGGGAATATGTGTGTGATGCCCAGGATCAAACCCAGGTTGGTGCATTGCAAGGCAAGGGCCCTATACACTGTGCTATCTCTCCAGCCATAAATGTATCTTTTTTTTTTTGGATTTAATTTTATTTTATTATCCCCCCCCCCAATATTATTACACCATTTTAGACATACAATTGAAAGATGCTCATGTAGAGCTTTGGTTCTACAGTGTTCCAACACCCATCTCTCCACCCAAACCCATCTCCCATCACCAATGTCCCCACCTCCCTCCTCCCTCCCACACCTCAACTACTTGGCGGGGTTCTGTATGTCATTTTTCTCCTCTTTATCTCTCCCTCCCGCCAAACTTTCCTGCTCTTCGTGGAATGCAGTGCATTAAAAGACATTACTGTTTCCATTATTTTAATGGACCCCGCGACCTGGGCTCGAACTGGTTTTGCTCTGTTAATCTGGTCGTGAGGCAGTTTCCCCAGCGTCCGGACAGCGAAAATGGTGGCTAGTGTGATGGGCGAGTCTCATCTGGCTGCTTCCGGGACCCCCAGAGATGATGGGCCCACTCCCAAAACCCGTCTGCCCTCCTGGGTGTCCCATAGTCAGCTGGGCCCGGGCGAGCCGAGTTCCATCCTCCCCAGCCGCTTGTGAGCCTCTTCATGCTATGGCTGGCGGCCCCAGGGCAGCTCCTTGGTGGGGGCCATCAGGCTCGACAAAATGGAGGGGGAATGGTCGAACACTGACTCCATCTGACGAATACCCAGTGATTCCCGCTTCTAGGAGCCGCCTACCTGGGCTCGAACTGGTTTTGCTCTGTAAATCTGTTAATCTGGTCGTGAGGCAGTTTCCCAGTGTCCGGACAGCGAAAATGGTGGCTAGTGTGATGGGCGAGTCTCATCCAGCTGCCTCTGGGACCCCCAGAGGTGACGGGCCCACTCCCAAAACCCGTCTGCCCTCCTGGGGTCCCATAGTCAGCTGGGCCCAGGGCAAGCCGAGTTCCAACCTCCCCAGCCGCTTGTGAGCCTCTTCATGCTATGGCTGGCGGCCCAGGGCAGCTCCTGGGCAGGACCACCAGGCTCGACAAAATGGAGAGGGGAATGGCCGAACCCTGACTCCATCTGATGAATTTCCCAGTGATTCCCGCTTCTGGGAGCTGCCTACCTGGGCTCGAACTGGGTTTGCTCTGTCAATCTGGTCGTGAGGCAGTTTCCCAGCGTCCGGACAGCAAAGATGGTGGCTAGTGTGATGGACGAGTCTCATCCGCTGCTTCGGGGACCCCCCAGAGGTGATGGGACAATTTATATTTTTCTTTCCCTGAATTTTTGTTTCAATACTACAAAAGTAGAAAATTAAAAACAAATGAAGAACCAAAGTTCCTGTTGCTTATTAACAATTTTTAAGATGCAGCAAATTATTGTTTATAGTGTAGAAAGGAAAATTTGATGAGAACATTTATCATACCATTGTACCACTTTTCTGCTATTTATTTTTAAATAAATGCTATTTTAAAAACCTTTTGTTAATAGTTAACTAAATAGTTTCTGTTTTATTTCTTGTCTCATTAAGTTTCCTGTGAGTCAATTTTTCTAATTAATATTGTAGGTTAACTTTAGTTATTTCATGCTGTCATAGTCCTCAACTATGTTTAATGATGCATGTCTTATGTATCAGTTACACTTATCTCAAACAATAATGTAAATTTTTATTCATTAAGGTATATTCCAATATTATATCTTTTATAGATAAGATAATAAACATTATTAAATGTAATTACCTCAGGGTACAAAACTATTGAGGAGCCGTTGGCATTCCCAAAAGTATCAGCATAGAAGTTTTCTTCTACCTATGAGGCCCCTGGTGAACAGAGGAATACTCACGAGTCTGGTGCAGTTCCAAAAGGCTCTTAATAGTACAAAAGCTCCACCACCACAATCCAATATAATGGAAGACCTCTAGCTCTCGTCAGAATTTAGACCATACACGAGGACCCAAGTCTCCTACCAAAGAGAACCCCAACAGAGAGAGTCCCCAAAATGGATCCCACCAGAGACAGTCCCACCAAGTGGATCCCACCAGAGAGGGTCCCACCAATATGAACTCCACCAGAGAGGAAACAGTACTGCAAGTCAGTACCCTTATATACAAAAAAAGTAATACTTGCTTCAAGGAGGGTTTGTCAACAAAGATCAACTAAACAGCATTATGTTAGGGATATTTTCTTGTTTTTAATGGAATAATTCTACTGGTCATTATGATAAGGAAATTCACCCAGAGAAACAAAGGGAAATATTATATTTTGAACCATGTCTGACTAAATATGAACTTAAGGTTTTTAGCCACATACTAACTAATATCAAAAAATAATCAAACCCTTATTTAAGTACATGAAGCTATTACCAACATCATAAGGCACTAGGGGTATGCGATGAAAGCCATAGGAATTGTCACTCATGCCCACTAGAATGCCTATAAAAACAAATCTAACTATAACAAAATGGTGGAAGAAAGGAAAAAATAAAGAACTCCTGTACACTGTGGGTGACTAAGTAAACTAGTGCAGATTCTGCAGGGGAAATATGTATTGTAAGTTGATATTCATGAAGGTTAGTGTACAATTTAACTATTCCATTCTTAAGTACATAGCTAATACACACACAACCTATAGCCATGCAAATATTTGTTCACAAAATAAGACAGTATATAACTATAAGCAGAAATTGTTGCAGTACACTCCTGGTAAATTTTAACTGTCCCATGCTGAGTACAGTGGGTATAAAGAGGAGCTGTGCCCAATCTAGATAACAAAGAAGTCTTAGTAGATATATAATAATAAGTCAGCAGTTACTTATTCAGAGTCAAGTTGACTTCAGTAACTGCTACACCCTACATCAGTGTTTACACAGAAGAGATATCTCGTTAGTATGAACCCTGGCTTAAGAACATGTAAATAGATTAAGCTGTGAGTGGATAAAACAGCAAAGCTCCCAGGCTAGCTAAGCCTGTCATCCAACACACAACCAATTCATTTGATTTTGTAGACTCAATAATTCAACTGCTATGTTTGTTGTACTATGTTGGAAATGTCTCTCTGATTAAAGTACAAAATAAGGTATTATCAATACCTATCATTGTTATTATCAATTGTTATATTTAATTATATAGCAAATTATATAAATATTTGCATGGCTATATCTTGTGTTTGTATTAGCTATGTACTTAAGAATGGAATAGTTAAATTGTACACTAAACCTCATTAATATAATCTTAAAATACGCTTTTCCTCTGCAGAAGCTTCACTAGTTTACTTGGTCATCCACAGTGTATAGGTGTTTATTTTTATCCTTTCTTCCACAATATTGTTATAGTTGACTTGTTTTTATAAGCATTCTAGTGGACATGAGTGACGATATTTATAATAACAATTATCAATTGTTATTATATTCAGCTTTGAAGTTGAATTAGTAATGAGAAATAGTGTATCTTAAAGACACTGTCACAATGTTTCTTCACTCTAGAAGTAGTCTTTTGCAAATTTTGATCAAGTTTGATGTGAAATAAGTTAGTCCTTATCTAAAAGGTCTTAATCTCCCTTACATTACTCTTAGAAAAGTGAAAAATGTCTGGTAATTTCCTTATTTTTATATCAATCTATAGAGAAATAAATATGAGGCCTTGGCTTTTTCTTCTCATAAACTGCTAGGATTAGTTTGTGTATGTATTTTTTTTAGAATAACGTTTTCTCAAATCTATTTTAAATATAAAAACTTAAATTGTTATATTCCGTTTTTAAGTTGAATTAGTAAAGATATGAGAAATGCAGTATATCTTTAAATAGTTGTAAGTGATATTTCTCAGTTATAAATTTCAGTCATGCTGATTTTAGAAATTCAGGTAATGTTTTTAGAAAAATACTTAAATAGAAAAATCTTAAATCAACTAAATTTCAAGAAATCTCATGTGACAATTAGTAATTTTGTATTATAGAACATTAAAAGTATATGTTATATAGTTATTAGGACATATGCCTAATTTTGCCCAACCTGGGTTTCAACCTGACACCATATGTTCTCCTGGTGTTCCATGGTAACCTAGAGCTCAAATAACACTATATTCTTTTCTGTGTGCTCTTCTCAAATTTTTATTGTGTATAACATTTATTTGCTTTCAAAATTAAATATTTTGTCAATATTTTGTAATTTATTAAAATCTTGGTGGTGGTGAGGCCCAGTTAGTTATTGGTTGATGCTTCATATATAAATATAATCTAGTTAATTGGGGCATATTTTATATATTGTAGACCCATTTTTGAGTATGCAATTCAATGATGGCTAGTATGTTTACAAATTGGAAAAACAAGACACATAAATCAGTTTTAGGGTATCATTAAAACTTATTGATGATAGTGAAATGCCTGTTTATTGTTGTTCTGGCTTGACCCCTAGGAAATATGCATCTACATGTTTTTTTTAAATTATGTTTTCAAAACACTTCACATGTGTGAAACCATGTAATGTGTGCTCTGTTGTGTCCTGCTGCTTTTACTTAATTTCATGTTATTGAGGTCAGTCCATGTTGTAACATCTATCAAAAATTTATTTCTTTGTATAGCTGAGTAATTGGCCCTTGTGGGATAACCATATTTCATGAACCACATTTCATTTATCCATTCATAAGTTGATAAATCTTTGAGGTTATCTCTGTTGGAGTATGCTGGGCTATACAACAAAATCCAGGAGCAGAGTCTAGGGATTCCCTTCTGCCCCAGGATATGAGCAACCAGTAGACTAAGATGCGAGAATCCAGCAAAGTTTCAAAAGGCTTTAACTATCACAGGTTCTGGTATACAACCCAAAATAGGAAAAACCGGACTTTTGGTTCCCAGCTGGGCTCGGCCAGGTGTAGGTTTAGAACCCGAGGCCCAGATGGTGCCACCACATGTTAAGGTCCAACAGGGAAGAAAGGAGGGAAGGAGAGCAGAGGAAGAAGGCAAAAAGGTAAAAAGGCAAAAGGGAAAAAGACGCAGAAGAAAGAATAGCATTTATATCTTTTCAATACAGACTGCCCACACCAACAGGAAGCAGTTAGGGTCAAATTCCCCTCAGGTAACTTCTCCCAGGACCTCACCTAGGTTCATTGACATGTTAATGCTGCCCAGCCATGATCTGCCTTGAAGTGACCCAGCAGGGTAGAGTGGAAGGAAGGGCATGTATATTCTGTACTCTGAGGTACAAAGGCATGCATCTGTGCCAATGGATATTCTACAGCCAGGTATATATATATCTCAAGACTTCACAAGATTCTCGTCTTCACTTCATAGTTGTCTTGTATATTAGCCTTTACACTTATTAGAGAGCCATGCATACTTGGATGGAGGCAAACAGCATTTCTCTCTGGTCTAATTACTTAGCGGTCCAACATGGCCAGGTAAATATATAGGTAACATCTAGCTAGTCCCATGATGATTGTGGCAGCATGAGAGGAAAATACTTATACCAGCCAACATAGACTATATGGTAAGATATATTGACACATATCAAACTATCCTCATCCTGTCTACAAAGTGGCCTGCAGGAGGCAACTCCAGGCAAGATGCAGAGAACCTGGGCAGCAGTGTAGTGTACTGTAACAATTTCTACTTATAGTTATATACTGTCTTATTTTGTGAACAAATATTTGCATGGCTATAGGTTGTGTGTGTGTATAGCTATGTACTTAAGAATGGAATAGTTAAATTGTACACTAACCTTCATGAATATCAACTTACAATACATATTTCCCCTGCAGAATCTGCACTAGTTTACTTAGTCACCCACAGTGTACAGGAGTTCTTTATTTTTTCCTTTCTTCCACCATTTTGTTATAGTTAGATTTGTTTTTATAGGCATTCTAGTGGGCATGAGTGACAATCCCTCCCTATGGCTTTCATCACATACCCCTAGTGCTTTATGATGTCGGTAATAGTTTCATGTACTTAAATAAGAGTTTGATTATTTTTTGATATTAGTTTGTATGTGGCTAAAAACTTTAGGTTCATATTTAGTCAGACATGGTTCAAAATATAATATTTCCCTTTGTTTCTCTGGGTGAATTTCCTTATCCTAATGACCAGTAGAATTATTCCATTAAAAACAAGAAAATATCCCTGACATAATGCTATATAGTGTGAAGCAATAGTACAGCATGGGGCTGGAGTGATAGTACAGAGAGTAAGGCGTTTGCCTCGCATGCAGCCGGACCCAGATTTGATCAGCACCCCATATGGTCTCCCGAGGCACCACCAGGGAGTAATTCCTGAGTGCAGAACCAGGAATAACCCCTAAGCATTGCTGGGTATGACCCAAAAAAGCAAAACAAAAATAGTACAGCAGATAGAGCATTTGCCTTGTATTCAGCTAACCTGGTTTTGATCCCTGGTATCTCTGTATGGTACCCTGAACACCTTCAAGAGTAATTCCTCATCACAGAGTAGGTGATAACCCATGAGCGTCATTGGGGGTGACCCCAAAACCAAAGCAAAAGTAATAATGATATATAGAAGTAAATAAATATCTAGTTCATTGGTTGAAAAAACATGTAAATTGGAAAATTTTAAGAAATGGTAATTACTGTTTTGTTAATATGTTTATTATTATTAATTATTATTATCATTATTATTATTATTTGCTTTTTGGGTCACACCCATCAATGCTCAGGGGTTACTCCTGGCTCTGTACTCAGGAATTACTCCTGGAAGTGCTCGGGGGGACCATATGGGATGCCAGGGATCAAAAGCTATCCCGGCAAGGCCCGCCGGCGTGCAAGGCAAATGCCCTACCTGCTGGACTATCCTCTGGCCCCATGTTTATTATTTTATGTCTTTAAAATAAATGTTAATAGTATTGGTCTTTAAATATTTGGTCTCATGATCCATTCTTAAATTAAAAATAAAAGATTGTATACCTCATAGAATCTGGGGGTGTTTGATATTTGTTGTTTTAAGAAGGAGATAGAGAAATTAAAACATGTTTTTAATATAATAAACCCATTACAAGATGGACACAATTTTATGGTAAATAAACACATTTTAAGAAAACAATTTAGCATGAAGAGTGATATTGAGTTATGAATTATGAATATTGGACTCAATAGAAAATAACCAGAATTTTGTATCTGCTTTTTTTATTTATTTTGTTTTCTATTTTTTTATAACCAGAAAAATTGTGAACTTTTATTTATTTAAATTTTTTTTTTTTATTTTTTGGGTCACACCTGGCAATGCTCAGGGGTTTCTCCTGGCTCTGCACTCAGGAATTACTCCTGGCGGTGCTCGGGGGACCATATGGGATGCCGGGATCCAACCTGGGCCGGCACAGGCCAGCCATGTGTAAGGCAAACACCCTACCTGCTGGGCTATTTGCTCCGGCCCTCTTTTTAATATTGTATTATACCACCATGAGATATACAATTACAAAGATGTTCATGTTTGGGTTTCAGTCATACAGTGTTCCATCCCCCATCCCCCATCAGTGCCTATTTCCCATCACCAATGTCCCCAATTCCTCCCCCCACCCTAGCCTGCCTCTATGGCAGGTTCTTTATCTACTTTCTCTCTCTTTCTTTCTCTCTCTCTCCTTCCTTCTCTTACACATTGAGAATTGCAATACATACATTTAGAGGTTATTTGGTGTATCATTTTGCCTATATTCAATAATCAATTCTAGGCTGGTATCATTTTCGACAATTATTAGCACACTGTTCCTTTGTCTGTCAATCACACATTTGTGGTAGATTCTACCTTTGACAAGATCTCCTGATTCATGTTTTGCCTGACCTTGGATATTGGTTCATAACATATATATGTATGTATATATATATACATATATGTACATATATACATATATATCTTTATGCCATGCAAATAAATGCAGTAATTCTATATCTGTTTCCTTCTGACTAATTTCACTCAACATGAGCTTCTCCATGTCCATCCATTTATAGGCAAATTTCATAACTTCATTTTTCCTAGCAGCTGCATAGTATTCCATTGTGTAGATGTACCAAAGTTTCTTTATCCAGTCATCAGTTCTCAGGCACTCTGGTTGTTTCCAGATTCTGGCTATTATGAATAGTGCTATGAAGATAATAGTGCATATGTTGTTGCTACTCTGTGTTTTGGGCTTCCCAGGGTATATTCCCGGAATTGCTATGCCTGGATCAATTTCTAGTATTTGGAGGAATGTGCATATTGTTTTCCAGAAAGGCTGTATCAGTCGACATTTCCACCAAAAATGGATGAAAGTCCCTTTCCTCGCATACACAACAGCACTTATTGTTCTTGCCCTTTTGGATATGTACCAGTCTCTGTGGTGTGAGATGATATCTCTTTGTTTTGATTTGCATTTCTCTAATGATTAATGACGATGAACATTTCTTCGTATGCCTTTTGGCCATTAGAATTTCTTCCTCATTGAAGTTTCTGCTCATTTCTTCTCTCCATTTTTTGATGGGGTTGGATATTTTCTTCTTGTAAAGTTCCTCCAGTGCCTGAAATATCCTAGATATTAACCTCTTATCAGATGACTATTGGGTGAATATTCTTTCCCACTCTGTGGACTATCTTTTCATTATGTGGACTCTGGGGAAGAATATATTGTTGAATTTGTCAGAGTGAAAAAGGCAAATAATATCTCTGTATTACTATGAAACTAGTATGCTTTTGTAGATCCTTTGATTAGTTCTCAGGGGTACTGGAAAACACTTTGAGAGCTGCTGTAGTAAATATCAGGGCATTTTCAGCTCAATTAATCAGATCCTATTTACTTAGCATTATTCTAACTGTGAATGCTTTGAAAGTAATTTCCCAAAATTTTAGCATATTGGAAAGGAAATATAAATTTTTGAAATCAAGAAATTGTCTAAGCATTCAGTGTTACAAAATGTTTTATGTAATAAGGTTATTGTGGGCAGCTGGACAATATCTGTGGAATGTTGATGAGGGTTTCCTTAACTCTATAAAATCACATGGAAACTAGAAGATTTTCATAGATTTCAAACTTCTTGAAAGTTTTCTTATATAATAACACCAATAGCTATAATACTTCTGTCTATTACTAGACAAAATGGGGTCACTTATTTTTAGGTAGTCAGAAATTGGTAAAGAATGTATATATTCACTTGTTTTGTGTATTTTGAAAATAATGGATGAAGCAATCTACTTTTCTGTAATTTGTGAGTGACTGCTTGGAATAAAGTCCACTTAAGTATACACATATAAACAATAGGTATATTTAAGTAAATATAGATGTATGTTGTAAATAAATGTGAGATTTATTGATCATAAATGAAAAATGAAACTTTTCCTGATGAAGAGATAATTTGGATTGGTAGTTTCAAGTTGTCAGAAAGCAGCAGATATAGATTGTAACATCATAGCTAAGAATGTATCTCCATGGTCAAATCCCTTCTTCGGTTGTCTATTGACACAAATTTATATGGGCATTAAAAACAATGCATTTTGAAGTTAGAATGTCACTTCTATTATGGAGTTGCTTGATTATTTAGGAAAATGTTCCAAGTTTTGGATTTTCATTTATAAAATTGGAATAACAATGTTAAACTTGTAGCATTATAATAGAATACACATAATTTACTTAAAGCATTCAGAACATTGTCTGACCCTTAGTAGGTTCAAAAAATAAATTATTTATAATATTATTTATGATAGTTTTATAGATATCTATCACCTGACACCATAAAACTTGAAATTATATTGATGTGTAGAATTCCAATAATTTAATGAATGACTGATAGAGGTTGCCATAAATTCCAATGACTTATATATGGAAATAGTCTCCTTCTCTAATTTTTTAAAAATTCTTTTTTGATAAAAAATATGATCTTTCACTAACAAAAATGATTGATCATTAAAAAGAAGTCAGATTTTTTTATTACCTCAGTTCCTTCCCTAGCACTACATATTGTACCGTGAGCATTTCTGGGAATGATCCCCAAGCACAGAGTGAGAAATGAGCCCTTAGCACAGCTAGACTTGATCACTTGATTACTTGAATCCTGTTATTCATCGATTTGCTGTAGCGGGCGCCAGTAACATTTCCATTGGACCCTATCACGTGCCAATGTAGCCCAATGGCATCTGGTTGATTTAAAGAATATGAAGAGACTCAAACTATTCCTTCAGGGTCTTCACAAGGAAGTCTGACTATCTTGTAGGTGGGCGGTCCCGTGATCTTTTGACATCCCGTGGGATCCAGTCGGTAATGGCTCTAGTCCAGCGGTTGTCTCCAAATCGCATTACATGTCCAGCCCATCTGATTTTCGATGTGTTGGCAAACAAGAGAGCATCCCTGATTCTGGAATACTGACAGAGGTCAGAACTCCGGATTCCTTCTCTACTTGAGTGAGGCATGATATTCCAAGCATAGCTCTTTCGATTCCTCTCTGGGAGACCCGAATAGCATTCTTATCCTGCTTTTGTAGGGCCCAGGTCTCTGAGGCGTATGTTAATGCATGGAGAATGGTGGAGTCAAAGAGATGTGCCCGGGGCGGAGGTTAGGGTTAGGGTTAGCCTTTCTGAAAAACAATATGGACATTACTCCAAAGACTAGAAATTGAACTCCCATTTGACCCAGCCATACCACTCCTGGGAATCTACTCTGGGAAACCAAAAATATGCAGTAGAAACACCATCCCTACTTTTATGTTCATAGCAGCATTATTCACAATAGCCAGAATCTGGAAGCAACCAGAATGCCCAAAATTCAATGACTGGATAAAGAAGCTTTGGTACATCTACACAATGGAATACTATGCAGCTGTTAGGAAAAATGAAGTTATAAAAATTGCCTATAAATGGATGGACATGGAGAAGATAATGTTGAGCGAAATTAGCCAAAAGGAGAGAGACAGATACAGAATGACTGCATTTATTTGCATAACATAAATATATATGTACATACTATGATACCAATATCCTAGGTCAAGTGAAACATATATCAGGAGGTCTTGTCAAAGGTGGAAATTATCACAAACGTGTGGGAGTCAGAGGCTAGGTAAGACAGAAAATGGAACAGTGTGCTAACAATTGTCAAGGGTACTAATGCCAACCTAGAACTGAGCATTAAATAGAGGCAGAAAGATACACATGACTTGGGCCAGAGCGATAGCCCAGTGGGTAGGGCGTTTTCCTGGCACACGGCCGGGCCATGCTGGCCCGGGTTCGATCCCTGGCATCCCATATGGTCCCCGAACTGCCAGGAGTGATTCCGGAGTGCAGAGCCAGGAGTAACCCCTGAGCATTGCCGGGTGTGACCAAAAAAGCAAAAAAAAAAAAGATACACATGACAACCCTTTAATTTATGTTCTGTAATCCATAGTCTGGAGGAAGGAAAAGAGAAAGAGAGAGAAAGGGAAAGAAATAAAGAACCTGCCATGGAGGAGGGCTGGGGGGAGGGGAGGGAACCGGGAGCGTTGGTGGTGGGAGATGGGCACTGGTGGCAGGATGGGTGCTGGAACACTGTATGACCAAAACCCAAATATGAACTTTTTAATTGTATATCTTTGTAATTGTAAAAATAAACCATTAAAAAATATCCATGGGAATAAATTACTACATGTATATCCTTAGGCCTCATATTTTTTCACTGTATCTCTCCATTTTAAGCATACAAAAACGTCCTAAATGTAGTTGCCTGACCGTAAAACAACACACAAAATCACTCCTAATTGCAGAGGTCACAATGTATAGCAACACAGAAACTCACCAGATTTAGTAAGAGAAGTTGCTAGCCCAAATGACCCAAGCAGTAATAATGAGCTATATAACCTCTCTCTTAGGAATTTCAAATGGAACAATTAAGGATACATTAGGGAGCTCATGAAGCTATTACCAATAAATTACAAAAAAATGTGAGCATATAAATGAGGATTATTAAAACAAAAATACAAGCAGAAATGAAAGACCCTAATTTTTTGGTAAGCAAAAGGAAAAACACATGGGAAGGTATCAGCAGCAGAGAAATAGCTACTGAGGACAGAATTAGTGAGTTCCAAGATGAGGTGCAAAGAATCTCCAGACAACATCAGAAGATAAAAAAGAACCTCAAAATTAAAAAAAAAAATACAGATAACGGAGAACATTAGGATGAAGTAAAAAGGAATAGCATAAGAATTATTAGGGTTATAAGTTTTCTTCCTGCCCAGAGAGTCAGGAGGAAAACCCAAATTAAGAAGCAGCTCTCAATGACATCATTTTTGGAAGCTCCCAAAGCTGAGAAGTTCATGCACCCAGATCCAGGAGGCCCAAATGATACCTGCTGAAAGGAATCCAAATTAAAAAAAAAAAAAACTCAAGATATTTTCTAATCAGAGTGAGGAAAACCATAGATTGAATACCCAAATCAGCAAAATTAAAGAAGGAAATTACATATAAGAGTGCCTCCCTGATACTTATAGCCAACTTATTTTTCAAACAAAGACAGTGGTGGAATATAGCAAAAAATCTTATTGAAGTGAATGGCTCATAAGAATACTTTACCCAGCCAGACTTTTATTTGGATCAGATGGAATGATCCAAACTTCACAGATAAACAACTCAGGAACATTATAGACTCAAAACCAATGTTACAAGAACTAAACAGGATACTTTAAGATAAGACAAACCCCACAAATACACCAAACTCCTTCAGAGAGATGGCACAAAATCACATAACAATAATCTCTATTAAGAGACACGGAGTGGAGGAATGGAATAGAAACTAAACCTAACAATCTGCTTCTTGCAAGAAACACATTTGAATAATCAGAGTAAACATGGACTCAAAGCCAAAGACTGGAAAACAATTCTCCAAGTATAGAAGTCTCTCAAAAAGCCAGGGTAGACATACTAGTATCTGACAATATTGACTTCAAGTTGAAAGTTTTGAGAGACAGTGAAGGTTATTTCTTAATGATCAAAGGATTGTACATCAGGAAGAACTCACACTCCTAAATGTATATGCACCTAATGAGGGACCAGCCAAATAACCACTCAACAAATTAAACAGACTAAAGTTCAGCAGAAAATTTGAGAGAAGAAATGGGAGATGGGATTAGTAGATAAATGTAGGACTTTTCATCCCCCCAAAGCTGAATACATATTCTTCTCCAGTGCTCATAGTGATGCCGGTATGCCTCATGGGTGGCAAATGTGAAGCAGAGAGGGAGAGAGAGATAGTTATTTTTCTCCCCCAGCCACCTCTGCTTCCCAGGACCTGCTAGGCAGTCTAAGGACTGATAAAGTCTGTGATGAGTCCCTGCATGGCGTGGGCCTGAGCCCCACCTGCCCCACTAGGTGACCATCCAGCCACACGTGGTATCCATCTGCTTGATCTCTAGACATGGGAGTTGATCCCCACCACTCGAGACTTCTCATGGAACCATGACTCAGGTTGGAGTGAGGAATTGCTCTTTGCAGGAAAGGAAAGTCAGTCCTGGGCATTACCCAGGATTTCCTCAGGGTTCTTGTCTTCATCTCAGAAAAAAAATTTAGGAGTAGACAAGCAGTGAAGTAGAAAAGATTTTATTATGGAGTTTTCACAACAGGGAAGGAGGGAAAGTGAGAGGAAGAGAGAGAAAGCGAGAGAGAGAGAAAGAGAGAGAGAGCACGTCTCAAGAGGGAGATGCAGTTGACACATGTGCTCGGGCACCACATGTGCTTGGCCACCTGGGTTCAAGCAGCACATGGGCTAAGGCAGCATATGTGTGCCATCCTTTGGTCAGGATGACTTTTATAGATTTCTTCCCAAGCTACTCCCATATGGGGCTTCAACCTAGGTTAAAGTCTGTTGCTAGGGCCCTTGCTAACACAGTAGACTTTGGTAGTGGTCTTTTTGAAGATCTCCATTTCTTGACATGTTTCTGCTGGATCTTTTGTCCTGGAATGTAGCTGGATTAAGGGCTGGTAGAGAAGGTGGATCCAGCTTTTTCAGGGTCTGTTATTGGTTAATGGTCTCATCAAGTCTCCATTCCTGGTTCCAAAGGGTAACTCTGAACAATCTTAGGGCAAGAATTCATTGCCATGAAGGCCCCCTGTCAGACTGCCTACATCTATAGGGCGTTTTCCAAGATAGACCACATGCTGGGTCAAAAAACATACCTCCATAAATATTAAGAGGACAAAAATTATATCACTCTCTTTTAACCACAGTACACTGAATATAGAAGTGAATCACACAGAGAGAAATGGAAATCAAATCTCCATTTTGATTCTCAAAATGAGAATCAAATTGTTTAATTTTAACCAGAAAATTAAACTGGTTTCTACTTGATAACCAGTGAGTTAGAGAGGAAATCAAAGAGGAAAAAGAAGGATTCAAGGACACAAATGAGAATGAGAACAATAGCTACCAGAATTTCTGGGTCGCAGCAGCAAAAGTACTGTAACGAGGAAGATATATAGTTTTGCAAGCGTTCATCAGAAAGGAAGAATGGGACCACAAAAATATTCTTAAGTTTAACTTGGAAAATGACCAGAAAAATAGTCTAACCCAAGAAGGATCAGGAAATAATAAAATTTAGATCCTAAATCAATGAGCTGAACAAAATACTAACAAATAGAATCCAAGTACTCATCAAAAAATCATACACGGTGACCAAGTAGGATTCATTCTTCGGATGCAAGGATGGTTTACTATTTGCAAGTCAATCAAAATAATGTACTACATCAATAAAAGAAAAGATAAAACCCATATGATCATAATTTGGTGTCTAAATAAAATTTTGGGGGAAATAATAGTTGTAAGGAACTTTTGTCTACACAATCACATGAAGCAAGTTGGGTAAAAAATAGATGGAGAAATAATAGTACGTCACATAGGGCATTTGCCTTACACAGTCCTGACTTGGTTTAATCCCCGGCACCACTACCCTTTACTCTGACAAGAGGAAGACCTAAGCATCACTGCATATGGTGCATAAAACCCAGAAAAAGAAAAATACAGTAAACTATAAAATGATTGATAATGTAATATATTTGATTTAAATTTAGAGGTTACTAAATGTGGCAGTTTTATTGAGACACTGGTTTATATTCTGTTCATACTGCAGTTGAGATCATTTTCAATTCTGTATCATTAAAAATAACCTTAAAATGATGTAAAAGGCAACGTAATGTGGTCTTTCTTCAGATGATGTGCTACCAATTAGAAAGCAGGAGTAACCAGGTGCCTATAAGAAAACCAATTTCCTCTTTTTGATAGTTCATGTCTGGGTTAATTTAGGGAGATTATCAGTTATCTTGGAAAAATGATGCAAATCTTTGCACTTTAGAAACTGGGAATAAATATAGATGAAACAGGCTTTTGAGAGTTTATTCAAAGTTGGTAGGAAAGTTGAGATTTGTGATAGTAATATAGACTTGAGATAGTGTTAGGAGACTTGAGATTTGGGAAACAGCTTGCTGCTCTCTCATTGTCCTGGGAGATATGGTACATCTAGTTGTGTTGCTGCAAGATTTCAAGCCAACTCTAACCTTTCCCTTAGTTTAATTAAATAGTAGACATTTTACTTTCAGATTTATTCTTTGAACTCACTTTTCTTAAAATATTCTTTCAGAAAACATTGAAAGGTATTTATCTGACCTTTGGGAAACAAATTTTCTCTCAGCTTTCAGTTAATTGTAGAAGGATGTCTTTTTTTTCCATTTTGGTTTTTGGATCACACCTGGCAATGCGGCTTATTCCTGGTTCTGCACTCAGGGATTATTTTTGATGGGCTCTGGGACCTCCTGGGGCAAAAGGGACCTAGACATAAGTCTGGCCATTTGCAAAGAGAGTACCCACCCACCATACTATCCCCAGGCCCCAAGAATGACTTTCATAAAAGGCCTGAGAATTACCCCTTTGGCTTATAAGCACCAGGAAAAAAAATTTCCTATCTTCTTATTTTTCTCTCTGTGGGAATATACAAACCCCTTTAATAAAGATGTGTCAGTAAGTTCTGCTAACCTAATCACACTCACTAACATACTCTGGTAGTTTTCTGTTCTAGCTCTTAAAAACACTCACTTTTTGTTTGAGGATATTTGGGTTCAATTTTATACTGACCTTTCTTTCCCCAATGCTGTAGTTCAAATAAAATCTATCTTACCGTTTCTGACAAGAGTCTGGTGTAATTTCTCTTTAACTCAAGACCCTCTGTTTGGGAAAAAAAATCTCTTTTCCTAAGGCTCACACAGAAATGGAACTGGCAACCCACAGTTAGCATTATTAAATGAGTACTGAAGATTGGAGGGTCCTTATAAAATGTTCAGAACTGAAGTACTCCTTTATGATTACATAATTCCTTAGTAGATGGTCTTTTTCCAGACATGTTTTTTTCCCCCCACTGAAAATTGTTCTTCTAAAGATCTTGTGATATCTTTTATCTTCATTTAAAATTTAGTACTCTGTCAAAGGCTGGAGAAGGCTTATAGGAATGTTTCCAGACCCCTCTCTCTACATAGGTCCCTATTTTCTGATATAGTACCTCACAAAGTTTAGCTACTACAAATCCTCAAATTGAATGTTTTGATCCTAGATTATTTTCTCAAAGATATTTGTTTAGAAAACAGACAAGTAGTTACCTCTCTTTTAATTCTTTCTATATATGCATATATACATATCATCTATCTGTCTGTCTGTCTGTCTGACTGTCTATCTATCTATCTATCTATCTATCTATCTATCTATCTATCTATCTATCTATCTATCTATCTATCTATCTATCTATCTGTCTGTCTGTCTGTCTGTCTGTCTGTCTGTCTGTCTGTCTGTCTGCCTGCCTGCCTGCCTGCCTGTCTGTCTATCTATTATCTATCTATCTATCTATCTATCTATCTATCTATCTATCTATCTATCTATCTATCTATCTATCTATCTATCTATCTATCTATCTATCTATCTATCTATCTATCTATCTATCTATCTATCTATCTAGTTAGCTAGCTAGCTATCTCTGTGTGTGTATGTGTGTGTGTGTGTGTGGTATTAACTGGTTTAGAAATAATTTGAGCCAGAGAAATATTGAAACATGTAGGGAGGTAAGGTGCTTGCATATATCCAACCCAGGTTTAATCTCTGGCACTACATACATATGGTCTCCTCAGTGCCACCCGGAGTATGCCTTGAGTACTTCAGGTGTGGCCAGAATACCAAAAGGGAAAGAAAGAATAAGAGAGACAGATACAGAATGATGCATTTATCTGATAACATAAATATAAGGTACATATTATGATACCAATATCCAAGGTCAAGGAAACATATCAGGAGGTCCTGTAAGGTGGAAATTACCAAACGTGGGGATTCAGAGGCTAGGTAAGACAGAAATGGAACAGTGTGCTAACAATTGTTGAGGGTACTAATGCCAACCTAGAACTGAGCATTAAATAGAGGCAAAAAGATACATGACAACCCTTAGTATGTTCTGTAATCCATGGTCTGGAGGGGAAGGGAAAAGAGAAAGAGAGAGATGGGAAAGAAATCAAGAACCTGCCATGGGGGCGGGGGAGGGGGGGGAACCGGGGCGTTGGTGGTGGGGAGATGGGCACTGGTGGCGGGTGGGTGCTGCAACACTGTTTGACCAAAACCCAAATATAACTTTTTAATTGTATATCTTTTGTAATTTTAAAAATAAAAAAAAAAAAAAAAAAAAAAAAGAATAAATGTTTAAAACAATTTAAAATATTTTAGTGTACGTGTTCAATATACCAAATATAATGTTTCCCTCTATAGCAAAGTTAAGTCAAGCTCATTATAAAATATTTGACTGCCTTAAAATCGTGTTGAGTGCTACAGACAAGATTATGTATACAATGTCACCTCATCTTTATATTTATTTTGCTAATTGGAAATTGAGACTTGAGAAAATGGTGCAATTTGATGTTTGGTGTTATTAATGCTAGTGAACAATAAGTTGTCTTTGTTTCTGAACTAAGGATTTTGGTTTCCAGTCAGTATCCATGAAAAGCTATGATAGATGAAGTTCTTGGATTTCAAATTTTGCTTAATCTCAGGCTATAAACAATGAGTGACACTTTGTACTTTACCTTCATTATAATTTTTCCTGAGGGAAATATCTATTTGCAATATGTTTCTTTGCCGTTTTCTACCATTAGATAAGCCTCATAGTACTGTTGTTTTACCTCATTGCAATATAACTAGGACAGTATATCTAAGAGGTCATTAAATTTATCAAATGAATTAAGTAAATGCCATACTCTTCATACAAATGCCATACTCTTTCAAACTTGCATTTTTCCAGGGCTATTTTGGATTAAAAAATTAAACAATTTTATAATAGTATTGTGGTCCAAAGTGTAATACATATACGTTGCATGTATTCTATTTAATAAACTATCTACATTTAATAAAATGTTTGCTTGAGAAATAAGTAATCATGAAATATAAGTTCTATTAGTGAATATATGATTCTTAATGTATTCTCCTATCAGTTTGATTATTTAGAATATATCAACAATGCTTACTTAAACGATACTTATTTAAACTAGGAAGCACTAAAAACTGAGCAGTGTCAGTTAGAGAGATAATACAGGGGTTAAGGGGGGGGGGGGGGGGGGAAAGATGCTTGTCTTGCACATGACCATTACCTTGGTTCATTCCCTGGCCTGCATGTGAGTCCCTTAGCAAAGCCACTACAACCAACCGCCGCAAGACAGAGACTCTAGATCCACGACTGCGCAGGCACGTGGTGGCTCCGCCGCCACAGTTTAATCTTAGACGCAATGTATTTTAGCACCGGTCCTTTCAGGATCTTTCTCATTTGTACACTTCCAATGATCATTCTATTTGCATCAAACTAGAGAGGTTGATATAGCATGCAGAGCCTCAGATGCAGCTGGGGAGCTGGACTCAGCTCTCCTAGCTCAGCTAACCATGGGGCCCCCCAGGAAGACAGATGGGTTTTGGGAGTGGGCCCATCACCTCTGGGGTCCCGGAAGCAGCCGGATGAGGCTTGCCCACCACATTAGTGGCCATTTTCGCTGTCCGGATGCTGCAGCACATCAGAGCCCACCCAGGAGGGATGCTGACCTCAAGGCTACAGCAAAACGAGTTTGATTCCAGGTGGGCAGCTCCCAAAGGTGGGAATCACAGGGAATTTGTTAGATGGAGCTGGGGTCGCTCATTCCCCTCTCCATTTTGTCTGAGCCTGGTAGCCCCACCCAGGAGCTGTCCTGGGGCGACCAGCCATAGCATGCAGAGCCTCAGACGCAGCTGGGGGTACTGGAACTCAGCTCTCCCCAGGCTCAGCTGACCATGAGGCCCCTAGGAGGACAGATGGGTTTTGGGTGTTGGCCCATCACCTCTGGGGGATCCCGGAACCAGCTGGATGAGGCTTGCCCACCACATTAGTGGCCATTTTCACTGTCTGGATGCTGCAGCACATTAGAGTCTACCCGGAAGGGATGCTGACCTCAAGACCAGATTAACAGAGAAAAATGAGTTTGAGCCCAGGTAAGCAGCTCCCAGAAGCGGGAAGCACTGGGAATTCATCAGGTGGAGCTGGGGTCGCCCTTCCCCTCTCCATTTTGTCTGAGCCTGTTAGCCCTGCCCAGGAGCTGCCCTGGGACGACCAGCCATAGCATACAGAGTCTAAGATGCAGCTGGGGAACTGGAACTCGGCTCTCACCTAGCTCAGCTGACCATGAGGCCCCCAGGAGGACAGATGGGTTTTGGCTGTGGGCCCATTGCCTCTGGGGGGGTCCCAAAACAGCCAGATGAGACTCACCCACCACACTAGCTTCCATTTTCACTGTCTGGACGCTGACCATGAGGCCCCTAAGTCACGTGCCGCTTACAGCCACACAGTCCATCAAACTAGTGGAAACAGTTATGTCCTTTAATGTACTGCATTCTACGATGTGTAGGAAAGTTAGGCGGGAGGGAGAGATAGAGAGGAGATAAAAGATATACAGAGCCCGCCAAGTAGTTGGGGTGTGGGAGGGGGGATGGAGATGGTGACATTGGTGATGGGAGATGGGTTTGGGTGGAAGAATGGGTATTGGAACACTGTAGAACCAAAACTCGAAAATGAGTATCTTGCAATTGTGTCTAAAAGTGCTGTAATAAAATTCAAAAAAATAAAATTAAAAAAAAAAGGAAATGAACTTTGAGCTCTGTTTGGGATATGGTTCCCAAACAAAAAATAAAAAATAATCAAATATAAAAATTTTAAGTGGTTCTCATGTTCAAAACTGTTACTTAATAAAATTACTGGAATACTAATATGATTTTAGACTAGAATAACAATGACACAGTTTTCCATTAAATTATGTATTAAGGAAGCATAATGTGGTTCAAGCAACAGAAAATTAAAATGTTAAGTAGAAACTGTAAGAATAGCTCAGATGTAAAGCATAATTTTTAATGTATATTGAGTGTGTATGTGTGTGTGTGTTTGTGTGTGTTGGGGGAGGCAGGAAACTAGCAGAAGTAGTAGAGAAAATATCTTGCATGCTATAGGACCTGAATTCTGTCATTGGCACCACATGGATCCACAACTATAATTTAGGTATCTCTTATGACCTGCATTCCCAGACTAAGCATCAACTCATACCCGATATGGGATATGTTCAGGAATCTTCAGAAAGTTCCCCAGTTCTCCTAATATCTATTGAGTAAAGTGGGGGCTGGTGAAGTGATGAAGGTGGCTAAGAATTTGTGGATCTTTTCTTTCAAGCATGTTATCAGCACTATCCACTTCATCATAGATTTCAGCTCTAGGCTCTATTCTAATGCAAATCCTTTAGAATTATAGTGTAATCAACTTTACATCAAATGTATCTTGATCCTGTAGTTATTCAATTTTGGATAGTCCTGAGTACTAGAAAACTCCTATAGCATAAGCATGTTTCTACTTGCTAAGCATAATCAATGGATATAATCTAGCAATTTTAAGCAAGTTTAGGTGAATGTACAATTTAAACATATTTTTATGTTTAAAATGAACATATAAACATATTTATATGTATGTAAATATGTTTACATATTTATACATATAAATATGTATGTAAATATGTATAAAAATATGTATATGAATGTAAATATAAACATATTTTTATGTTTAAAATGCACATAAAGTGCTATAGCAAAAATATTTTGAGATTGAAAAAAATTAAATATTGATATATAAATAGGTATCATAAGAGGATACTCAAATTTTTACAGAATTCCATATGCAATTAAGTGCACAGCATAAGAACACATTAAGAACAATTAATTACTAATGATAATTTGAATTAATTTCAAGCAGATTAAGAGTTTTGTTTGTTTTACTTTATGGTTTTACCGATTTTCACTTTCTACTATAAGAACTCATTTTAATTTGTATTTAATTGGTATTTTTTAAATATCAATTAAATGTGTTTCATTTTTATAAACTTGATTTTTCCTGGGACTACAATGGCTGTGTTCAGACTTTTATTCCTGGCTGTGTTCAGGAGACCATATGTGTGCCAGGGTCCAAACCTAGGTAAGCCGTTTGTATCACCATATCAAATATATTTATTATTTAAGTGAAAATAATTTTGTTCTTCAATAGAGTGATGTGAAATCAAAATACAATACAATAGGGTTCAGAGAATTTTTAAGCTAGGATTTGTTTTGAAAAAATGTTGTTGGTTTACATCAATGAAAATAATTTCACGAAATCTCTTAGAATAGAATGTGATAGTTATAATGAGCTCCAAAGTGCATTTACATATATGTATTAAAACTTGATGATGTCTCAGAGAGGATGAGTCTGCTTTACTTAAGCATGGAATCATATTTGGAGTAGGAAATTATACTATTTTATGGAGACTGGGGAGACTTACAGACATGAAAATAAAAGCTCTCATAAAAGAATTAGGTGTGTTAATAATATAGATCACTTGTCACTTGTATGACTTGTCTTCCCATTGTTCATTGATTTGCTTGAGCAGGTGTCAGTAACATCTCCATTCATTGGAAATGAGGTCCATTATTGTTACTGTTTTTGGCATATTGAATACACCACGGGTAGCTTGCCAGGCTCTGCCATGGCTCTGGTTCATCCCAAGGAACCCAGTCTTTTTCTATGTCAGACCATCAACCATCCAGGGTCCATGGGGCAGAGCCCTGGGTGTAAACAGATAGGGTCCTGTCTCCTGTCTGCCACCTGCTGATACAGCTGGGTACTGCAGCCATACCTGCAATACCTCAAAGGGGCATAAATTACTGTATCACTGTCTTCCCGTTCATCATCGATTTGCTCGAGCTGGCCCCAGTAACATCTCCATATGTCCTGTCTCATGCTAGTAGAGCCCAAGAGGCATCTGCTTGCTCCAGGATTTTAAAGAGCCTCAATCCGTTCGGAATGAGGTCTATAATTGTTACTGGTATTTGGCATATCAAATACACCACGGGTAGCTTGCCAGGTTCTGCCATGCAGGTAGCATACTATTGTAGGCATCTCTAAGTCCAGCATTTTTCGATGAACAGCGGGGGCCGTGATAGGCTGATCTGCTGGGTGGAGGTCTGATGAGAGAGAAGTCCGGATGTGGAAAATGGAGGCCCTCATGGAGTGGGGGTTGTCTGGCTTGTTGCGAGGCTCTGCTGGGGTGGTGGGCCAGGGCTAGAACCCACCATCCCTCCCGGGCACCTCGTGAGCAGCTGATCACAGGGAGAGCCAGTAGCAGCTCTGCCCCATGTCTGTGAGTCTCTGAACCAGCATACCTGAGCCTGATTTAAAAAAGACTGCTGCAGGGGTGGAACTCGGTGAGCCGGGCTGTGATAGGCTGGTCTGCTGGGTGGAGTTCTGATGAGAGAGAAGTCTGGATGTGGAAAATGGAGGCCCTCATGGAGTGGGGGGTCGTCTGGCTTGTTGCGAGGCTCTGCTGGGGTGGTGGGCCAGGGCTAGAACCCACTATCCCTCCCGGGCGCCTCGTGAGCGGCTGGTCACAGGGAGAGCCAGTAGCAGCTCTACCCCCATGTCTGCGAGTCTTGCAGACATGGAGCATAAATAATATAGATAAAAAGAGGAATTTGGTAAGGGAGATATAGTATAGGGATTTTAACCTATTTCAATGCTGACAATCCATATGGCTCCTGGAGGATAGCCAAGAATGATAGCTGAAGACAATTAGAAATAATCCTGAGAAATGCCAGCTATGACCCAAATACCACAACCAAACAAGAGAAAGAGAGAAAGAAAAATAATGTGCTATATAGATATCAGAGAAACTTGATGTGCACAAAAGAGAACAGAGAACAATCATATTGAAATAAGACTATTTGAGCAATTTGCTCATTACAAGACAGGTACTTGTTACTTGTCACTTGTCTTCCCATTGTTCATTGATTTGCTCAAGCAGGCACAGTAACATCTCCATACATCCTTTTGCAAGCAAGTGTAGCCGAAGGGCATCTGTTTCTCCAGGAACAGGAAGAAACTCAAACCATTCCTTCAGGACATGGGAATGAGGTCAATAATTGCTACTGGTTTTTGGCATATCAAATACAACATGCGTAGCTTTCCAGGCTCTGCTGTGTGGGTGGTATACTTTTAGTAGAAGGCTCTCATCTTGAGTATTTACTGATGAAACTCAATGGGGAAAGATCAGGTTTTTTCTTGGGTGAAGTTCTAAAGAGCTGTAGAATCTGGATGTTGAGAATGATTGATCTATTGGTTTGGGCGTTCCTTGGCTTCTTGCTAGGCTTACTGGGATGATGGCCCATGGCTAGAAGCTGCCTAGAATTCTATAGAGTGTATAAATGTGAAAGATTCTGGGATGAATCTGATCTGAACATCCAGTACTAAGACAGTCGCATGGCCATTCTGCGGCCGTGCACCAACAGAGTTGTGGATCTGGAGTGTCTCTTCTCTGGGGTTGGAAGTGGAGGTGGAGGAATGGGAGGAGGCGCCCAAATCCCTGCTCCAAGTCTGGCCAGCGTGGCCCCTCCCCTGTACATATAAGCGAACCCTAGGAGCTGTGTTGGACAAGACAGATACAGTGAATTTAAAGACACACAGATCACTCACATAGAATGATATGAATTATTTAAGAAGATATCATGCATGCAAATTATTCTAAATTATGCATATGATATATACATGTACATATACATGTATATATGTATGTATATGCACAAATATGTACACATGTGTATATACATATGTACATATTCATAAATTTGTTTTTGCCCAGGAATTGCATCTGCAGATGACCTCACTCAGCTGATTCCATTTATAGAGACTTGACTCTATGGTAAAGTTCTGATCTCACACTCAGTCAGCTGCAAAAGAAACTTCATGTGCAAAAAGCATAGTGGCCTCCATGAGTACAGGAGTCTAGAAGTGAATTTGGAACTGTTTAGTTATTTCCCTCTATATTTCTGAATGCTTTGTACCTCTTAAATCTCTCTGCTTGGGTTCACTTATTTTAAAATATAATTATTCAATGATATATCAAACTTTATGACATAAAAGATACTATTAGCAAATATTGTTAAATTTCACTCTTTTTATATTTGAAGAGAATTTATTGGGAGCTTTTAGAGATCATTTTTATTACTTTGGCAGACATTGCTATCATATACTTTAGATATGAGTCACAGTGAATTACTGACTATTCATATATCATTGATGTGGAACCAAACACATTTGATAAAAAAGGAGTTTAATAATGCTTACAAATATTTTTGCACAAAAATTATGATAAAGACACCATATGAATTGGGAAATAGGTAAAACAAAACCTGAGTATTTATATATTTCCTTAGAGGAAAAAAAGCAAATTTTGCAAAGACAGGCATTAGACTTCAGATATTGAACTGCTGAATATCTCTTAGTATCACAGTCCTTTCGTTTTACTTTAATGTGTTTATCACAGCCTCCTCATACATGAATTTTGGTGCACAACTTTTATGCCATTGTCATATTGATTAGGTAATATTAAAATTATCATTATATAAATATGAACTCCTGAAAAGAAACACAATTTTAAGAGTCTGTTTTGCAAAGGTGGACTGCTCTGCTTTTTATGGGGTGTACATTTTATGAGTTTATTGCATCACTACTCTCAAGATCACTAGTCATTATGTTCTTTAACTCAATTTAATTAATGATGTGTAATTAAGCTTATTCTGTAGTCACAGGTTAAAGACAAAAGCACAAATTTTGTATTCCCACAACAAGGTAAATTTGTTGCAGTCTCTAAAAATATTTACCTGTTGACTAGATAGTTAAAATCTGAATTAAGTATTTGAAGTAAATTGATTGTAATGTTAACATAGAGAAATAAAATAATTGACTGTCTTAAAAATTTTTAAGAAATAATTTTAGGATCTTATTAGTTTTATATTTTAGAATTTTTATTACATTGGAATAAGGACACATTAGCTTTTCTAGTATAAAGAAGGGTATGTCTGTCACCTTGGTTTTGAGGACCAAACCAAATTACAGAATGATTTCCTGTTAGTTTATGTTCTATTTATTTATATAATACGACTCTGAAATTAAAATTGATTAGATACCAAAGTTACAATATTAAAATCAATAGATACAAGAAAATCAATTTCTATAAAAATTGTTTTATATATCACAGAATTTTTAAGTCATTTTCTAAGAATTTATTAAGCTTTTTTTTTTTTTTTTTTTTTTTTGCTTTATGTGGTATGTGACTGCATGGTCCAGAGACTTCAGGAGCTATTTTCTGGGCCAATGATTTGACATGGCCAAGGCTGTGGAAATGGGTATGGCTGCAGGGCACTTGGGGAGAATGTGGGGTTGGGGGAAGGTTGCCCACTATGACTCTGAAAAACAGAAAACACCCGAGTTCTCAGTGTGGGCACTGGGTACCTAAAATTATTCACATATTGGAATCTCTAGGAAAATATTCATTAAACAATGGAGCTGAGCCCTGGCATGACTGTAGTACTGCCGCTGGAGTTTAGACTGGGAGGGTATTACACACACACACACTCACACAAGCACTCACACACACTCTCATCTCTCATGTGTGCTCTGGAGTTTTCAGATGTGGAAACTGTTGATTCTAACTTGGCCTGAATCTCCCGAGAGATTTAGTCTGGAATGAACAGAATGTTGTTAATTTTCTCTTAAGATGTTGCCTTTTATCAACTTCATCCTTTTCTATAGCATCTGTCCAAAGGATTAAGCATACTGATAATAAGCACTCTGATATAAATCTGAAATACAAGACATGATTAGCAAGCTGCAAAAACACAAATCCAATTATTATCAACTTTGAAATCACAATACTGAAGTACATGCACATACCACCACGTCCTATTGGAGGAAAAAAAGACATTTGGAGCTCTGAATTGGCTCAAATGAAGGTTATTTTGTTATTTTTATCATTCAGTACACTTGAAACTTTATTTGTCCATAAAATTAGATAAGAGCTGCCTTTCATAGTTATTGTTGAAATATATGTAGAATATAAAATTCTTTTGTAGCGCTGACTCATATTTTCACTTAAAATCAGTAACTTTTATTATTAATAATGAGATGTGAACAGAATAGATTCTTTAAATATCCATCTGAGGTTATGATGTAATAAATGTATTTTATAAACTTTATCCTTTGTTGGTTTAAAACTATTTACAGTTAAGAAAGAAATTATTCTTAATTAGAAAAAAGTAGAGCAATGAGCACTGCTTTCTGTATACTTTAGCAATGAAACATCATTGGTGGCTATAAATTACCTATAAAATGTTGACCATTTACTTCTAGTTATTTCA
This sequence comes from Cryptotis parvus, assembly GCA_021461705.1. Lineage (NCBI taxonomy): Eukaryota > Metazoa > Chordata > Mammalia > Eulipotyphla > Soricidae > Cryptotis > Cryptotis parvus. Next base: position 70,593 of record JAJIBD010021964.1, on the reverse strand, counting down.
CTGGGTTTGAAATAAAATAATATTCAATAAAAATGTCCAGCAGCTATCATAAAAATTTGATGACCTCATATTGTAACAAATTACATATTGTACACAAAGGAAATATTGTATTGTCAATTTTATGACATTGATTGCTTTTTTATGGCTAAAGATGGGGGAACTGAGATACAATGACTGACTTACGGAAGACTCTGTATCATATTTTTGGAATTTATTCATTAACTTTCTTTTTTAATTTAGTCGATGACAATATGATGGCAATTTTAGAGATAGTTATGTATCTATCCTCATGGACCAAGGTTTGTAAAAGATACAATGAACAAGAAATAAATGGATTAATCTTTACTATATAGTGTGTATGAACTTCAGATAGGGTGGTGGAAAATGCTTCAGAGAGTTGATAGAACTTCAGTTGAGACAAAATAAGAAAAAAAAAGCACATTGGAATGATTTGAATAATACATTTTAGACCCAGGACCTGAGTGAAAAGTTCTTGAAGCAGAAGGATTCTGTCTGTCCATTGGAAGCTGAATGTTGATGTGTTAAGTAGGCAGACCCTAGCCAAGTTTGAATTTTATTATAAATGTACTGGGAACTTTTGTTTAATCTTCCTTGTTGTTATTTTTCTATCAGAGGTCTTAAATATTAAAATTGAGTACACTTGTAACTTGTAAACTGTTCTAGTATTGAGTTTTATATTTAATCATCTGATTATCAAAGGTAATAATGCCAAAATATACTTTCATCAGAAATAAATAATATATGATATAAATATTTTAAGACTGTCTAGTCTATAGTAAAAAATCCATATATGGCAATATTTATCATTTGAAAGTGGTGGCAAGAAATATATTGCTACTGTCTTTAACCTACACTCTTTTCTCTCCCTTTATTGGTAGTGGTAAGTTGATAATCTGTGTGATTTTGTTTTAAAGTTTATTTTGGAAAAGTGCTGTCTCTGGAAACTCCCTTGCATGAATTATGTATCCAAGCTGTCTTCTTGCCTACCCACACTTCTAAAACCAGTTCTATTCTGATCCTCATTATTCAGTCAATTACTTGTCACAGTATCCAGCCCATAGTTTCTAATATTTTGTTTGCTTATTTCTGTGCTCAGGGCTTACTTTTGGCTTTGTGTTCAGGGATCACTCGTAGGGTGCTCTGAAAACTGTAGTTGCTAGGGAATGAAGACACATTGACTACACGCAAGGAAAATACCTCACTATACTATCTCTCTAATCATAGATTCTGAGGCTCTAACCCTTTGGCATTTATAACATCTTTTATGTTCATCACCACTAATATATTTACAAACACACAAACTACACACATCCATCTTATATAGGAACAAAGATGAAAATCTAAAAAAAAATTCACTGCTGAAAATGTTTTAGAATGATTGCTATATAAAGCTACACATATTTTACCCTGACTAAAAGATTAACATTACTCTAACTAAAAAGACTGTTGTAGCAAATTTTAGGATTCAGGACCTCAAACTTGTGCTTTAGCTATGAATTTAGATTATAATTAAAATTAGATAGTCTATTAGATAGACCTGTAGTTTATTGGATATCTAGTCTTGAGTTTTGTTTTTATCTTATCTTATTATCAAAGGTAATAATAGCAAAACAGAATTTCATCAGAAATAAATGGGATATAATATATTGGAAATAAATTGAAATTAAGGTGTACTAAAATAGAACATCATCTTGCAAGTGGCCGCGCAGTTCATAAATGAATGCTGGAGATCAGAGGTAACTACAAGAGTATGCCACCCGCATGTCAGAGCCTGGCAAGCTACCCATGTTATATTTGATATGCCAAATACCAGTAACAATTATAGACCTCATTCCCATGACCTGATGGAATGGTTTGAGGCTCTTTATGTTCCTGGAGCAAGCAGATGCCCTTGGGATCTACTAGCATGAGACAGAACATATGGAGCTGTTACTGGTGCCCGCTCGAGCAAATCAATGATGAACGGGAAGTCAGTGATGCAGTGAAAATAGATCATCTATTTAAAGAAGTAAATCTGGAAATTCTAAAATATGGACAATTTATAGGTATGAGATAATTCAGGAAAAAAATCAATTGAGTCAATTAGATGAAAATAATTATAATTAGATATTACTAAAATGAATTAAATATTGCTAATGCTATTGTGTTTAAAAAACTCAGGCATGCCATTAGTAATGATCTTTATAAACATTTTTAACTTCTAAATTTGGGGATTTGGGAGAGATTTTTGGGATGGGTTTAGGGACTATATCCTGTGTTGATACTCACACATTGGTGCTTGTGGGTCACTCCAAGCACTATTCAGGGAATCGGGTGGTATCAGGAATCAAACATGAGCCTCTTGGATGTACTCCAGTCATTCAACTGCTGACTGCAGTTCTAGAGACCTCTGAGAACTGCAGGAGAGTGTAGGTGGAATTGCAGGGACTATGAAAAACCGCATCTTCAGGCCCTTCCTGCCCAGTTGTGCAAGGATTTCTGGCATCCTTAATAACACTTTGGAGAGTTGCACCAACGTATAAAAATTTTGGTAAGATTTAATTTGTGTTGTTATATATTTAATCTGGCCCAGGTATGCTGATCCAAAGACTTACAGACATGGGGCAGAGCTGCTACTTGCTCTCCCTGTGCCCAGCCAATCACGAGGCGTCCGGGAGGGATGGCGAGGTTCTAGCCCTGGCCCGCTACCCCAGCGGAGCCTCAAAACAAGCCAGACGACCTCCCCCCACTCCATGAAGGCCGCCATTTTCCACATCTGGACTTCCCTCTCATCAGAACTCCACCCAGCGACAGCCTATCACAGCCTGGCCTGCACGGCCACAAGCGGCCACGCAGTTCATCAACAAATTCTACATTTAGAGGTGACTACAAGAGTATGCCACCTGCACAGCAAGCCTGGCAAGCTGCCCGTGTCGTATTTGATATGCCAAATCACTGATTTCCTGTTCATCATTGATTTGCTCGAGCGGGCACCAGTAACTTCTCCATATGACCTGTCTCATGCAAGTAGAGCCCAATTACACCTGCTTGCTCCAGGAACATAAAGAGCCTCAAACCATTCCATCAGGTCATGGGAATGAGGTCTATAATTGTTACTGGTATCTAGCATATCAAATATGACACGGGTAGCTTGTCAGGCTCTGCTTTTGGGTAGCAAACTCTTGTAGTCATCTCAAAATCCAGCATTTATTGATGAACCGCGAGGCAACAAGTGGCCATGCGAGGCCAGGCTGTGATAGGCTGGTCTGCTGGGTGAAGTTCTGAGGAGGGGGAAGTCCAGATGTGGAAAATGTAGGTCCTCATAGAGTGGGGGGGTCGTTGGCTTGTTGTGAAGCTCTGCTGGGGTGGCGGGCCAGGGCTAGAACCCACCATCCCTCCTCAGCGCCTCATGAGAGGCTGGGCACAGTGAGAGCCAGTAGCAGCTCTGCCCCATGTCTGTCTCTGGATCAGAGTACCTGGGCCGGATTAAAAAAGACTGCAGCAGGGTGGATCTCAATGAGCCGGGCTGTGATAGGCTGGTCTTCTGGGTGGAGTTCTGACGAGGGGGAAGTCCGGATGTGGAAAATGGAGGTCCTCATTGAGTGGGGGGGGTCGTCTGGCTTGTTGTGAGGCTCTGCTGGGGTGGCGGGCCAGGGCTAGAACCCGCCATCCTTCCTGGGCACCACATGAGCGGCTGGGCACAGTGAGAACCAGTAGCAGCTCTGCCCCATGTTTGTCTACGGCCATACCACCCTGAACGCGCCTGATCTCGTTTGATATGCCAAATACCATTAACAATTATATTAGTTCATTCCCATGACCAAATATAATGATTTGAGGCTCTTTATGTTCCTGGAGCAAGCAGATGCCCTTGGGCTCTACTAGCATGAGACAGGACAGATGGAGATATTACTGGTACCCGCTCGAGCAAATAGATGATGGACGGGAAGATAGTGATAGTGATAGTGATATATTTAATAATTTCAATTATAAGGTTAGATCTCAGTTCAGGAGTAAATATTCCTAAATAGGTTTCCTTGAAGTAAAAGTCAATTAGACTAATCGATTCAGTCTTTCTATAATTCATTTCAAACCCTAAACAGTAGTGCATTCTTTTTCTCAGTTTCATACTTATTTGTTAATTTGCTGAATAAAACTAAATATTTTTAAAAGATAGCTGCAGAATAAGGAGAAATTATTAGTATTAAAATAAATAAAAGTATAATCAAATAAAACCTGTATTACTTTACAAATCTGTAACAAGATAAAAGAACACACAGCACAAGGCCTAATCCTTCTCTCTAGGACACAATTATTTTCTTAAATATTAACAATATTTAAAGCACAATCTTCCCATCTACAGTATAAACAAAGTATACTTCAGAACATATTTCAGTAAAAATCTAGTTGAAATGGATTCTAGATCTCGATATCAGACATGAATCTAAGGTACACGAAGAAAACATAGGAGAAACGCCTATGACATCGAAGAAAAGTATCTTTAAAGACGACACACCACTGGCCAGCAAAGAAGAAAGATAAACAAATGGGATTATATAAAATTGAAAAGCTTCTGCACCTCAAAAGAAACGGTGACCAAGATACAAAGACAACCACAGGGGGAAAGGATATTCACCCAATACCCATCGACAAGGGGTTAATATCCAGAATATATCAGGCACTGGTAGCACTCCACAAGAAGAAACAGCCAACCCCATCAAAAAATGGGGAGAAGAAATGAACAGAAGCTTCCAAAAAGAAGAAATCGAATGGCCAAAAGGCATATGAAAAGTGCTCTCATCTTTAATCATCAGGGAGATGCAAATCAAAACAACAATGAGGTACCATCCACCCCACAGAGACTGGCACACATCCAAAACACAAGAACACCGTGTGTGGATGTGGGGAAAAGGGATCCCTGCTGTGGTGCCGCTGTCACCCTGGAAAACAATATGGGCATTCCTCCGAAGCTGATATTGAGCTCCCATTTATCCACATAGCACTCCTGGGAAATACCCTAGAGACCGAAAACACATAGTGAAACACTATCTGTACTTCTTTATTGTATTCACTATAGCTAGATCTGGGAAACAACCTAATGCCGAGAACAGAGGACTGCTAAAGAAACTGTGGTTCATCTAACTATGGAAACTATGGGCTGTCAGAAGGTGAAATTATGAATACCTAATGGATGGACATGGAGTCTACATGCTAGTGAAATTAGCCAGAGGAAAGGACAGATATAGAATGACTGCTTCATTATAGGATATAGATACCAGTGTTTTAAAATGGGAAGGTAATGGCAGATTAAAAACCACCACTGAAATACACAAAGAGACTTAAGTGATAAACTCAAAATCTGCAGGGCTAGCCATAATGTAAAAAAGAGGGAGAGAGATGCAGAGACAGAGAGAGATAGAGAGAGAAAGAGAGGAAACTGGGGTACCTGCTATTAAGGCGGGGGGGGGAGGGGAGGGGTACATTGGGGAAATGGGGCACTGGTGGAGGGTGGGTGCTGGATACTGTATTACAAGAACAATTATGAACACCTTTGTAATTGTGTGTTTCCGGTGGTATAATAAAAAAAAAAAAAGAAATTAGTCTTAGGTCTGCAGATTAAAGAGACGGTTCAGTGGCCTCATCACCCTCTGTTCCAGTGTGTCTTACACAGAGCTGTTTGCAACGGAGAGCATTTGACACAGCAAACAGTGACTGTTTAATAAAATTGAGCATAAGTAAGTCCCTGATCCTTGTACCATTTGGGGGGAGGATTTTAATCTCATATAGTAAATCTTATTTAGGCTGCTAATAGTGTCCTTTTGTATATTTGTAAAGACTATGCTTCAGGCAATGTTACAAAACTAATTCACAAGAAATAAACTGAAAATGAGGCTAATGTCTTTAGATAAGTAAATCATAGTGCCTATGATTTTTTATGAAATTTGTAACAAGTGTCATAATTTGCAAATGGGACTCAACAATGGATTTCATTTATTCTTATCATAAATGAAGTTAAAATGGGTTTTTTCTAGTTTAAAGGGAATGACAAAAGTAACAGGTAAGGATTTATAATATAAAAATTATCACTCTGAAAAATAATTAGACTTTCTTGCATATTTTCAGTTGAAGTTGCAATATCGTGGAAAAAAGCATTTATAAACTATGATTGAATTTTAACTATTTCTTATTTGTGAAACAGGAGTGTTTTCCAGAGCTCAGTATATCTGCAATTAAACATCATATAAACAATAGATGCGAGAAATTTTTGGGGAAGTATCACAATAAGGAAAAATCAGTTTTATCTTAAATTTTAATCTTACATAATAGAGGAAGTATGTTTTGGGTTTGCATCTGATAATTTAACCATTAATGGATGAAAGATGCATACTTTTCAGGCTTATGATGGGTTCATTTGTATAGAATATAAAGGGCAGGCAGCTGTACTATTATTATTCTATTAAAAGAACATAGTACAGCTACTATTTGCACTGCATTTAAATTGTAATAGATCTTTTACATAATCTAGAGATGATTGAAGATTTTTGGAAAAGGTACAGTAGGACAACTGCAAATGATACACCATTTTTGAGTTTTGTGCATCGAGGATGAATAGGGAGTTCATGGGAGTAACCAGTAGGGATTCTGAAGTGCATCTCTACTGTAATGTGTTCTTTATGAACATATAGAGTTTTATAAGATATTTATCACTTACTATCTCATGTTCATCAATGTCACTTATTCAATAGAAATTATTCCTGTTCCTGTTCTCTCCTTGAGTTAATGGTTTCAGGCCTTTATTTTTGTTAATGTATGTAATGGGATTTATAATATTATTTATTTCAGAGAATTTTTTGTAAAAATTAAGCGTATTAACTCATGGAACATACTTATAAATATACTTGTCACACTTATACCCGTAAATATTTTTTAAAAATAAAACAAAACAAATATTTTTCATTTGGTTTCCTAAAATATATTAGTTCTTCATCTCTTTTCAGTCCTGACTTTTAATTTCATTACTTAAGTACTTAAATAGTTTAAGCTCATTGCTAAGTAGTAGCCCCTAAACAGAAATCTTCTGTGCTTAAAAAGTCTAGTTTGGGGATGGAGATATATAGAAACAGTATATAGAAAGCTTATCTTTCATTCAGCTGACCTGGTTCAAACCCAGGGACTTCAAATGGTCCCCCGAGCTCCATCAGCAGTAATTCCTGAGATTCCTGAGCACAGACCCATGAGTAATACTTGAGCACTGCCTATTGTGGCCAAAAATTTTGACAATAATAATAATAATAATAATAATAATAATAATAAAAAGTAGTTCAAATTTTTATTCACTTGTGTCACTTGTCTTCTCGTTCATCATCTATTTGCTTGAGTGGGCACCAGTAACATCTCCATACATCTTGTCACATGCTAGTAAAGCGCAAGGGCATCTGCTTGCTCCAGGAACATAAAGAGCCTCAAACCATTCTATCAGGTCATGGAATGAGGTCTATAATTGTTACTGGTATTTGGCATATCAAATACAACATGGGTAGCTTGCCAGGCTCTGCCATATGGGTGGGATACTCTTGTAGTCACCTCTGATTTCCAGCATTTATTGATGAACCGTGTGGCCACATGCGGCCACACTAGCCATGCGGTGATCAGTTCTTCTGCTGGGTGGAGTTCTGATGAGAGGGGAGTCCGGATGTGGAAAATGGCGGCCTTAATGGTGTGGGGGGGTTCCTCTGGCTTCTTGCAAAGCTCTGCTGGGGTGCTAGGCCAGGGCTAGAACCCGCCATCCCTCCTGGGCACCTCGTGATCAGCTGGGCATAGGGAGAACTGGTAGCTGCTCTGCCCCATGTATGTGAGTCTCTGGATCAGATTTTTATTAGTAGTGACTAAATGTACTTATGTATGTAGAGTTTTCAAACATATGGATGATCATTCTCTATTTTTTAACTTTAATGCTGAACCAAATAATGCTGACAAGCACAAACAATGAGTTCACATTTTTGCAGCAGTATAAATTACCCAAAATTCATTATGGCAAGGTGATTTATAACAGTATCTTTCACTTTTACTCATGCATATTCCAATATGAAATGATGGATTTTTCCCACTTAAGTGTTTTTATTATTTTATAGACTCAGTATGAGGTAGTCGTTTTGAGTAGAAAAACAATAGTTTAGATGTAACTGTAAATTATTATGGCACCACACTGATTCACTGAACCCTTCTGTGTTTTAGTCTAAAGAGCATTATTGAAAAACACCAAGTGCTTAAAGCAACCATTCAGCCTTTCATATTGACATTAGGTAGAAGATGCTGTAAACTCTTGGCGGTTTAAAAGAAGAAAGGAAAAGTAAATCTCTGACCATAGAAAGAACTTTCAGAAAAGTGCCTACTATAGAGGCAGGCTGGAGGGGAGGTGGGAGGGAATTTGGGGAGACATTGGTCATGGGAATAGAGCACTGGTGGAGGGGTGGAGGGACGGGTGCTGAAACACTGTATGACTGAAACCCAATCATGAGCAGCTTTGTAATTGTTTATCTCATGGTGGTATAATAAAAATACAATAAATAAATTAAAAAGTAAGAACTTGCAAAATATTTAGTTAAGCTGTGCATAGTTTCACATTTTCAGATACTAAAATTTAAGAAAGTTACATGATTTATTAGGGGGCCAAAGCACAGATAACAATATCCAGGTGTCTGATGGCCAGCCTTATGGTCAGTCCATTTTTCTATAATACCAGATAGAAGGTGGATAAAGAAAGTTGAATTTCTGGGTATTATAAATATAGAAAGCTTGAATTTGGGAGTTTTTATAATTATCTAGACAAGGTTCTTTTTCTTGTAATTTGGAGTCATGTGACTATCGAAATGTTATAGCAATCTACAAATGGCACTGGTAAGTACATATTTCATTCTATCCAGATAAAAAAAAAGAGCCACTTTATTATTTTGGATATTTTGAATTCAACATTCACATCAAAGCTTGAGATCTATAGTTTAAACAGTTATCAATAAAGGCAACTAACAAGAAAATGTAACATCATTAGTAGGCACTTACTATGTCTTCCTCATTGTACCTGTAACTTCATATACACTGTCGCTTTTAAAGACGAATACATGTATCTCAGTTTACTGCATCAGTATCAGAGTTGTCATTGAGTGATGTGCGATTTTATATAATCTTTTCAAACTACTTTGAGCTCTTATACTTTTAACACAGTAAAAACACCTCTTAATAAATTGTAAACTTTAAATTATGAAAGTTCTAATAAGGTATAAGACACCATCAGAGTTTAAATTTAGGGCAACGAGATACCGACAGGTAGTAATGTGTTTACTTGTACCCGATAAACCTTTGTTCAATCTGGGGTACCACATCCAGATCCCTCCCACACCCCACCTAGTACAAAGCCGGGCAGACCCTGAATAAAGCCAGATGGGGTCCAAAAAACAAACAAAAATGATAGTAATAATTTAAACTCATATATGAGTTGCGCTTGATTCTTTGCTGAAGAGACTTTTGGTTTATATTTCCAAATTCCATGTAGGACATTGGAGGAATTTCTGCATAGGAATTAATGATTAAGGACCGGCTAGCTCTTTCAAACCCCTGTTTATCCTTGAACATGGATATCTCTCTGCTTTTTTTCCACTATGGAAGGTCATGTTCTCTCTTGAACACAAATTCCTCTTTTCTCTTCATTGACATCTGTTTAAGTACTTTTTTAAATAAAAATGATCTTGCTTTACTAAAATAAATAAATAATATTGAAAATAATGGTCAAATAACAAATGAAAAGGATAATTCACTTGAGAAAACAAATTAGCTATTTGTTTCACTTTGTTTTTCTTGCTTTCCTCACTGCCCATTTCTTCATTTTGTATACAGCATCAGCACTTTTTTATACAACTTTTAATAGAGAGCCACAAAAAATCTATTTGGAAATTAATGGCATGTGTGTAATAAAATTAATTAAATCATTAGTACTTATATTTTGAGAAGGATTTGTCATTCTAAGTAGAAAGTGTTATTTCCTGCTGTTTTTCAGTCCTGATACTTGAATGCAAGTCAGAGAAACTACTTGATTACCTTAACCCAGGACTCAAATACTAGGCAGGATTGAGGGGGAGTATGGCTACCAAAAGAGGCAGGACCTAGGGTAGTCAGAAAGATAACTAAAAGTCACACAATGTGATAAATAAACTTCAATTATGCTATTATGATTGAAATACATATAATAATTCATAATTTCATTTAACTTTAACATTTACAGCTCACGATAATGCAAATAAAATCAATTAAGTATCTGTATACATCTCCTTATTAACTCTCGTGGATGTCATATTGATCATTTGTATCATAATCATTAAATACACTTAAAATAATACAGTACTTAAACTTATGTGTGTTGTTTGTGTGAGAAGTTTGGGTAGTTATCTTTTAGCATTTTTTAAAATTTTAGAATAAAATCAATTTTTATAGCCTTGGCAATTCCGATTTTTAAGATGTGTTTCAAAATATCAATGCATCAATTCCTTTTGCAAATGTGGCAAAATTTTTTTATTCTGTCACAAATGAATTAATGGATTATCAAGGCATTTCTCTTTTGCTTGTTCTTTTTCTTTTTTTTGTATTATGCAAAAAGATGCTGAGATCATTTAGTTTTTGCTCTTCTTTTGAATTATTTTCTGAGGAGACACACATTTTCACATAGTATGGGCTATTTTATTGCAACTTGAATTTTAAGAGGCAGTGCCACATTGTTTTCTCAAATGTCTTTTGGTTTTAGATACAAATAAACAGTGAGGGAGTACAGATATTTGACAACTCTCTACAGAGACTTTGAAATTTTTGCAAGCCTATAAAAGGGAAATGGTATATATAATTATTTCAACTTGTATAACCCCTATTCTCTAAAATATTAATATTTTCGTTTGTTGACCATAACTTCTACTAAAAATATTGCTTGACTTCACACTTTTTTCCGATTTGGTTTCTATTTTATTAACTGCAGTTGATTTGTGCATTTTTATCTTTTCCAAACATTGGCTTCTTTTTGCATTATATTAAGGATGATGTTTTGAAAAAAAATTTCAAAGACTGGTTTTATGTGCTTTTCTCTACTGGGTGCTTAAGAATATTCTATAATGCCCTCTGAAAGTTCTGAAGCTTTGCCTTTCTCATTTACATACATTCTTCATCTTAGATTGTCTTATATTTTGTGGAATATAATTTATTTTATACTTTTCCTTGTTTAACAATTATACAGAGACATTTAAAAATCCTTCAGGGCTGGAAAATAGTATAAGGATTAAGGTATGAAGCCAGTCACATACAAGACTAACTTCATATCAACACCTGCTCTATTTAGTCTTCTGAGAACCACCAGGAGCAATCCCTCAGTTCAGAGCAAGAAATAAGCTTTGACTAACACCACGTTAGCCAACCCTACCACTAATTTTAAATTTGTGTAACCCTACCACAAATTCCACCATATTAATGTGCAAAATTATGACTACAACATGTCAACTTTACATAAATTCAAGTTCTATAAATTTCCTTTTTCCCCAAAACTCAAAATGTTTTTCATACTATTTACTATGTATTTTACTCTAATAATAAAATTCTTTGTTAACTGGTAGAATAGGTTACCTTAGTATTTACATTTTTGTTTCCTGACAAAATTGCTTATTCATAAACATATTTTCCTCAATATTTTGAATTATTTTATAAGTTTATAAACTAAATGTTATTTTTAATATGATCTCTAGAATGTCCAAGGAAATGCTAAAGAAAAGTGAATTAATCTTTGTAGATTTTATTATTTTATTTAAAAAATATTTCACATTTCTATATGTTGGTTTATACCACCTACATGGTAAAGCATGGCAAGCTACCCGTGTTTTAGCTACCAGTTATGCCAAAAAGTAGTAACAATTATGGACCTCAGTTCCATGACCTGAAGAATGGTTTCAGGCTCCTCCTGTCCCTGGAGCAAGTAGATGCCCTTGGGTTACACTTGCTTGTGACAGGACTAATGGAGATGTTACTAGTGCCCACTTGAGCGAATTGATGAACAATGGGAAGACAGTGATACAGTGATACATGTTGGTTGCTGAAGATTTTTATGGATATGCTATATCAAGCTAAAGGTGTTTTCTTTTATTCCTAGTTTGTATCATGATTGTTATTGATCTTTTCATATACTAACAAGATTATATGTAATATATCCTTTAATGTTGTAAGTAGATGAAATAGAGAACTGCTAACTCTTACAAATGTTTTTCACAAAGTAATATTTACTAGTAGATCTAGTTTGGGTTATATATATTTATTTATCTTGTGTATTGATGGATTTTTATTCATTAATATTCTATTAGAAATAAAATTATTTGCTTTTTGACCACATAGGGTAATGTTTCCAGTTTACTCTTAGCTCTGCAATCAGGGATCACTCCAAGCAGGACTCAAGGACCATGATGGTGCATGTCATGTTGTTTATCTAGCCTAGGTTGGCCTTGTGAAAAAAAAAGTGTCCTACCCATTCTCTATCAGTTTGACTCCTAGTAATTTTTTGTTTTTATGTTGACCTATGATGGAGGGTTTTAAGAAACTTTATGATAATTTGATTTTATATTTATAGAAAATATTCCATGATTTTACAAATAGTGCGGTTCCTATATACTCTCCTACCATTTCCTCTAAAGTTAGCATCTTGTGGTTGTTTCCTCCCCCACCCCCATCCTTTTTGAGTCACCCTCAGCAGTTCTCAGGGGCTGTGTCTGGTGTCTGGCTCTCACTCACAAATTACTCCTGGTCCTGCACTGTGAACAATAAGGAATAAAAGGGATTGAACTCATGTCAACCAAAATTAGGCAAACACCCTGCCTGTTCTACTATCTTCAAACCCCTACTATCTTATCTTATAATGGATTTGTCAAAATTGAAACAGCAACACAACAACATCCAGTGCAATGATGTTTACTCAACTATGTAACTTGATTATAATTTTTAAAGCAAGGTGGCATTTTGCCCAGCCTTTGTTCATTTCCATACTACATTGCCTATACAGTTTTTCTATTTTTTATGTAAAATTTAAATCAGTAATCAATATCCAAAATAACTTGTTATAATTTGATAAAGAACATGTTACGTTTATATATTAGGTTGGGAAAACTGACAGCACACTAGATCTTATCAGTGTACATGGCCATCTCTAATTAATCTTCACTTCCACCTAATGTTGGTTTTGTGTGTTTGTCTTGTAGGAAGGAGTTCAAATATTCTTTACAGAGATGTTTCAAATACCTTTAGTTGTTATATATCTGAGTGTTTTTATCACCATCTCAAATCCTCACAATCCTGATTGTAGGTTCTTTCAGTACTTTGAATATATCATCCTATTCTCTTCTTGCTTGTAGAGTTCTATTTAAGAAATCTGATGGGAAATTTATGTTATTTCTAGTGCTACTCTCAGAAGTCTTTTTTCTCTTTCTGTGATTTTTCATCATATTTATTTCAATGTTGCTTGTTGTTATTCTGATTGAGTTTATTTTGTTTTGCCTCTCAGGGGAGTCCTGAGGTTTATACAAATATCTCCCTCCTTATACTAAAGAAGTCTCAGTTATTAACATCTTTCACCATATCATTCTTACACCTTTTTCTTGAATTCCTATTATTCATGGTTTGTTTCCATTGCTATTACCCATTGGTTATCTTAAATTTTCCTCATTATTTTGAAAACTCTTTTTTATCACCTTGTCTTTGATATTGTTGTGTGCCTTGTCTTTGAGGTCACTTATTAAAATTTCCAGATTCTTCCATTCTGCTTCTGAATCTTACTACTTTAACTCAGTCAGTAATATTTAAATGAATTCTTTATATATATCTATCAGCCTCTTTTCAAGTTCATTAAATTTCTCATTCAGTGATTTCTTAAATTCAGTGCACACCTAGAAGAATGTTGTTCTGATGTCTTCTTTGGGGAGCACTAAAAGTTCATATGCACTTGAGGATTTACCAGGACTTAATCTGTCCCCAAGGGCTCCCAGGAGAGGCATGGGATGTTACTGGGGCCCGCCGAGCATCGTGAGCGGGAAGACAGTGATCAGTGATACAGTGAATCGTCCCCATCAGTTTATGCATCTGAATTCCACATTTTTTTCTATTTCTGTATTACTCCTGGTGCTTTGTGGCAACTAATGGTGAAGTTCAAAGTTTCAGATTCAGTTCTCCTATTCCAAATATCAGTCTAATGCCCACAACTCTATTGACTTATGATTGCCACAAATGTCTCTGAAGATTTATTAAAAGTTTTCAAAATCACTCTGCTGTGTGTGGCTCTTGCTTTACGTGTGGACCTGAATGAAATTAGGGCATTAGTAGTACCTGTGTTCTCTAGCTGCAATGGTTTCAAGATCTGTATGGCCTTGGCTCTGGTCAGAATTCACAGCTACTGGGGTCTGGCAGTTGATATGTTGTGACAAATCAACTTACTTGAACTTTGACTGCAGATTGTGATCATGTATACCCAAATACAAATATTAAGTCAGATGATCTTTTATAGCTACGGGGATGGGGATGGGGTTGTGGAGGGGTTTTGCATTTGTTAGTGCCTGATTTAGGATGGTTCTTCCAAGGCATGACTTGATAGACAGGGTTCATCTCCAGGGTGTCTGCTACTTGTTGTGTCCCCATTAGAGCAATTCCTGATTGCTTTGCCAGAAAGCTGCTCCAAGGGGCAACTACAGCACATCAGTGTTGTGCATTCACAGCTCCTAATCTCTTCCTGACATGGAGTGTACATGGGCAAAAGTGAAACATTTTGAATTCTTCATCTTAGAGGTCTTCTGACTTATGCTTGAGATTAAAGCCTTCTTTAGGGAGCTGCCTTTAGTTCTTGAATGGCTAATTCTACGAGCCTGTCTGTCAGAGTGTCCTGCAACTGCAACCTGAAGGACAGGGTTCTCTCAGGGTAAAAATGAGGCTCTGAATATGTTGTGACAGGACAGGTTCTATAAGTCTGTCAGTGTGGATATGTGAACCAGAACCCTGCTGGGCAATGCTCTAATCTGGATGGCTGCTTCTAGTCCATGCCAGCTGTGATCTAACCACCCTCGGTTGGATTTAAGAAATCCTGGGCTGGAGGCGATAGTTCAGCGGGTAGGGCGTTTGCCTTGCATGTGGCTGGCCCATGCTGGCCTGGGTTCGACCTCCAGCATCCCATATGGTACCCCAAATACCGTCAGAAGTAATTCCTGAGTTCAGAGCCAGGAGGAACCCCTGAGCATTGCCAGGTGTGACCCCCCAAAAAAAAAAAAAAAAAAATCCTGAGACACTGCAACATGTTAGCTATAATATAAAATTAATTCAGTGAAAAGTCTAACAGGTCAGCAGGAATGTCTGGTGGGGCATGATTGAATAGGTCGGCGAGTCTGTTCCTGTGGAGCTGAGACTTCATGCCTACTGCATGTGGCTCCTCCTATTAATGAATTAACCTTTTTTGGGCAACCCCATGTGTTGTGCACGCCTGACATCTGAGTCTGCATTTGACTCAGTGAGTGCTGGTATAAAATCTGATATTTTTTCTGTAAGTCCTTTACACTCAGCATTCTCCCACATATGATGTTTATTTTCCCATAGTGTCTTGACTTGCAGGATATGATGGTCCTCTTTCTCTTTCCATCTCTGTTTCCTTTATTTGATTTTCTATGTTAACTAGAATTTCTAGTACAGTGTTGAATACTTGTGAGAGAACACAGTCTTGTCATGTATAGATTAAAATAAAACACAACTGTTTCTCACTAGTTGTTTGATATCTTCTGGACTGTATATATGATTTGATTTTTTATACATAGTGAGGAACTTTCTATATGTAATTTATTGTCATATTTATCATGAATAAGTATGAGTTTTATATGCTTTTAGGGTGTTTATATAGTTAATTTTTTATTATTTTATCACTACTGATATGATTGATTTTTGAATATTGCACCAGCCTTTAATAACTGGGAAAAATCATAGTTGGTAATAGTTTATGCTACTGGTTTGTTTTTGGACCATACCTTCCTATATTCAGGAATTATTCCTAGATTTTACAGGGACTACTTTGAGTACTGCTTGAGTAACCATATGCTGTGCCAGGAAGGTATACCATTTTTTATATACTGTTAGATTTAATTTGGTAATATTTGGGGGAAGTTGATATACTAGAGACATTTTTCTATAGTTTTTCTTTCTTGGAAATACATTCTATAACATAGTTCTGACCTCATAAAATTAACCAGAAAGCAATATCTCTATTTCTATCTTATGAAGGAGACTTTAGAGAATTGGTATATTTTTTCCATAAATATTTGGTAGAATTCACTTTGAGAACTTTTATGCCTGATTCCTTTGGTTTTGTAAGGTTACTGTTACTTATTGAACTGATTTCTCTTTCCCACCCAAGGTTTAGTATTTATTAATCTGTATTAAAACTCAGTGTACAAACTAAATTTTATGTATGACTTTTGTAATATTTATTTTTAAACAGCTTTATAGTTAAACATTTCATTTGAAAATTTGCATTTTTAAAATATTTTATAAACCGTATTCATTGCGTAGAACTGGTATCGACCTTTGCAAACCAGTGGCTTCTAGGCATTTTATTGTCCCTACTTATATGTGCATTAAGAAATGCCAGGTGCTCACAGTGCTGCTCCCTTAATTCTAGTTCCAGTCTATATGAAGAAAGGAATCATGCCTAAGAGATTTTGGGCTTCATAAAGACTCTGAGTGACTCTTAAATTCTTGGGCCCAGAAATCTCACGTATGTGAAGCATGAGATTCAATTGCTTAGATATGCATAAATCTATATAGTTTCTATTTACACATACCTGAGTTTCAATAGTTTTTTTGTCTTTCAAGGAATTGGTCCATTATGTTTAGCTTATCAAATTTGTGACCATAAAATTACTCATAAGATTCCTTTATCATTTTATATGTTGTTATCCTGAAATAATTCTGTATTGGTAAAGTACTTTTAAAAGAAAATTACATCCAGAAACTCAATTAAAATAAATGTAATGGTGAAAGACACTCAGGTTAAAAGAAAAAGACACCAACTTGAATGGCAAGGATATATAAAGCATTGCCAATGATCAAGAATAAAATGGCCTATAAGTCCATCAAAAGATGTGAAGAGATGAACAGGCGCTTCCTCAAAGAGATATATGGCTTGGGCCGAGCGATAGCCCAGTGGGTAGGGCGTTTACCTTGCACGCGGCCGGCCCATGCCGGCCGGGTTCGATCCCTGGCATCCCATTTGGTCCCCCGAGCACCGCCAGGAGTAAATCCTGAGTGCAGAGCCAGGAGAAACCCCTGAGCATTGCTGGGTGTGGCCCAAAAAAAGCAAAAAAAAAAAAAGAGAGAGAGATATATGACTAGCCCTAAACTTTGAAAAGAATCTTCGTTATCATTTATTATAAGGAAAGTATAAGTTAAACAATAATTAAATAGTTCATATCAATTAGATGGCATATATAAAAATGACTAGACATAACCAGTGTTGGCAGGAAGGTTGAAAAAAAAGAAATTCTCATTCACTATATATTGTAATGTCATCTGGTCATCCTCTTCAGAAAACAGTATGATAATTTATCAAAAAGTGTATGACTAGCATATGACCCAACTATTGGCATATGACAGAACTATTCTAATTCTTAGCTTCTACACACACACACACACACACATGCATGTGTGCATGCACATACACACATACAACACAAATTTGGAAAAAAAATATATGCAGCACAGAATCTAATAGGCAGGATATGGAAACAACCCAAAAGTACCATGAGTAAAATATAGGTATGTATCCAAAATACATTGTGCACTATTTTATTTTTATTCTTATTTTTATGTTTTGTTTGTTGGGCAGCATTCATTTATACTCAGAGGTAACTCCTGAGTATTTAGGAATTACTCATGTTAATGCCCAGAGGAACATACGGGGTGCTGAGTATTGAACCCTACTTGGCTGTGTGCAAGGTAAATACTGCATCTTGCTGTAATAGCAGTCCAAACCCCTATTTTGTTAGCATTTATTTAGTATCAATTATGACTGTGATATTCTATTTCTAACTTTAAAAAGGTTCTCATTCCCCATTTTCTAATGATATCTATGGCCATATGACATTTTGATTTTTTTTAGTCTTAAATAAGCATTTTTTAAATCTAAATATTGTTATGTGCTTCTTCAAAAAATGACAGGAGGTTGGATGAGAAGAGTAGGGTCTCCACAAATTCATTGTTTTCAAATTTAACTTTTAGTTAACTTTTTCTAAAATATTTTAGCAGGATATAGTAGAAAGTTGCAAGAGAAAAGAGCATGGTGAATCTTGGGGGTTTTGTGAAAGTAACATCAGATCACTGAGCAGTGCCGTTACTAATATTAGTTGTCTTCTGAGCTGTCCTGTGAAAGGTTCATGATGGAGCTTTCTACCTTAGAGCTTGACATTGAAAAAATGGCACCTTGATAGAATCATTATTCACTTTGCGAAATAATTACTAAATTATAAAAGAACACTAATTTCAAGCAGTGCTGTTAAATTGCATCTCTCAGAATTCTGATGTTTTGTACTGAATTAAGATCCTTCTTGAATTCCTCATTGGTTTCACCAAACATCTAACGCTTGTAGTTTTCTTCACATACTTCATTAATCTTTGTTCAAGAAATGATGGAAATCTTATTTTAGTCTATCATATTGAGTGTCAAATAAAAATGACAATTATATTAAAATATATTTTACTGTTCACACTATTGGTTTTAATTGCATTGTCAGATGGTCACTACATTTCCCTGCCTCATTGGTGACGTTTTGTACTCAAATGATATTTGCTGTTTAATTGCTACTGCTATTTATGACTTATTTCTTAACATTCTTTTTTTAATGCTCTACATATGTGACCTTCATATGGAGTTCAAGAAATCATACTTTGGGGTTTCTAATACAATTCTGTGCACAACCTATTTAAGTTAACTATGAAATGCTAGATATTTAGAGTTCATTTTTTTTAAATGTAATAGTGATCTTCATGACTATTTCTAGAATAGGACACAGAGATAAATTCCTGGAAATTTTCTCCTGTCAAAGGTAGGTTGTATAAGTACTACTGTACATCTTCTTCACTGTATTTAGTTAGGTGCAGACGCTAAGAAAAATATCAATATCTGTCTTATAACTTGCAGCAATAAACCCTAGGACAAAATCCAATACACTGACTGTGGTGTGAGTACAGGGGAAGAATGTGGATCTTTATTGATATTGTTGAACTGCCAAATCCATGAGAATTGCCCAATTCCACAATGATGATTAGGGCAATAAAAACATCTTTTCCTAAAGTCATTTTTATTTGATTAAAATTTTCCAAAAGCTACAAGCATCTTTACAGGAGGATGAACATAAGTTAAAGACAAATATGAATTGGAAGACATGGAAAAATATATTGTATAAAAATTGAAATAGTCTATAAGCAGAGAATTAGACTATTTTAATTGGATTTAGAGGTAACTACAAGAGTATGCCACCGGCACGGCAAGTCTGGCAAGCTACCTGTGTCATATTTGATATGCCAAATACCAGTAACAATTATATTGGGTCATTCCCATGACATAATATAATGGTTTGAGGCTCTTTGTGTTCCTCGAGCAGGCAGATGCTCTTGGGTTCTACTAGCATGAGGCAGGACATATGGAGATGTTACTGGAGCCCGCTCAAGCAAATCGATGATGAACGGGAAGATAGTGATAGTGATAAACAGAGAAACACAAACAGGGCAACTGATACTGATAAAAATTACTTTTATAGGGGCCAGAGCGATAGTCCAGTGGGTAGGGCAGTTGCCTTGCACGCAGCCAGCCTATGCCGGCCTGGGTTCGATCCCGGCATCCCATATGGTCCCCCAAGCACCGCCAGGACTAATTCCTGAGCAAAGAGCCAGGAGTAACCCCTGAGCATTGCTGGGTGTGACCCAAAAAAAAGCAAAAAAAAAATACTTTTATATATGTAAATATATAGTGTTTACAATATATAATGAAATATATTCTGAATGATGTTTCCTCCCAGGTTTTCGTTCCCATAATTTAAAAGTTTGTTTTGTTTTACTTCTAAGATGGGCAAACCCATGGGTACTTGGGGAAAACATGTTGGCATCTAAAGATGGAAACTGCAGCTCCTTATGCCAACAATTTTCTCTGCTTTTTTGTCATTTTCCAGCCCCAGAATTTAAGTTATAATTTATAAGGAGTAATGTGAAAGAACTGATCTTATTTTCTTCCTTGACATATATATATATTAAAAGTAGGAAAAAAAACAGGATTTCATTCCTTCCATCTCCATGTTTCCTGCATCATTTCATTTCATTTCCTATATAAGTTCACATATAATTTTATGGGCACTATTGACACATTATGTTCTCTTAATGTCTACAGTTCACTAAAATGACATAGCAGTCTGGCCCTTTTTCAGACCAAATAAAAATTAGGAGTGTCCAATTTGTAATAAAATAAATATGAAAATGCAAAGACAATATTTCTGAAGTGAATTTTCAGTGAACAGAATCCTTATCATTGATTCTGAGTTTTTAGTTCCACAGGCCCCCTTTAAAAAAACTATGATTCCCTAGTAGTTGTGCTTTTCAAAATTTGTTGTTTATGTATGTTAAACAAACTTTTATTTATTTACTTATTTATTTATTTATTTATTTATTTATTTATTTATTTATTTAGGTCACACCCAGCAATGCTCAGGGGTTACTCTTGGCTCTGCACTCAGGAATTACTCCTGGCGGTGCTCGGGGACCATATGGGATGCTGGGAATCGAACCCGGGCCGGCATGGGCTGGCCACGTGCAAGACAAATGCCCTACCCGCTGGGCTGTCACTCCGGCCCCATGTTAAACAAACTTTTAAAACCACCTATATTATGGTGTTTGAAAGCTGAGAGGGTAAGGAATACACTTTCCTAATGTTTTCTAAAATATCGCAATATTTAGGATCATTGTAAAATCTATACAGATAATCTCCCCTTGGATTATAAACACTGGCAATTCCCTTTATTTTCTAGTATCAGTCAATTGGCATGATTATTTAATTTTAATTGTAGCTATTTAAAATATAGTTTGGAGTAGTCAGAAAATATTTGGTACTCTTTGAGTAGATTGACTTTGTGAATCTAAACCAGTAAAAGGAACCAGGATTTCGTGCCTTTCTTTAGATGACTTCATAGTCATTTAATACAGTGATGAATCAGAATATGAATTTCCTTTATAGTTATAATCAATTTGAGGAACATCTGAGACTATATTATAGAAATTACGCAGTTTAAAAGTCATGAAATACCTTGACAGAGCAATTTCATTTGCTTGCCTCTTCTATAAATATTTAAAATTCTGTTTCAATAAGGAGCTAATTTCTTTATAACACAAATTAAATAAACTCTCAATGTATATGGAACTTACCTCTGTATTTACTCCATTTTTAAAGTGGAAAATGAAAATAATCTGGTTGTTAATTATGATTAATCATTCTGCATAGATATTCCTTATTTGCTAACTATAAAAGTTATAAATGAATGTTCTGCATTAAGAAAGGGTTCATAAAGAGTATCCACTACTACAAAATGTTGTTATCTGCAAATTGTTTCTTAATAAAATAAAGGACAGTAAGAAATAATATAAATTAGAATGCACTGTTTCATATTACTGCTGCCTCAGATAGAGTAAGACTTTTGCCTGACAGAACTAGGGGTAATTATCTTGTCCTTTGTGTTTAGAAATGATGTGCTGACAGGCTATTTCCAGAGCAATAACAGATATGTGAACTGCTGTCCTTTGCAGGAGAGAACCTATTTTGTAGTTGACAGCAGAACTCACTGGGGAAAGAGTCTAACATTGGTGACCTTATTGTCTTTGGGTCGACTGAGTTTGTGTTTGATTCAGGGGCTACTATAGTATGTTATGGCCCTGGGTTGAGGTCTGTTTCTGACATTGCCTTGTTCCAAACTGTCTACATATGTCACATCTGTCTCAGTCCCCTGTATAAAATATCGCCTTCCCCAACATGTTATACAAAGGCTACATTTGATTCTGGTACCATTTTTTATCATCTTATAAGTGAAATGCATAAGTTCCTTTGTAAACACAAAGTATTGCTGGTTTTGTTGAAAAATTGTTTTTAAGTAATGTTACCTGTGAATAGATACTAATCAAAGATTGTGTATTTTATCCTATTCTTAAATTGCTAGTGTTGGTAGTGCATTGCTTCTACAATATATTTTTGTGTATAAATTAAATAAAAATTTAGGTACATTAATAATGAAAAAGATAAGTTCTAAGCTTTTAAATCTTAACCTTAGTCTAATAGTAATAGCTATAGTACCAAAAATATGCATATATTCTATTTAATGTCACTTTGTGACATATATAGGCTATTCACATTTAGAATAGATGTCTGAAGTTCAAAAGGTAGTTTCTTTCTCATTCTGTGTATTTCACTATTTTAAAAATTGTTGAAGTAACATTGGCTTACTGACATCATTTAGGCCTGTGTTGTTTTTTGTTTTAATTCTGCATCCATATAAAATATATTGAGATCGCTGTTTAAAACTTAATTCTAGAGTTCACTATACAATTGACCTCTTTATTCAATATGTATCTCCCTCATTTTTCTCTTCCTGTAGCCGCTATCTCAAAGAATTTTTTCTTCTATTTGTGCATTAGTTTTATACATATGACAGACATCATTGATTATTTTCCTCTGCAGCTTATTTTATTTAGCTTAGTACCCTCTATTTTCTCCATGGATTTTTTTTTGCAATTGTGTCATATTGTGTGGTATAGCATTCCATTCGATTTACAAACCACTCAAGTTTTTTGAGGAATTTCTATTCTATTTTCTATCATGGATGTACCACATTATTTTCTCAAAGAATTTAGGAGGGCTTCTTTTTACCCCATCTTTGCTGATACTTGTTACTAATTCCTTTTAATGATAGTAATTCTTGCTGAAACCACATTTTTATCTCCATAAGACATTTCTTACAAGAAATGTTGAAAGGAGCTCTTTTATATTAATATAAAACTACATTTCACAAAAAGAACAAGATGTAACAAACTAAAACTGCTATAATCATATGCCAGAACAAGGTACTAAACTATTGATTGACTACAGGTTATTAAAAATAAACATTAACATTATAGACAGCTTTAATTTCTGCCTCTATCTTAAAAAGTAACTTTGTATAATACTGTATTCTTGGTTTAATATTTATCTAGATGCCCTTTAACTTTTTCCTGACCTGGAGCTTCTTATGAGATAATAGATTGATTGGATATCCTTTATTTGTAGCTACATTATTCTCCTAGCCACATTGATTATTATTAATCATTCATTATTGCTACTTAATCATTAATTTTTTGACATAAGTCATTACTATTTACTTTAGTGTGGAAAATTTTGAACTTAGATAAACAAGTGTTCTCTTAGTTTCTTGGGGCAGTATAAGCAGCACCCTTCCCAGGATTGAGATGTTCTCCAGTACTCTTTGAACAAACTAATCCTTTTCCTCTCTCATTGCATTATAGACAAGTCATTATTCATAGTTTTCCTTCTAAATATTTTAGATGGGTTAGAGAGATAGTATAGTGGGTAAGACATTTACCTTACACACAGCGAATCTGGGTTCAATATCCAGCATTCCGTATGGTCCCCTGAACCATCCAGGAGTGCAGAATTCCTGAGTGCAGAACTAGGAGTAAGCTCTGAACATCACAGGTATACCCCCAAACCCTCAAATTGTTTTAGATATTTATAGTAAAATAATTTCTAGAATTACATCTGCAAGCTTGTTTAAAACCTAGATATGCACTGTAATAAAAAGCTTTTCTTATCCAGTAGGTACTATTATGAGTTTTCAAATTTTATTTTGTTTTGGTTACTCTTAACTGCTATTGGTAATATGAGCTTTTTGGTAAATAAGCTGTTTCAGTGTGACCTAGGCAGGGAATTGCAGAGGAAACCACATATTATCATGCATAAGTGAGGGGAGGCCTGGTTTATGTTCACAGCCCAATTAGTATCCCTCCATTTTGGTGCAGTAGTAGTTTTTTTCTTTTTCTTCAATCCATCCCAGGTATGCTGAACCAGAGACTCTCAGACATGGGGCAGAGCTGCTAATTGCTCTCCCTGTGCCCAGCCGCTCATGAGAGGCACCCGGGAGGCATGGCAGATTCTAGCCCTGGCCTGCCACCCCAGCAGAGCCTCACAACAAGCCAGACGACCCCCCTATTCCATGGGGCCCGCCATTTTCCACATCCAGACTTCCCTCTCGTCACAACTCCACCCAGCAGACCAGACTATCACAGCCCAGCTTGCGTGGCCAGTTAAATATTTCTTCAAGCCTTCACAAGAGTCTCCTCTACTTCATGGTAGTTTTGTATTTTCCTTTGAGTTATCAGGGAGCCATGCTTGCTTGCTTGGAGGCAAACAGCATTTCTCTCTGGTCTAATTACTTAGAGATCCAACGTGGCCAGGCAAATATGCTGGTAAGATCTAGCTAGTACCACGATGATTGTGGAAGTATGAGAAATATTTATACCAGCCAGTACAGAATACATGGTAAGATAAACTGCCACATTTAAACTACCTCCCTATCTACAAAGTGACCTGCAGGAGGCAATCCAGAGCAGATGCAGAGGCTCTTAGGTGTCCTGCAACACTCTATCACTTTGTTAATCCCAAACTCCATTTTCACTTGTCACTTGTCACTTATCTTCCCGTTGTTCATCAATTTGCTCAAGTGGGCACCGGTGATGTCTCCATTCATTGGGGATGAGTTCCATTATTGTTACTCTTTTTGGCATACTGAATATACCACGGATAGCTTGCCAGGCTCTGCTGTGGCTCTGGGTTCATCCCAGGGGGCCCAATCTTTTTCTATGTCAGACCATCAACAATCCAGGGCCCACAGATCACAGCCCTGGGTGTAGACAAGCCTGTCTCCTCTCTGCTATCTGCCGACGGCAGTTGGGCACTGCAGCCACACCTGCAACTTTCTCTGAAATGATTATTCTCTCCACAATTCTGTGCTTTTACTTACTACCACAGCTCCAAGTAGCATCTGTCTGAAAATATTTCATCGAATTTCTCTCTCTCTCTCTCTCTCTCTCTCTCTCTCTCTCTCTCTCTCTCCTCTCAGAATCTGTTTCTCTATTGCTCTCTTTCTCCATTTTTTCCTTTCTTTTGTCTCATGCTCCTTCCTATTGTTGAGAAGTTGGGATCTGTAGGTCACCTGAGATAAAACCTAAACAGCTTCATTATTCTGACCTTGTCACTCAATTTTTTCTTTGTTTGTGCCCACACCTAGCAGCTCTTAGGGCTTTCTCCTGGTTGTTTTCTCAAGAATTATGCCTTTGGGGCTCATGGAATCATATGGGGTGCTAGGGATTGAATTCAGTTCAGTCATATGCAAGGCAAAGGCCCTAATATCTGTAGTATTGCTATGGCCTCTTCCCTAGATTTATTACTGATAATTACTGCCCACTTCTGCTAGATATGCAAATTTAATAAATTAACAAAGTTGGATTCCTTCCTTTCTATCACCTCCTGCATGTGGTCAGTAATATATTTTTTAATTCTGTTGTCTTTAATTTCCATTGCCAAAATCAACATTCAAATATTAATGAACCATTTCTAGCTTACTCTAACAGGCTCCTAACATGGTTTCTTCCTGTAGAAATGCCATCTATTTTATGTACCCTCTCTATATAAATGATTAAAACATTTATTTCTAAACTCTCTCATGTTGTATGAAACAGAACTCAAATATATCAAACTAGATCCATTATTTGAAGCATGAATTGTGTATAGGAATTTATGCCTTTTCCCATTCACATTTACCTTTTCATACTACCTATTCTAACATATAGTGATCTCTCTTCTATGTGATAGTGATCCACAGTGCTTCCTGAGACTGTCTCAGAGGAATATGGTTCAGCAAACCCTGTTAAATAATTTAATTATAAACATGTGATAAAATTATTCTGTAATGGGAAGAGGTTTACAAAGTGTCACTTGTCTTGTCTTCCCATTGTAATTGATTTGCTCAAGAGGGTACCAGTAAAGTGTACATTTAATTTTATTATCTTTCTAGATATAGTTCACAGAAAGGGGAAAGATAAGACAAAGTTTGCTATTTTATATATGACAAATATTCTAGTCATTAGGCTACTGGTATAAGGATTATGAGGCAAGTGTAACTTCCTGGATGAAATATTGTTGTGAAAGAACATCAGGAAATTATGCAGATTTTTAAATCAAAAACATTAATTACATCTAAGGAAAAATAATATTTTGTACAAGGAATTTTGTGACCTATCAGGCATGTGGCTTTCTTATCACTAATCATATTAGAATTTTGTTAAAATTATTATTATTAATAATACTAGATAACAACTCATTCTATGAACAGATTATTTGTTCATAGCAAAGCATGATCTCACTAATTTTCTAGTCATTTTTTATAATCTTACTATACGAATAGTAACTACAGTATAACTCAAATTTTTCCAATTTAACCAAATCTTGTTGCTTATGTA
Organism: Cryptotis parvus; assembly: GCA_021461705.1. Taxonomy (NCBI): domain Eukaryota; kingdom Metazoa; phylum Chordata; class Mammalia; order Eulipotyphla; family Soricidae; genus Cryptotis; species Cryptotis parvus. Next base: position 43,953 of record JAJIBD010021964.1, on the reverse strand, counting down.
GTAAATTTTTCCTCAAATTGTCTTCTTATATTTTATTTACATATTAGCCATAATATTAATTCTGAGATTTCTCTTGTATCTTCTATGAGAAATTTTCAAAGATCTGAAATTTAATGGCATTATATATATAATATGCATTCAATATAATTATATGTTCTACAGTTATATATTATCAGCATTATTTTAATGTCAAAGGAGATTTAATGCTTCTCTTTTGACAATTACCTTTCTTGTCTTAATTTCTATAGATAGTGGGACAAAGTAAACATAATAGGTTGACTTGTCATGACATTATAAATTAATGATAAAATTAGCCACCTTGGAGTTATTTTTAAGTTTTCACTTCTCTAATTTTTTTAACCTTTTTTATTATTTTATTATACCACCGTGAGATATACAATTACAAACATGTTCATATTTGGGTTTTGGTCGTACTGTGTTCCAGCACCCATCCCTTCACCAGTGCCATCTCCCACCACCAACGTCCCTGGTTCTCTCCCTCTCACCCAGCCCACTTCCATGGCAGGTCCTTTATTTCTTTCCCTTTCTCGCTTTCTCTTCTCCTTCCCTTCCAGATTGTGGATTACAGAACATACGTTAAAGGGTTGTCATGTATATCTTTTGCCTGTATTTAATGCTCAGTTTCTAGGTTGGTATTAGTACTTTAAACAATTGTTAGCACACTGTTCCATTTTCTGTCTTATCTAGCCTCTAACTCCCATACGTTTGTGATGATTTCCACCTTTGACAAGATCTCCTGATACATGTTTCACTTGACCTTGGATATTGGTATCATAATATCACTAGATCACTAGATAACTAGACATCCCATTGTTCATCGATTCCCTTGAGCGGGCACCAGTAACATTTCCATTTGACCCTATCACGTTCCAGTGTAGCCCAATGGCATCTGGTTGTTTTAGGAATACGAAGAGCCTCAAACCATTTGTTCATGGTCTTGACAAAGAATTTTGACCATATTAGACTTCTTCTTATAATGTGGAACCCCCACATCATAATATGCACATATATATTTATGTTATGCAAATAAATGCAGTCATTCTATATCTATCTCCTTCTGTCTAATTTCACTCAACATGATCTTCTCCATGTCCATACATTTATAGGCAAATTTCATAACTTCATTTTTCCTAACAGCTGCATAGTATTCCATTGTGCAGATGTACCAAAAAGTTCTTTATCCAGTCATTGATTCTTGGGCACTCTGGTTGTTTCTAGATTCTGGCTATTGTGAATAATGCTGCTATGAACATAAAAGTAGGGATGGTGTTTCCACTGCATATTTTTGGATTCCCAGATTAGATTCCCAGGAGTGGTGTGGCTGGGTCAAATTTAAAGCTAATTTTTAACCTAATTTTTTAACATAACTCTAAAGGAAGACAAAAGGTGGTCTTTAGAAGTATATGAGGAACTATATTTTACAAGGTAAGCAATTCCAGGCTTAATTCTGTAATCTTACTAAACCTTGGCTTGATCGTCTTGAATTCAAGGTAATTAAACATATACAAAAGTAAGTATCTATTACACAGGTTTTTTCACTTTTTGGAAAACATTAGAAAAAACATTAGAAAAAGGGCAGAGATTTGATAATTAATTGGGATTTTTTCTGAAAATCTTCGTATCTTGGACAACTACTCACAGTTATGAAGCTTTCAAAAGGAGTAGACAAATCTAAGACTGCTATGAAAAGAAAAATAAAATGCTGAGCTCACAGCAACAGTACAGAAGGTGGGATGTTTGCCATACGCAGGGCTATCCCTGGTTTGACTCCTCACATCCTATATGTTCCCATGTGTACATCCAGCAGAGATTTTTGAGCACAATCAGGGATAATCCTTGAACATCAGCTGGTCCCCAAAACCTTGTGTATACATTATTTATATTTCTGGGAATAAATAATGAAGTAAATTCTGAGAGATTTTTCTTGCATCAAGTCCTCTTTCTCCTTCTTCATCCACCCTCCTCCTCTTCTCATTCTCTTCATTTTTTGGTGGTGGGGGTGACCTATGGAATTGCTACTAGCTCTTGCTACTTCAATTGTCCTAAGTAAATACTCTTAAACTCAGAGCTTTATCCATTAGTAATATATTAAAGATAGTGTGTGTGTGGTATGCACATGTGTGTGCATGCGTGTGTGCAGTATGAGAAGCAAGGTCAAGCAGAAAAACTCAGTAAGTAGAAAGAGAAAAGCATAAAATATAGTTTTGTGATAGAGAAACATGATTCCACTAAATAATTATAAAATGTTTAAGTGAATTATTTCAAAATACAATTATTATGAATCCGTGTAAAATTAGACAACTACCAAGTACTTATCCAGTTCAAGGATGCATAAGACAGGATTATAGAATAGTGAGAACTTGAATTGGCAAAACGAATTCCCTCAGTGTACAATTACTGAGTATCAACAATGTTGTAAAAACATATTTGGAAGGATAAAAATTCAGACTTAGTGGTACATATAACTGAATATGGAAAACAAAAAGTATTTAGGGAGGAGTAAATCTGATGAAAGAAACTGGTGATAAACAGACACATAAGAAATACACAGACAGTTTGTATTAAGTTATCACTTAAGTGCTTTATCTTTGATGAACATAAAATAAAATGACAAAAAATAGGATGGCAGAAAAGCGCACAGAAGAACACTGTTCTGTGATATGGAGAGAAAAAACAAAAGAATGGAGTTAAATAGTTCCATGAACAGCTGTTATCTAAATATAGATAAACTCTAAAGATTGGGGGAAGGGTACTACTATTGCAAAGAGTATGAATGAAATTATATTGTAGAAAGGAATTATTGTTGTTAATTTTAAATAAGATAGTGTTTAGGAAACTAAATGTTGCTTAGAATGGCTCAGCAGTCTGGAACTTTTGAAATTTCTAGAGATGGGTCTGAAGGTGGGAACATAATGGAGGCAATTGATGAGATGATAAAATACTTGGTTTTATATTAGAAACTATCAGGAGTTAACCAGATTAGATAAATGATTGGTATTGAGGGTTATAACAATTGTTCTAACAATTGAACAATTGTTATAACCCTCAACACCATATATAGAAATAATATATTAGAAAAATCTATAAGGATTATTTTGAGCAACTGAAATGAGGAGGTTATTATGTCTATCTCAATAATGACAGATATGCATAGGGATATATAAAATATAGCAATGATAATGGCATGTTAGGAAATATTCTATTCAAAAAATTTTATGGTATACAAAATGTAGTCCTATTTTACAAGAGACGGGAATAGGTAAAGAGAAAGAGGCAAGTTCCTCTTTCTCAGAATCTACAGTGCTTAAATAATGGGAACTGCACTTATTAAGGCACTTATTAATTATTTGGAATGACAAAATTTGATGGGGAACACTGTGACTTTCTTTTGCATAAGTTGAGTTCAAATGTGTTTACAATTTATTCAGGTTTAGATACATTGAAGACCATGAGTTATGAAGCTGGGGAAAGATATAGAAGTTTCACATGTGAAATATCAAGAAACAATGAAGGGATCAAAAATGGAAATCCTTAGATAAAATCGTTCAATATAACTTCCACCTGAAGTGCTGATCATTAGGGAATTTGGAGGTGGGGAAGGCATCTTGGGGTAATGGTGGAAGGATCCTCGCAATATGGTGGCAGTATGCAGAAACAGTGCTGCAAGTAGAAAGTAGAATAATGCTATTATAAATGATAAAATAGAAATATAAAAATTAGAAGTTCTGTTTCTTCATGACACTTAATAAAGAATATGATTAATGGGAGCTGGAGTGATAGTACATAGAGAAGGCATTTGCCTTGCACACAGCGGACCTGAGTTCAATCCCTGGCAATCCATATGGTCTCCTGAGCACCACCAGGAGTAATTCCTCGGTGCAGAGCCAGGAGTAACCACTGAGCAATGCCGCGTGTGGCTGAAAAAAAAAGCAAAAAAACGGGGGGGGTGTTTGATTAATGGTGTCAAGAGATAGTATAGCAGGCAAGAGTTCCACCATACATGTGAATGACCCCCTGACACCACATACAGTTATGGGAGCACAGCTAGGGGTGATCGATCCCTAAGTGCATAGCCAGAAGTTAGCCCCGAGTTTAATTAACCACGTATGCTCCCACATACACAAAGTAGAAGTTGAGAATTATTCACTGTACTTCTGATTAATCCTGCCCAGCTGAACAGCCAAAGCTTCTTTAGTCATTCAACTATCATCAAACATTTGGGCTGTTTCTATATTCTACCATGCTGTAATAAACATAGGTATGTGTGTATGTTTTCAAACTAATATTTGTGTGTTTTGCCAAGATATAAAATAATTAAGTAATCTGGAAGTTCTCTTCTTTGTTTTTAAAATCCCCATACTGCTTCCATGGAGAATGAGCCATATGACATTTCCTCCAACAGTGAATGAGGTTTCTTTTTCTCCACATTCCGAACCCCAGCAGTGGTGGTTTCAATCAATGATAAATGCATTTCTCACTGGTAATAATACAGGAGATAATATCTTATTATTTTGCTTTGCATTTTCCTCTTTAGAAGTGCTGAACACTTTTCACCTTTTGGCCATTCATTTGTCCTCATCAAAGAAATGTTGGTTCATCTCCTCTCTTAAGTTTGTGATGAGGCTGTTATAGTTTTGTTGCTGCTGCTGAGCTTTGTAAATACATCGCAAATCTTGGATGTTAGTCTTTTATCAAATGTATGGTGTGCAAATATATTCTTCCATTGAGAGGTATCCTTAAATATTTGCCTGAATTTCTTTTGTTATGCAAAAATGTATTAGATTGTAGAACTTCCATTTATTTAACTTATTTTTAATGTAGTTGCAATGTAGTCATTCATTAAAGATACTTCTGAGAAGCTATATTTGTTTTCTATCTGCATTTTATCCATTTTGGTCTAATTTTGATATCTTTTGTATTTTTTCAAATTAATTTTTGTGTATGATATGAGATATCAATTCATTTTTCAACATCTATGCAGTTTTCCCAATGTCATTTATTGCCATAGGTTAACTCTTTCTAAAAAAGTTTTTTTCTGAATTCTTTAGTCTATTATTCTGAGATTATTTTTTCCTGTACTTCTCCATTTTGATTACTGTAGATTTACAATATGATATAAAATCAGGCAATGCAAAATACCTTATAATTTGTTGTGCTGCTCCTCAGAATATCTTAATATTCTGAGAATTTTATGGTGCCATCTCTATTTTGATACAGTTTGTTCTAAGTCTTTAAAGAGTGCTATGGATATATTGATAGAGATTGCATTATATCTCTGTGATACTTAAGGCGGGATGAATGTTTTGACAGTGTTTGTTATTTCGACCTATAAAAGGAAGGCTTTTCATTTCCTGGTATTTTCTTTTATTTATCGTAGTAATTATTTATAGCTTTTAAAGATAATGTATGTTTTTATATATTTTATTACATTGTTGACTAGGTATTTGATGACTTTGGATGTTGCTTATTTATTTATTTATTTATTTATTTGGTGAAGAAAGTTTTGCTTTATTGGGATTTATTTAGAAAGCGGTGAAGGGACAGAAAGGGTGCGGCGTGGAAATAGGAAAGAAAAGAAACATCTAAAACAGCAAGTGGGTATGTGATCAGAAGAACACAGGATTGAAGAGTAAACCTAGATAATGTTTTGAATGAAGTCTTTTAAACATCAGGACAAAGAACCACTTGTCTAGTTACTAGAGCAATTGAAAACTGTACATGTCAGGCATAGAGTTTGTTATGTAGAAAATGATATCTTTAGGGAGAAAACTTTATGAGTATAACTAAGCAGTAGTCTCTTTCTGTTAGTTTATTTGTTGTATTACTTTACTTTTTTGGAACTATTCCAGATATTTGAAAGTAGATGATTATAATGAAGTTGGAAATGCAAATATTCGTTAACTGTGGGATATGTTATGCATTTTAATTCTTGATTCTATCAGTAGAAAAATGAAAGAGCTTTCCTCAGTCATGGATTTGTGTGATGTTTAATTTGTGAGGGGCCAAGTTATGCCTGATCGTCATTTCACTTTCGCATATTTTTTTAAAAATATATTGAACCACAATTATCAATATTAAATAGATTTAAAATTATAAACCATAGAGAATTGATACATATGCTTGACAGCGCATTTTGCTATCATTAATTCCTTCTGTTAGTACAACAAAGAAATTCTTACTTGATTTTATGTAAATTTTCAAAGACAAATTAATAATTTTCAAGGATAATAATAAAATTACTTTCATCAAAGTTATATTAATATTTTAAAATATAATTTGTCTGATAAAATTTCGGATCATTGCCTGTAATAAATAGGAGTTCTTTTATAACCTACTCAATCCAATGATTATGTACCTTCACCTACTTTCAAATACTCATAATAAACTTAGCAAGGATTAAGACAAGACAAAATATTATTGAATTATTACAAAAAAATCAAAGCCTAGGATATATTGGCTCTATAGGCTAATTAATCTCATTGCCATAAAATTAACATTAATTCCCCAGGAGTACAGAAATTCAAATGCCTCCGGATTTTAATTATCAGTTAGAGGCTGTGCAGGTTGTGGTTCACGGAGCAGAGACTGGATTCCTAATTACTAGTCCATTACTTATTTATTTTTGTGACCTCAGTTTCCTCATCAGTGAAATTAAAAATAGCAGTTCCTGTTTCACAGATTACTGTTTTGATGAATAAAAAGATGTGTATAATATGCTTTAAACAGTGCTTAGATGAGTGAGCACTCAACTAATATTAGCTACTTTAAAAAAATCTGAATTAAGTCAGTAGGAAGTGTGTAGCCATCTAAAGAATTGATAGTAATTTAGCATTTGGTAGGTGTAAAATAGATAAGATACATTAATTTGAATATGATATTGCTCAAAGGCCACTTAGTTTTAATAAATCTACTCTTCAAAGTTGAGAACAGCTTAACCAACCTGGCATTTTACTCACTAAAGTAAATTTATTTAAGATATCCTTATTTTTGATAAATGATTTTGACATTTATCTCACACCCTCGAAACTTAGATTATGATTTCAAGACAGGTTTAGATACCTGTTTTGATTTGTTTTTTTCTTTTGGATCACACCTGGCAATGCTTAGGGTTTACTCCAGCTCTTCCCTTAGGAATTAATCCTGGCAGTGCTCAGGGGACCATCTGGATTGCCAGGGATCGAGCCCAGGTTGGTGCATGCAAGGTAAACGTCCTACTTGCTGTGCTATCACTGGGCTGCTGTTTTGAAATTTTAATTCCTTCTTAATTTCATCATTTTATATTTTCCTACGATCATTCAATAAAAGGTCCCAACTGCTCCAAACCACCCTAGTCAGAGCAAGGCAGAACCACAATGATGTTTAAGCCAATAAGAAGAAAAAATGGAATGCATGTCAGCTTTGAATAATTCAGACCCTTTCTTCTTTACTTCAGATGTTAACATTTTCTTCTGAAAGATTTTATTTTAAATTGTGCTAAAATTACTGAAATATTTTATATAAGTTAATCTGACATAATTGCAATAGTGATCAGGCATTGTTGTATGTTCTTTAAAACATCTCAGATCTTTTTCACATTGTAGTACAAACAGTGGAAAGTAAACTTTTAAGGAAGATTCATGAGCACTATTTTTCTTTTGCTAAAATGTAACATAGCAAGATGTAATTTCATCAATGTAAAGATGGTGGTCACTGGTTTAAGGTGTTAATTTTGTTATTATTGTTATATGAATAATTTGTTTGGTAGAGAAGGAAGACTATCTTACTTGGGGATTATGAATAAAGTTTTGTAAATAGTGGGATATTACAGACATTGAAACCCTATTTCATTGTATTTGCTTGTGTCTTTAGAGTTAATAGAGGATGTGAAAGTCACTAGAAGCAAATGTATCTCATAGTGTCAGTTTTGAATAGAATAATGGGATACAGTTTCTTAAGTTTCTTTCTCTCCTACTCTAAGTAAAGATGAACTCATTAAATATATGAGATTCCTGACTGTGAACAAAACATTAACATACTGAAATCTAAGCAGAATATGTTGAATTTCTTTATATTTCTTTCCATTTTTCAGTTTGTATTTATGCATTCAATAACTTAATTCATTCAGTTACTTTATATTCTGTATGTCATAATAGTCTCATAGTAAAAAACAGAAAAAAACAAGGAAACATTGAAATTGCAGATAGTGTAATGAAATACTTACTAGTTAAAAAATATTGAGAGACTTAATAATACAGATCTAAAGGTACTTGATTTGCCTACTTCTAACTAGTCATGACTCCCACCACCACAAAGTCACACTATGAGTGAATCTCAAGTACAGAACATGGAATAAGCCCTAAGCATTGCTGGGTGTGACCCCAGAAAACCGAAAGAAAAAAACTTACTAAGCACCAATTTTATTTTCTACAAGTTACCTTTGTGCTTATTCTTAAGACTTTTATTTATAAGGTTATAATGAGTCTGAAAGATGAGAGAACATAGGGAGGCAAATGGCTCTAGTGAGCACTCAAGCAAGAGATAATGATGACTAGAGACAATGAATTGGCAATGAAGTTTAAAAAAACTTTTATAGCAGAGGAAATTGCACTTAGCGAATATTTGGATATATGCAGTGAGAAAAAAGAATGGGAAATCAATGAAAACACCTTGCTTTTCTTCATGGATGACTGGATAGCAGGATAGAAAATGTGTGGAGGGGCTGGAGGCAGGGGGCATAGGAATTTTCCAGGTAGAAAAATACATTTTCAGATTTAGAAGCATGAGATATTATGAAATATTCAGGTACACTTTTGCAATGGATAGATGGGCATAGCTGAAACTCAGGGCCAAAAAAACACAAGTTAGATTAGAGATCTACTTTAGGAATCATATCCATATAGATAGGATTTATAGTTTGCTACATTTCTTCCGGGTAAAGAAATATGTTAGCAGCTCCTTGGCTTTCCTGTCCTATCCACTGAATTTGAGGCAGTGACTTAATGGAATCTCACTATAGAATTTTCAAAAATAAATTTATGTGATGATAGAAATGTTCTATATCTCCATTCTTGAAACAATAGTTAATGGCCATATATGCGTATTAAGCTCTTGTAATGTGACATGATTGAAGAACTGAATTTTAAATTTTATTCAAATTTAATAAATTAAATTTTTTAATAGCAGCATGAGTCAAGGTGACATTTTTATTGGAAAGTATGCTTAGATAATGGATAGAGGGGAAAAGTATGTTCATACTGGCTCACATAATGACTAAGAAGTGGGGTATAAATGCTACATTTTAGTGGGTAGAAGATTGAGGGGACTAAATTAAATTTAAGAGCTCAGGTAGACTACCAGCACTTTCCCTTGTATAGAAGATGGCAGATAGGATTGCAAATGATGGTGTGCTGTATTTGCAGATTTATAAGCAATAGTATTTTTCAATATTTTGTACATATTAAGTACTTCTGTTTTATCAATTTAAAAAACTTGATTATTATCAGATGTATATATCCTCCGTGGAGAAGAATTCTGATTTGATAATCATTAAATTTTCATCTATTTAGCAACTTGTACCCCTTTTCTCTTTTAAGATATTTATATTAATAATTTCAATGTTATTAATGCAAATTATCTTTTAAGTTCTTGAAGCTTCAATTGAATATGATGAAAAATGACTATGTGTTTACAATCTTGGTAAAATATAAATGATATAGAGGTGTAAGATAATATTTAAAAAATTAATAAAATGTCTTGGTTTCCTTTGCTTATCATGATCCAGGATAACCTAACAAAATTATCTCTTTCTTTTTACTAGGAGAAAAATATTTTATAATATAATAAACATTTGTTTAAGGAAGGTAATTGTTCAAACACAGGTTCAAGCTCAAGGGTTAGAAAACTCTTACAGGCAAAACAATTTTTAGAATGGTTAGTGTGGCTATACTTATATCAGTTAACATAGAATGCAAGTTAAAAAGGCTATAAGGGATAGAGATGGTGATATAATAATGATCAAATGAGTTCATCAAGAAGAAACTTACACACCCTAATCATATATGTACCTAACGGTGTGACATCAAAACATACAAAACAACTGTGAATAGGTCCAAAGTAAGCTATAGACAGCAACACAATAGTAGTAGGAGATTTTAACACTGTTCTATCACTACTAAGAAATGGAAGGGATGACCTAAAAGACAGAGACGTCTTCTTGTCCCTAAAGACGTCTTCAGTGAGCTCATTTCACTCTCCACGATAGGCCACATTAAGAAGATCTAAATAATATCTCCTGACATATCCTCTTATGTCATCAGGGAAACGACTCAAAACACTTAAATATCAAACAAAAAGTATATTGGATTTTCTGAAATGACAAACACAAGATCTTAAAAAATAGTCTCTGAATAAAATAAACAGTAAGGGAGCAAGAAATTGCCAAATACAAGCAACTGGAGAGTTTTATGTGGGAGATGGAGAATGAGGAAGGTTTTGCAGATGAGAGCAAATTGTGGGGACCTTGGTGAAGAGAAGCAGGCACCGGGGTGGTTGGTGTGGTTTTGCAAGGATAGGTGCAAGAAACTGATTAACAGTATTACAAATTGTTGCAGGACACCTAAAAGCCTCTTCATCTGCCCTGGATTGCCTCCTGCAGGTCACTTCCTAGATTGGGGGTAGTTTAAATGTGGCAGTTTATCTGACCATGTATTCTGTACTAACTGGTATAAATATTCTCTCATGCTACCACAATCATCGTGGGACTAGCTAGATCTTACCAGCATATTTGCCTGGCCACGTTGAATCTCTAAGTAATTAGACCAGAGAGAAATGCTGTTTGCATCCAAGCAAGGAAGCGTGGTTCCCTGATAATTCAAAGGCAACTAAAATACGAAACTACTGTGAAGTAGACAAGACTCTTGTTAACGCTTGGAGAATATTTAACTGGAATTAGTATAGTCTTTGGTACAGAGGCATGCCATCTCAGGAACCCCTTCTATACCCTATAAAAGCACTTCCAGGCAGATCTTGGCTCAAGACATTAGGTGAGGTGCTGGGAGGAAATTACCTGAGGGCATTTGACCCTCCCTGCCAGGGGAAGTTACATTTAGCTTATAGGTCCTCCCAGCTTTTCTAGGGAGGCTTTGAATTAGCTCTGGGTCACTGTAAAGAGTCAGAAGGCCTCCCTGAAGTTGCTAGATTTCTATAGAGCTATTTTCCTATTTTCATCTCTAGATAGCCCAGCCAAAATGGGCCGTGCTGGGAAGTTTGGGTGGATTTCTAGTTATAAAATAAGCTGCAAGAAGAAAGAAGCTCCTTTTTAGCTGTTTCGGCTTCCCTTGGCATTTTGCTTCTCCGTCCTCTCCACTGTCTGTTGGGCCTCAACACGTGGTGGCAGCCATCTAGGCCTACACGTGGCTGGGGCCTAGCTGGGAACCCAGAGTCCGGAGGTTTTCCTTGCTCTTGAATTGTATATGGGAACCTGTGATAGTAAAGCCCTTTTTAAAACTGCATTGTATTCCTGAGTTTTCATCCATTCTCCGCCGGCATCGGAGGTAGAAGGGAACTTCGCTTCCGGCACTGTTGGGGACTCCTGTGGCGTCCCCGACAACAAACCATGGTAACTCAATAAATAAAACAGATTTGTTAAAGATTTCATTCATTCCTAAAAGCAATCCTGGTCTCATAATAAATGAAATCAATATTCTTTTTATTTTTTTGTTTTAACAGTAATTCCTGAGTTTGTAAAACAAGTGAATATTGCCTTGGAAACCTTAAGCAAAAATTCTTTTGGATGTGTTCGATGATAATCAATTTGTGGACATCTCAAAGAAGATCTATGACACAATTCATGATATCAGATGTTCAGTCATGATGATCCGTGTAAGTTTGCTTTATTTTCATTGAATAGTGCTGTCTGGAATGCCTGCATGTTGTTAAGAGATGCTTTATTTCTTTACAATAATGCCTATGCTTAAAATCACTTGAACTCCAGAAATACATAGCATCCCTAATGTCAGATCTACTTATGCAAACAATATTGTTTTTATATATTTATATATACATTTTGCAAATCATTACATTTAACTGGTGGTGTTGAAACTTTAGTATTTATTGTGTATAGGTTTTGTTCTCTATAGGATTTATTGTGTACAGGATTTATTGTGTATAGGATTTATTGTGTATGGGATTTATTGTGTATAGGATTTGTTGAGATGTTATATGGCAGAATGAAAAAACAAACAGAAGTACATTAAGTAATCTGATTTTGTTTTAATGATCCTTTCTCACCAATCTATTGGAATTGTAAGGCAGTATGTAGAATAAGATTTTTGGCCAGAATCCTAAGATTATATCATTGAACGCAGTACTCATTGAGAAGTATCACATGAAGCTTTCACAAACAAAAGCATTTGAACTGGTGCCAGAGTGTTAGTACAGTGGGGAGGGCATTTGCCTTGCGCATGGCTCAATATAGGTTCACTCCTGGGCATCTCCCAAGCACCACCAGGAGTAATTCCTGAGTGCAGAGCCACTCAGCATCACTGGCTGTGACCCAAAAAAGAATAAGAAATCATTTGAGCTGTACCAGTATATTTATTATATACTTGTGGTTTTAACCATCTGCACTACAGAGATCAGAATTATTTTTGTGTCAGTTTGGGATATATTTAATATGACTTAAAACAGTGAAAGTTCTCTTTGGAAAATGCACATATAAAGATGTAGATGTAAAGATATAGTGATACTTTATTTTATGATAATTTTATTTGGTATCAAATCCTCAGGTAGGTATTTCTATTATTATTATTGATTCATAAAAGAATAGCAGATAAATGAGTCATGGAGGGAAGTACCCAGCAAAGTTACACTGAGTCACTGGTACCAGCTAGAGCTAGTCCTACAGGGGAAATTTTAGAATTTACATTCAGATCATCTCACTAGACAGGAACAAACTAACACTTACCCCCTGTTCAACCTTGGTTAAAGGCTATTCCTCCTCACATGTTTAATCAGAATCTCTTAGCTGGGCTAACATCCCAGCGCCTGCTGCTCAAAATAACTGTCAAATACAGCAAGATGGCAGGTATTTGCAGTACAATTTAGAAGTATTAGTGAGCACAGTTTGCAAGTGTGAATAGAGTTTAGTCAGAGAATCTGGATTTGATTGTTAGTAAGACTGTAAGAAAGAATGTGTAATGTATGACAGCCGTGAATATACTAGTTATGGTACAGTGAACAGTTCATAAGAATGGAATCATTCAACAACTTTGTAAGGAGAGGGGCCAACAAAAGCCAATAATGATGGCTGAGCAGAAGCATACTTAGGGAACACATTGTAAGAGACAAGCTCCAGAGGTAAAATGATCAAATCTAGCTGTCAGAGCTTGGAGAAGTTCAAAAGCAAGTCAATTATGGTTGTAAGAAAAACACAGGCATGCATATTTACTGCCGGCCTGAATGTATTTGTTTCATATGATTTGGAGGCATGCAACTGTAGCAGTACTAGGTCTGAACTGCAAATTACCCTTAACAAATTCTCTTCTTGCAAGGTTATTGCTTTTTCTGTGTGGGCTAGTTGACAGTGGATGAATAACCAGCTTAAACCAGAAGAGTAGGTAGAATCTGAAAAAAAAATATAATTTTCAGAAGAGGACTTGACCCAGAGTGAAAACCCTACATTTCTACTATCCCTAGATGAATATTTGAGAAGATAAATTTGTGAAATAGCATAGGTGAACCAAGGTAGGGAATGTATTTTTCCTGCAAAAGCCACCTTGAGATTAAAACATTATCTTTTAATATCTCTCAATTGGATGCTGCAGTAACTTAAAGTGTTTATATTGTTAAAGTGTCTTGCTTATAGAAAATCAAAGTATGGGGCTGAGCGATAGCCCAGCGGGTAGGGCGTTTGCCTTGCACATGGCCAGCCCATGCTGGCCCAGGTTCGATCCCCGGCATCCCATATAGTCCCCGAGCACCGCCAGGGGTGATTCCTGAGTGCAGAGCCAGGAGAACCCCCTGAGCATTGCTGAGTGTGACCCAAAAAAAGCAAAAAAAAATAAAATCAAAGTAACATGTACTCCTTTATAGATATGTAAATATATACAGAAACATATATGTATGAATATATTTTATATAGTATATATTCATTAATAGCCTAGACGGTAGTAATTTCATCCTATACTCATTTATTTTCAGAGATAACATTTGTTTATTTTAGCTTGTCCCCAAAAGAATAATTTAATGTTTTGGTTCTTTCTAGTTCTTACTTTTCAATGAACTCATGCTAGTTCCAAGTAAAGTGGCAGACTTAGTCTTCCATCAATGATTGTAGAGTGGCTTTCTCCCTACCTCTCAAACAAAGTCCTTCTATACAATATACTCTCCCACTCTTCCTCTTTTCCTGTCATTCTTCTACACTTCCTCTTTTCCTCCCTTCTTCCCTCTTTTCCCTTCTGTGCATCCCTCCATCATTCTCTTGTTCCCTCTCTCTAATTCCTTTCTTCCTTCTTCCCTTCCTTCCTTCCTCCATTACTCCATTACTTCCTTACTCCCTTCTTCCTCCCTCCTTCCTTCCTTCCTTCCTCCCTCCTTCCCTCTCTCCTTTCCTTCTTTCTTTCTTTCTTTCTCTCTCTCTTTTCTTCTTTCTTTCTTTTCTTTCTTTCTTTCTTTCTTTCTTTCTTTCTTTCTTTCTTTCTTTCTTTCTTTCTTTCTTTCTTTTCTTTCTTTCTTTCTTTCTTTCTTTCTTTCTTTCTTTCTTTCTTTCTTTCTTTCTTTCTTTCTTTCTTTCTTTCTTTCTTTCTTTCTCTCTCTCTCTCTCTCTCTCTCTCTCTCTCTCTCTCTCCCTCCCTCCCTCTCTCCCTCCCTCCTCTCCTTCCTCTCCTTCCTTCCTTCCTTCCTTCCTTCCTTCCTTCCTTCCTTCCTTCCTTCCTTCCTTCCCTCCTTCATTCCATCTGTCTTTCTTTTTTTTCTCCTATCTGATAGAAAGCCAGATATTCTACCATTGAGCTATATCTACAACTTCATCTATTTTAAAATAAATATACATTACTATATAAGGTTGTTTTTAAGTTTATTTTGGACATATCTAAAAACCCACTAGAGACATGAGAAACATATTCTTAGTCTTATAAAAATATTAATCATATTAGCCCTTCATCTGATTGTTTCCATGTTAGATCATTCAGAATAGGGACATCAATGTTAGAGAAAATTCTAATTATTACTGAATCCAAGGATGGTTACTAACTGCACATTGGCTAACACTGGAAGACAAAGTTGCTGTGATGAGGGAAAGCAACAAACCAGGTTTATTCATGGTCTAACCTGAACCAGGTATGATGGGGAATTTATTATCACAAAATCTCATCTCACTCACAAACTCTCTAGTATTAGAAAGGGCTGGTGGAGAAAGTTGGCTAAAGTAGAAATAGAAACTGTTGGTAAAGGAGAAAGGGTTCAGTTATGCAATGTTCTGCTCACTATCATAATTGGACAAACTCATTAGGTCATCACAAAGTTTGATATTTTGTTGTTTAACACTATGGCACAATTTCTGCCATCTATGGTTTATGTCCTCCATTCTGAAATTGGCTTTACATCCCTATACTGTGTAGCATAGCTTTTATAACTTTTATTTAAAAGTAAATTTCTTTGTATTATCTCTAAATGTGATAATAAAAATTGAGAACTTATTTATATACACACACATATATATATAATTGAGAACTTATTTATAAACTTTATACACTTATAAATATATATATACACTTATATATGACATAATTTTTTTCTGTTGAAAAGGACTATCAAGTAAAAATAATCTCAGGTTACTTTTTGCTTTGGGTCACACTCAGTGCTTTTTCATGACTCTATAATTAGTAATCACATCTGGTCGTGCTCAGGTGTGAGGGTTTAAGCATTAATCTGCTGCATGCAAGGCCAGTACTTACCCATTATGGTTCCATGATTAAAAAACATGCGAGAAATCAATAACCAATGATTGACATCTAATTTAACACTAAGCATACAGTTTATAGAAGCATTTCGTTTTAGGTGAAAGGGGTGAGTAATTTGCAAATGTCAGTAATTTCTATAAAAGTCTGTTCACTGACTTCACCTGAGGATATTTCAGTAAGTTTATAACTTGGAAGAAATCTTTTTTAAGGAATTGATATTGAGGTATCCTTTTGTAAAACATCACTTATAAGAAAAAATAAATAACAGCAGTTGCACTTGTACCATATAATCTAGTATTTTGTCATCTTCTTCTCTTCAGGGGTCACCTCTATAGAAACCATGTATAGATTTAGGGAAGAATCCATAAGCCTCTGTACGTAAGCACTAATTGGATTACAGAATGTATGTATTAATCTAATTTAAGAACAAGAAATAGAAGTCTGGAGCCTGTTTCTTTCCTCTGAGGGGTGTACCTTTACCTTTATCACAGAAGATAATCAATCAATCTATCATAATTCTGACTATATAAATATCAGATTTAAAGCTGACAAATTACTGAACCTAAGACTTGTGGAGTATTTGATGTTTCCTTCAAGGTATCTAAATAGTATTAACATTAAGGCAATATGTTTATAATTATGCAAGTTCAGGAAGGGCAACACTATGTATGCCCTTGAGAATGTGAGTGCTTAGAAGACTTCTATTTATGTCTGAATTTTCATAAGTGCTCTTCAATTTCCATTGTGTCCTTGACACAATAAAACACTGGCTTAAGAACAAAGGCGATGTTTAGTCAATAGTTTTATAAGGATGTTGTTATATCTGCCTTAAAATCTATTTTGATGAATTGTTTTGACAGTAATTTTCGGATTGTTTTTTAAATTCTAAAATACTGTGACATTTAATATTCTTCTCTCCACTGCATTTTGTACATATAAAAATAAGGCTGTAGAATCTTATTGCTAAACAACCTTTGAGGGTAGATATCAATAAATTACTATTTGGTGTCTAAGATCTATATATAAATTTTGTGAGTCTGAAGATTCAATATGACATCATCATTAAAACTACAGCAGTTACAAATCTTACTAAATCTTTTTCCTCATTTGTAAAATTTGTTAACTCATTTTGAAACCCTCTCTAAGAGATCATTGCACTTACAAAAATATAATTAAAATCAAGTGTGCTAAATATTTTCCTGCAAGAAAGTGAAAAGTTCCCACTGTTCCCACTGTGAATAGTCCCAGTACTACTGGTATATGCAAAACATATTTGTGTAACATACAGAAATACATTCATTGAGCAGTAGGTAATGTTCCAAGAGAAATTTGAAAGGCAAATTTCTAAATTTAGAATTTTTATAGAGTCCTTATTAAAAAGGATACATATACCACTTCACTGTATCACTGTCTTACTGTTCATCATCGATTTGCTCGAGCGGGCCCCAGTAACATCTCCATATGTCCTGTCTCATGCTAGTAGAGCCCAAGGCATCTGCTTGCTCCAGGAACATAAAGAGCCTCAATCCATTCTGGAATGAGGTCTATAATTGTTACTGGTATTTGGCATATATATCACATACAACACGGGTAGCTTGCCAGGCTCTGCCGTGCAGGTAGCATACTCTTGTAGGCATATCTAAGTCCAGCATTTATTGATGAACCGTGGCCAGCGGCCGCGCGGAGCCAGGCGCTGATAGGCTGGTCTGCTGGGTGGAGGTCTGATGAGAGAGAAGTCTGGATGTAGGAAAATGGAGGCCCTCATGGAGTGGGGGTCGTCTGGCTTGTTGCGAGGCTCTGCTGGGGTGGTGGGCCAGGGCTAGAACCCACCATCCCTCCCGGGGGCCTCGTGAGCGGCTGGTCACGGGGAGAGCCAGTAGCAGCTACATACACCACTTATATGTATATATGTATATATAAAGTGAATGAAACTATGATTTTGAACCTATATATGCTTCAAATTTTTATTTAAGAATTGCAAGTTTGTGTTTTCTTTTTTATTAACCTCTTGAGACAACTATAAATAGAAGTAATAAAGCAACACACATGACTGTGACTGGAATGGGTGGCCACTAATGAAATATACTCAACACAAATTCATCCTGTAACAGTAATTCAGAAATTATACTTCATTGGTATTTCACTAGTAAATTTTCATA
The DNA here is from genome assembly GCA_021461705.1 of Cryptotis parvus. NCBI lineage: Eukaryota > Metazoa > Chordata > Mammalia > Eulipotyphla > Soricidae > Cryptotis > Cryptotis parvus. Next base: position 25,835 of record JAJIBD010021964.1, on the reverse strand, counting down.
TTATTCTTATCAAAAAATACATAGGAAATATAGTCATTTTCCAAATCAGATGTTAAGATTTACTGAACTATCACTAACTTTACATTTTCTGCATAAGTTTTATAGCTATGTTTTAGGGAACTGGGACATATTTTGAATAGCTAATTTGATGGAAGTTAGTTTGTGAAGAAGTAACATAAATTTAAAACTAGCACAATCCAAATTACTTGGACCTTTTAAATGAGTTATTTTCATACACTTAAGTACTGATATGGCCAGAGTGTTCCTTCTGTACCTGATTCCACTGTGTATATAGAAATGCTTAAATTTATGTTTTCACTAAAATTAAAGAGTTTTTATAATTTAGATTAACTTCTGTCATGATTTCTATAAATTTCATTCATTCTCCTCCATCACAATTTTCCCTCTTCAATTTTTTTCAGTTGATGTGCATTGATTTATATCATTTTTTCTATTGATAAATGTTTTTGTACTACTCTCCTGAAAAAAATTTGTCATCTACAAGTCCACCATTGTGCTCATACTCACCCATTGCAGTTCATTGGACCTCTCCATCCTGCACCTCCTATATATTTTTTCTATATTAAGTTCATGTATATGTATATATACACATATATATCACATAACTGATATATATCTTAGTGCTGCTGTATTAAGGGCTCTTTCAGGGTCAGGAAGACAAGCCTGTCATTTTATTACTGGTTTTTGCATATTGAATATGCATCAAACAGCTTGCCAGGCTCTGCTGTGTGGAAGGTATATTCTGAGTAGCTTGCATGGCTCTCTGAGAGGAGCGTGGAGATAAATTGCATGGCCGCATAGTGACCACGCACAACAGGGAGAACTGATATTTGCTCTGCCTGGTGTGTCTGCATCTGTGGCTCAAGCATTCCTGGGCTTGAAATACTCTCCTCTGAAGGGCAGGTCTCTGAAGTGTGGGACCTTGTAGGTTGGATTTCTGACAGGCTGGGCTGGAAATTGGCTTAATCTCTTGGTTGGAGATCTGTAGAGTTGTGGAGTGTGGATTATGAAGATCGCTGCCAGCATGGTGTGGAGGTTCCTCTGGTTTCTTCTGAGGCTCTATCGGGATGATGGACTCGGGCCAGAAGTTGCTCTTGTGGTCAGTAGAGTGCAGGGGGTTCAATGGGGAGAACTGGTATCTGCTCTGCCTGATGTGTCTGCGTCTGTTGCACCATCTGCCTGTTGTCCATCATCTACAAGCTGTTCACTCAAAACATCCTACACAGGATTGGCAGAACCTGAGATGAAGGACAACCATGTGAGCAAGCTGGCTTACAAATAGTATTCAGCACAATCAACCATATCCACACAGTAACCAGGCTCATCGAGGCTCATCGAGGTTTGTAGGGAGTTCAAGATGCCACTCTGTCTCACGTATTGATTTAAAAAAAAGCCTTTGATTCTGTTCAGACCAAAGAGGTTATCGAAGACCTAGCCAAACAGGGCATTCGAACCCAATACATCAAGATCTTTTGTGAGCACTATTACGGATTCACCACTAGGATCTCACCATTCTACAATGAAGTGATCATTGATGTCAAAGAGGGGTTCGGCTGAGCATTAAATACAGGCAAAAATATACATATGACAACCCTTTAATGTATGTTCTGTAATCCACAATCTGTAAGGGAAGGAAAAGAGAAAGAGATAGAGAGAAAGGGAAAGAAATAAAGAACCTGCCATGGAGGCGACTGGGGTGGGGGAGGGAACCAGGGACATGGTGATGGGAGATGGGTACTGGTGGAGGGATGGATGCTAGACACTGTGTGACCAAAATCCAAATATGAGCATCTTTGTAATTGTATATCTTACGGTGGTATAAAATACTTATTAAAAAGAGGGGTTCGGCAGGGTGATACCATTTCACCGAAACTCTTCAGTGCCACCTCGAAACATCATGCAACAATTAGAATGGGAAGGAATGAGAGTGAAAATAGACGGTAGGCGACTACACCACTTCCGCTTCGCTGATGACATTGCTCTAATAACACCAACCATTAGTCAAGCGGCACAAATGCTGACTGACTTCGGCCGAGAATGCGGAAAGATAGGTCTACAGATGAATCTCAGCAAAACTATGTTCATGAAAAATGAACTAGTTCCAGAGGCCTCTTTCACTCTCAATGGAACAAACATCTCTGAATGCAGCAGTTATGTGTGCCCAGGTCGAGAATTCAACATGATGAACGACCTTAAACCTGAGCTGCGCAGGAGAAAAGAGCGGCATGGAATGCCTTCAAAAACATCGAAGAAATAGCTAAAAGGACAAAGAACCTCCGGTTCCAGGCTCATCACTTCGACTCCACTGTTCTCCCTGCATTAACATATGCCTCAGAGACCTGGACCCTACGAAAACCAGATGAGAATGCTATTTGGGTATCCCAAAGAGGAATCGAAAGAGCTATGCTTGGAATATCACACCTCACTCAAGTGAGAGAAGGAATCTGAAGCTCCAACCTCTGTTGCTGTTCCAGAATCAGGGTGCTGTTTCATTTGCCTAGTTATAGAGAATCAGATGGGCTCGACATGTAAGCGATTTGGAGATGACTGCTGGACTAGATCCATTACTGACTGGATCCCACGGGATGTCAAAGATCACATGGCTGCCCACCTAAAGGTGATCAGACTTCTTCATCAAGACCCTGAACGAATGGTTTGAGGCTCTTTGTGACCCTGAAGCAAGTAGATGCCATTGGGCTACACTGGCACATGATAGGGTCAAATGAAAATATTACTGGTGCCTGCTTAGAAAATAGATGAACAATGGGATGTCTAGTGATCTAGTGATATATATCAATTATATAGGACATATATATCAGATATATCTATCAGATAGATATATGCATTTGCCAAAACAGCAACAATAATAAACCTCATTCCCAACGAATGGAGATGTTACTGGTAAGACATGTGAAGTGGTACTAGTGATATATATATATATATATATATATATATATATATATATATATATATATATATGCCTGTTGCTTTGAAGCCACGTGGTTCTTCAATAAATGCATGAGAAGTGAGCCTACTACTGAGTATACCACCTGCATGGCAGAGCCTGGCAAGCTACCCCTGTAGTATTTGATATGCCAAAAGCCAGTAACAATTATAGACCTCATTTCCATAACCTGAAGAAATGGTCTGAGGCTCTTCTTGTTCCTGGAGTGAGCAGATTTTCTTAGGATACACTAGCACTTTCGATAGGGACGTATGGAGATGTTACTGTGCCTGCTCGAGCAAATCAATGAACAACAGGAAGACAAGTGATAAAAGTGATATATCAGGTATATATCACATAACCGAATCAGATATATATCACATAACTGTTATATATATCACATTAGATACATATCATGCCAATCTGCCACATCATTTTTTTCTCTTCATCTATTGTTGGAAACTTGGGTTCTATTCATATTTTGATTATTGTAGCTAAAGCTGCAATGAGTACACATATAGTTGTGAAATAGTAATTTCAAAATTATATAAAAATTTTATATATTCTGGGCCAAGTTTCTGTATCTCTATGTTTCATATTCAATATTACTGGAAGACAAACCCTGGTGATATCATATACTCACTAATTAACCTAGAATATCTTGTCAAACTAGAGTTCTGGGGGATTTAATTTTAGAATAAAAAATAAATATGAATATCACATAAAATTCAGTGTGTCTTCTCTAGTTCTATATACTACTATTCATGTTGTTTTTTATTTGACATAGTTTCTTAGCTTTCAGGGATATGGTGGACACTAGTGAATTAGTTTTGATATATAGTACTTTAAGTATAAAACAGTGCTCAAGATTAGAAACACATTAAAAATCCCATTTTCCAGTTTAATGTACATGTTATAAACAGTAAATTAAGGAACAAAATAAAAAGTATCACTTGATCACTTAAATCCCTTTATTCATCGATTTGCTCGAGTGGGCGCCAGAAATGTTTCCATTTGACCAGATCACGTACAAGTGTAGCCCAATGGCATCTGCTTACTTCAGGAATACAAAGACTCTCGAATCGTTTATTCATGGTCTTGACGAAGAAGTCTGACCATCTTGTAAGTGGGCAGCCACATGATCTTTTGACATCCCGTGGGTTCTAGTCGGTAACGGATCTAGTCCAGTGGTCATCTCCAAATCACATTATATGTCCAGCCCATCTGATTTTAGACCCTTGGCAAAAGAGTCAGTGCCCCTGACTCTGGAACCCCATGGATGGAGGTCGGAACCCCGATTCCTTCTCTCACTTGTGAGGCATGATATTCCAAGCATAGCTTTTCATTTCCACTTTGGGAGTTCATTTCCACTTTGGGAGTTCATTTCCACTTTGGGAGTACATTTCCACACTAGGTGCCCAGTTTTCCCTGAACCACTTGTTGAAGAGACTTTCCTTGCTCCACTTCATAATTTTGCTTCTTTATTAAAATTAAGTTATCATATATATTTGAGGATGTCTGTCACGATATCCAACTCTGTTCCATAGGTCCACAGGTCTGTTTTTACTGTAATACCATGCTGTTTTAATTATTGCTGGTAAAGCTGAATTTATATTCCTTTTTCCAACTGTTACTTCTTGGAGCTTTCTGTGTAGAGAAGAGTACTTTTACTTGGGTAGTGTCACAGTTGAAGGGGCTCTGAAATTTTGGTGAGACAATATTTTTGCTCCTGCTGCAATTATGTCTCTTTTAAAGGGGTCCGACATTTTCTTTGGACTAGCATCTCATCAGGGTTATTAGGTCAGAGTGTTTGCTGAATCATCTCCAGTGAGAATCTAACCTTCATGCCTTGAGGCTGGCAAAATGGCTGGCAGAAGACAAACTCCATTTCAAGACTTATATCCCCATTTTACTTTGCAAAACTTTTGACAAGGCCTCTCTACCTTCTTCTAGTAGATATACATATTTGTCAAAGTCTGTGAGATTGTATGTGATAAAATGCATTTAACTAATTTTAAAAAAGGTTGTTGTAAGCAGCAGATATGTTACACCTAATAGTCAACACCTTCGAACATATGTGAATGTAATAAGTCCTATCTAACTCTTAGAGTAGTAATTAGAAAATCCTGCAGAAACTCCTGATAATGCTGGCATTTCAGAATATTACAAATTAATACCTTTCTATTTTTTAACTGGCTGCCTATCAAGTATTTCTAATATATGGTTCCTATTTAAAAAATAATCATAATAGAGCTTGAGATCTAATTGGCTTTATTAAATGATTCATGAAGAGAACAGCATCTAGTCTAACAAGTTGAAAATCACTGCAAAGGGCTATCAGAAACTGTCAGAAACAGAGTAGAACATTGTTATTGGCAAAAGAAAGGGAGTATTATAGTAGGTGCAACAGCCTTCACCAAGTAATTTTATCCACTGTGATGGTCTGAAAATTCCAGATTAATTTGTTTGCATTTGAGCTGAAAGAACTTAGGCATGGCACAGGCATTTCACTTTGGGCATTTTTTTTTCCTTTTTATTTTTAACACTTCTATTGATTTTATTTATTTTTTTTGTTTGAAGGGCCACACATAACCTTCTCCTAGCTCTGTGCTCACAAACCTCTTCTGGTGGGGCACAGGGGACCATATGGGATGTCAGAAATTGAACCCAGAAGAGTCATTTACAAGATAAACACCACACCAGTTCTACCATACCTCTGGCCTCCATTCTAATTGATTTTGACTCTGTATTTCTGTGACTCACTAGGTACTGAGATTAGGGTTTAGCAAATTTAAGACCAATGGGTTAAATTCAGTCAACTGTCTTGTTGGCCAGAAAATTTACACAGCTGATGAGTTTTTGTAAAAGAAATGCACAGAAGAATGCACTATTTCTCCAAGACAAGGAGTACATAAACAGTCCATTGGAGAGGGAGTTTGTGTGTGTGTGTGTGTGTGTGTGTGTGTGCACCAGCACTGGGCTTTTATAATCTTCCATCTTGGGTTGGGTCCAAGAGGTGGTATAGAACCTGTTTTTGTATCTTATCACAGCAGGAAAGCTAGGGGTGGGCAAATATTGTTAGGATTACAAATATATATATATAAAAATCTTATATATATAGGATATAATTGTAATGTATATTTATATATGTAGTGTATTCCTGGAATGAGCAGATGTCCTTGGGCTACACCAGCATGACAGGACACATGGAGATGTTACTGGTGCCCACTCGAGCAAATCGATGAACAACAAGAAGATAAGTGAAATGATATTATATATGCATATTATATATCATTATATATTAAATATCCTATATATTTGTCCTATTTTCTATTGTTTGGGTAGGAGATAACAGGCTAGAATTTCCCATTCTTCTTCCCTATAAAAAGACTTTGACACTGACTTGAATTAAATGACAGTGACAGAGCACAGCAAATATGAAAATAGCCATAATTGTGAAAGCAGTGATACTTTTCAATAGTTGAGGTAAAAGAAAAATAGTATTTTTGACAGTATACAATTTGCATGAAATTCTAATTTTACATACATCTACCCTAATTTTACATACATAATCTATACATGTAATTCTAACTTGTGCCACATCATTAAGAAAATTTTATTGATCTTTATTGATTTTATTGATCTTTATTGATGTTTATTTATCAATAAATTGTTCTTTATCTTATACAATCTGGTTTGCACTTTCACTTCTTTTTCCAAAGATTCATCCATCTCTTTACTAATTTTCCTTATTAATCTAGTTGTTTCAATATCTGAGACAAATCTGTGCTTCAATTTTGTATGCATATGGGTCCATCCAGTATAATTTCTGCTGGTCCTTTCTGATCCTTGCCTTTCTTGGTGCTTGAGGCTTTTATGCTTGTACTCAATTACTCTCTGAGGACTTCCTTTCTCCTGGATATTCTCATTATCTTATCCTTTCTTAGATAGGGCAAATTAATTGAGCTTCTTTTCATATTTAATATTATTAATGTCTTGCTGATTTGCAAAGAGAGTCTCTTTCTCACTGGTATCCACCCTCACCAAACATTATCAAGAATTTCTTATTTTTTTGTGTCATTCTTTTGTAGCTACAATTATATTTTAGTCTAGCTTTTGATTATCATGCATTTGGACATAAAATTGTTGAGGTTCATAATGTTGAAATCAAACTTTATTCTATTGTATTCTTTTTCCTGTATTAGCAATAATACTTTGTCTAAAACTTTTCATATTATAAAAATGTTTCCATAAAATTCATATTTGATAAATCAGTTGAACATAAAAAATCAGTAAGTTTATGCCTTGGTTTGCTTAGACAATTTTAGATTTAATTTACTTGTATTCTCAAAAGCATGCAATATGGATGGCAGTTGTTATTTTCATTGTGATTTCTGGGCCTGATTGTACTTCTGAAGGTCCTTGGTATATCAGGCCCACCCACTGAGCTACATGATAGTTCCAGAGTGCTTGAACACTAATGACCACAGTTCCTATCAAAACAGTTTTTCCAACCCCAGGGAATACTTTCTTTTCATTGGCATAACAACTATCAAATGTTAGCTTTCTTTTGCAAACTCTTTGTTAACTGTGAAGAATCTATTCAGGAACCATTTCCAATTTATTTAATGGACAAAGATTTTACATCTTTTCATTTTCAGTATTAAACAGATTTTCTGAATTCATTTTAGTCACTGTTCTCTTCCCTCTCATCTTAGACTTACCAGGGAAGTGATGTGAGTTTGCTTTGCGTGTAGACCAGTACAGAAAGAAGCTAGCTACCAAGGGGACTTTTTAAGGGAACCTAGAAAAGTACCTAAAGCAAATTAACCTCAGCTTTATATGCAAATTTCAAATAAAAATGCACAGTCTAGTTTAAGGTAAGAAAAACTGCCAGCCAGTACTTGTTAACAAAAGCTGAAACATTTTGCTCTTAATGGGCTTAATGACCTACCCTCTGTATATACCATTTGAAGAGGCTTTTTTGATGAGGGTACAGAGCTGAGTAGCGTAAGAAAAAGTGTTCATTGAGAAACATGTTGGTTAAGCTACAAAGCAGCACTAGTCAGTGATCTCTTTTGCTTACACTGGGACAAAGATGTTCAGCTTGAAGTCATTCTGGAAAGTGATCTTTTGCCAAAGGGTCAAAACAGTAGACTGGCAGGAGAATCTGTGGTCCAGAAAGACTTTGATATATATACTTGCCCTATTCTCAAGAGAGTTCTACACTGAAGCACAGAGCCTTATACTCGAAGTGGCTAAGTATAGAAACCAAAGCTTGCCTTACACTTGAAAATACCCTTAGATTTAATTTCCACAAATGTAAATAGAAAAAGTAATAAAGAGAAATTTGTGGAAACTTAAGGGATTTTTCTTACACTATGTTAATTCACTTGTACCACTTGTATCACTTGTCTTTCCATTGTTCATCGATTTGCTCCAGTGGACACCAGTAGCATCTCCATACATCCTACCATAAATGCTAGTGTAGCCCAAGGGCATCTGCTTGCTCCAGTAACATGAAGCACTTCAAACCATTCATTCACATCAAGGAAATGAGGTCTATAATTGTTAATGGTTTTTGGCATATCGAATACAACACAGGTAGCTTGTCAGGCTCTGCTATATGGGTGGGATACTCTTGTAGTAGCCTCTCATCTCGTGCATTTATTGATGAACCGCCTGGCCAAAAACGGCTGCATGAGATGGGGAAAGATCAGCTTTTCTGCTGGGTGGAACTCTGATGAGCTGTGGAATCCAGATGTTGAAAATGGTGGCCCTCGCGGTGTTGGGCTTTCTCTGTCTTCTTGCAAGGCTCTGCTGGGATGGCGGGCCAGGGCTAGAACCTGCTTTCCCTCCTGGGTGCCTCATAATCAGCTTGGCACAGGGAGACCTGGTAGCAGCTATGACCCGTGTATCTGAGTCCATATATATATATATATATATATATATATATATATATATATACTATATATATATATAGACATATATATAGATAGATAGATATAGATATATATACTTGATATATATATATATATATATATATATTCATGTTTTGCCTGACTTTGGATATTTGTTTCATAATATATATTATATACATATAAATAATATAAACACTCATACATACATATATATCACTTGACTCCCCATACATCATTGATTTACTCGAGCAGGCACTGCAACATCTCAATATGTCCTATCACATGCAAGATATCCTAAGGGCATCTGCCCACTCCAGGAACATAAAGAGCCTCAAACCATTCCATAAAGTCATGGGAATGAGGTCTATAATTGTTACTGGTATTTGGCATGTTAAATATGACACGAGTAGCTTGCCAGACTCTGCTGTGTGATTGTTTAGAAAGGTGAAATTATTTCTTGATGGTCTAAAAGAAGCACCTTCATAATTGTGGGTGAGTTCAAAAATGGGATATTTAATAACTTTTATATGCACTGATGCAGTCTTTGCAATGTTCATTTAGGAAAGAATGTCTTTTAAGTTGAAATTATTTTAAACTTGATGAAGATAATCAATTTTTGTAATATATAACGATGTGTAGCTTTGTGTATTCATTTCTATGCTGACAATTAAAATTCGGACATCATATTGACATTAAATAAACAAAGCTAATATCTAATCATTGTCTTAGATGGATTCATCAGCAATATCATCTTAGATATCTCCATCATTGTCCACCCAGTAGCTACAAAGGACATAGCCATATTTTCCGTCTTTATTCTTGCACAGAATTTTTGTATCATCTGTGCTTTGTACAACTTCCAGTGCTTCCCTGGGCTTCACCTGTAGGTCTCTATTCCCTCATTTTTTAGATGGTAGGGAAGATGCGACTCTGGTTGAATATAGGGCCCTAATTTCACTATCATATTTAAATTTTTCCTGAAACTCTTTTTCTTCTTTTTTCTTGCTTTTTTAACTTCTTAGGGTATTTTTCTTGTGTCTGGGCTTTGACTTCTTGACTCAGTTCTACGGGTGGAGCTGGGAATTCAGACTCACCCATGTCATCATAGACTTCATCTCCCAACTGTTTAGGAGGAGAAGGAAACCTATCATAGTCTTCTTCCTCTTCTATTCCATCATAAATATTGTTATCTGGGGGAGGGGGAACATCCCTCCACTTCCACTATGACTATTGTTGCTGGTGGCGTCCTGCTCTCCAACATCATCATACAGTTCCTGGTCATCCTCCAGAGGTCTGGGTGAAAGGGCACCAAAAAGAGGTCTTCTTCTGTTTCAAAGAGTCATAGTCAATCTCTACAGCAGTTATTTTTATATAGCCATATGACCCCCTTGCTCTCCTGCCCAGACATTTCCCTTCAGGGTTGACTGTGATGTGGATAATTTAAATTTGCTCCCCTTGCTTGACGCTCAGTTCATTCTTTCCTCCTTTGACATCACAGCAAGCTTTAGTTTGATAGATGACTTGAATAGGGCCTGTTAGTTTAAACTTCTTCCTAATCTTGTATTCTTTCTTTTCTCTCTCTTTCTGCTCCTTTTTCTCCAATTCTAGTCTCTTCTTTTCCTCCTTTTCTCTCTTTTTCTCTCTTTCTTTGGTTGTTTCTTTGGCTGTTACGCATATAGATAGATAGATAGATAGATAGATAGATAGATAGATAGATAGATAGATAGATAGATAGATAGATAGATAGATAGATAGATAGATAGATTGATTGATTGAATGAAACCAATACCCAAGGTCAGGCAAACATGAATTTGTATATATATTCATTTGTATATATATATATATATGAGTAATAAATGAAATATAAAGATACTTGTTAGGGGCTTAGCCTATGAAATTTGACCTCTTCTAGCCTGTATAACAAAATCTAAAAGTATAACAAATAACACAGAAGAAAATATTCTGTTCCATTTCATTCCAATCTACAGATAATGCTAAAGTAATTAAGTCAGTTGTTTTCGTTACTCAAAACCATGAGCTTATAGCATGATTTTGTTTATAATACTTTCACATATGTGCATATGTGTATATACTTGGAAGAAAAGAGAATCTAAATTATATACTTTTATATCACTTGTCTTCCTATTATTCATCGATTTGCTCGAGCAGACACCAGTATCTTCTCCATTCATTGAGAATGAGGTCCATTATTGTTGCTGTTTTTGGCATATTGAATACACCACAGGTAGCTGCCAGGCTCTGCTGTGGCTCTGGGTTCATTCCAGAGAACCCAGTCTTTTTCTATGTCAGACCATCAACCATCCACCATCCAGGGCCATGGGGCAAAATCCTGGGTGTAGATACGTTAATTAGTTATTATATAACTTATTGTAAAATAAGCTTATATTTACTAAATTTAAGTGGAGTAATATATCAGTTTAAATTACTTTATATTTTGGTTTTGTCTTTAAAGTTTTGTAGATATGCTGATCATTTTCTCAAGTCAGATGTTTATTTTCTCACCTATATATTTTTTAAATTTTTTAATTTTACAATTACAAAGATATACAATTAAAAAGTTCATATTTGGGTTTTGGTCATACAGTGTTCCAGCACCCATCCCGCCACCGGTGCCCATCTCCCACCACCAACGTCCCCGGTTCCCTCCCCCCCTCCCCAGCCCTGCTCCATGGCAGGTTCTTTATTTCTTTCCTTTTTCTCTCTTCTCTCTTTCCTTCCCTCCAGAGTATGGATTACAGAACATACATTAAAGGGTTGTCATGTGTATCTTTTGCCTCTATTTAATGCTCAGTTCTAGGTTGGCATTAGTACCCTCAACAATTGTTAGCACACTGTTCCATTTTCTGTCTCTATATTTTAAAAATAACTTTTGATGAGAGGAAAGTTCTTCCTGTAGAGGGCAGGAATTGAAAAGTACAATTCAGGAAGTAGTGATGATTTTTAGAAAGAATATTTTGGCATATCTATTAAGTGAAGGGTATTTAGAAGTTGATCTTCCAATAATATATGATGTAAATGATGGTGCCTCAAAGGTGGTACTATCTTGAAGTCTGATAAATTTGTAAGTGGAATGAATGAGTTAAGATCACACTCTTATAAGGAAAGTAACAGGAAAATAATTATGGTCTTTGGTTCAGTTTTGATAATCTAGTTGAGAGCATTTTCTTTTACCTCAGGATAAGGAAATGTTCCACTGATTTTGTATAACAGAAATCCTTTGACTTACTGAATTCCTTTTCTTGTAGGCCAGTCAAGAACATACATCTCAATTGTAACTTTTTTGAGCAAGTTGTTGAACCACACTTAACCTGAAACGTTCTTGCTCCTTCAATTTAGTTGAATACTCCTGTCATTGTTTTAATTTGTCAGAAGCCTACACTTCTGGAAGTCTTCCTTTTATAGGCCTCTCTAATCAGTTTTGTCAGTAATATATCTAGAGATATCTTTATTCCAGATATATTGTTATCTTATATTATATTCTCTATAGGTTCATATATATAAATATATCCAAGATCAGTTGCTCTCTATTATGTACTGGGGTTTATGATTACATAGTAGTAATCATGTGAAATGCCAGATACTTGTTTATCTATTTCTTTTGTATAAATCCATAAAAGAGTGTAGGATATATGGAAGAAGAGTTCATAAAACTATAAAAAAGGCAGTCAGTGAGATAACTGAAAGTGGTAGATTGTATAGCTTGCAAAGAGTGGCCCAAAATTTGATCACCAGTACTTCATATGCTAAATACCTTTATAATTAATGTGATTGATATATTTTCCAAATTTGATATTAATTTTGAGTAAAATTACTGTACCACCAAAAAGTTAAGGGGCACACGGACCAGAGCTATACTATAGCAGATAGGACAGTCACTTTGAATATAGCCAACTGGAGCTCTATCTCCATAACTCTATATGGTACCCTGAGGTCACCATGAATAATACCTGAGTTCAGAGCCAGAAATAGGTCCTGAACATTGCTGGTTATGGGCTAAAAAAACAGAGAAAAATTAAGGATGAGTAGAAATGCTAATTTGTTTGTTTTGGCGGATGGAGCTGGGAATTATACCTAGGACCTCATACATGCAAGGTATGTGTTCAAGCACTGAGATATATGCTGGTCTAAAAGATTTTACTTTTATTATTACATTGAAAAACTTCATTAAATTATATTGTTAAATAATTTCACAGAATAATTAACATTATTTGATCTTTGGTTAAGATAGATTTGAAAGCACCTAGGATTTCTACTAAATATTATTTAGGCAACCCTTAAGAATACAAATGAACACTCAGGTTTGATATTTCATATTTATTTATATTTTGTATATTATATTTTATGTTATATTAAGGTATTATAAATAAAGCATCATTTATTATTATGGGTCTCAATAGAAGCTTCAAGAAAGTTATTTTAGAGCCTTATATCTTACCTTATTCAGGTGAAAACATTTCTTTTTTAAAGCTGATGACAATGATAAAATAGTTCTGATGCAACTGTTATTTGTCCTGTGCTTTGTTGTTGGGCTATAGGAAGTGGCAAATGAGGAATGCTGTTGTATTTTATGCATATTATCTAGCATTTATAGTCCCTTATTATATGGACTGAAAAAATCACAAAATGTCTACAAGTTTAGAGATTAAAATGTGTTTTATTTCATCTTATATTGCAGAGTTTGGAACAGAAATCAGAAATTTAATTAAACTCATAAAATATTGAAACATACCATAACAAACATTATTTCTAGCCCTTAAAACTGCCTATAAAACACATTTTAACACAGTCTTTAGTGGATCTTTTTTTCTAAAAAAATATAAAAAAATAAAATTAGGGTTGTTTATTCGCCTGATTTCTATTATCACTAAAACTAGTGTGGTTAATATGCAAAAAGGAGAGAGAGAGAGAGAGAGAGATAGGTGCCTGCCATAGAGGCAGGTCATGGTGAGGGTGTTGGTGGGAAACTGGGACATTGGTGTTGGAAATGTGCGCTGCTAGAGGGATGGGTATTGGACCAGCTTTGTAATAGTCTATCTCATGGTAATTCAATTTTTTAAAAAGCCTAATGTTTTTTAGGAATAAATTTAGAGTTCCCATTTAACAAAAGTTTTATATTATCACAGCATTAAAAATAGCTCATTTTGTACTTGTAAGCAAGACAAAATTACATATACAAATGATTAATTTTTAACTTAGACTATGAAATGCAAGTCTCTGTTACACACCACAAATTCTAGTGGCTTAATCTCAAAGATGATTTATGTATCACTACTATATCTCTCTGATACTGGCCAGTTTTATTAGTTATTCCACTCAATAAGTATAGTGATACAAGACCTTTCAACCTTTTGACACTACTACTATCTTTATAATGTAACCTCCACTGTCACTGGAGAAAAAGAAGAAATCATAACTAGTTTAATATGAAGTCTGATAAGAGAACAGTATAGTTTGCTTACTTCTACTTCTTATTCATTGCATTCATTACCTCAATATATTACTGGTGAAATGGGAACAAACTGAATTGCAAAGGAACAGATAAATATCAACTTCCTTTGTGTCTAAGAAGAATGTTGAAATTAATGAACACCTAATAATTCTGTTTCATTCTTTTTCCGGTTATCTTTATTGTGAAGAAAGTTACTCTAAGCTTATTGGCATAATGCAGCAGCCATTTTATGATACACAGCTAGTATTGATCAGTTCTGAAAGGCTTGTTCACTCAGGCATCTAATGTCTGTACTGGTTACTAGAAGACTAAGAAAGACACATTTAACTGCTAACATGACTTGGCATTCTGAATATATGGCGCTAGGGAATCCAAGTCCAAATTTAATAGTTAACTAAGAAAACAAAAATATATTATTTCCTTTTCTAACACTAGAATTCAGTAGTGTTACTTTTGCTATAATCTATGAGTTGAATGTCCTGACGTTCAAAATGGATTACAATATTTTCACATTTTAGTGGAAAGATTGTAAAACTCAAAATGATCACTGGGATTCGAAATAATATCATTTTCCTCTTTGAAATATACTATGTGCTCTACTTTTATTTTTATAAAATAGAAATAAAAATCATCGTCAACATTATTATTGTCACTTGTCACTAGTCTTTCCGTTGTTCATCGATTTTCTCAAGCAGGTATAGTCACATCTCCATATGTTCTGTTGTGTGCTAGTGTAGCCCAAGGGCATCTGCTCACTCCAGGAACATGAAGAGCCTCAAACCATTCCTTTAGGTCATGGGAATTAAGTCTATAATTGTTACTTGTTTTTGGCATATCAAATACAACATGAGTAGTTTGCTAAGCTTTGTTGTGTGGGTGGTATATTCTCAGTAGTAGTCTCTTGTCTAGTCATTTACTAATGAACCAACGGTGAGATAGTGGCTTTTTTCTTGGGTAGAGCTCTGATGAGCTGTGGAGCCTGGATGTTGAAGATGGCAGCCCTCATGGTGTAGGGGTTCCTCTGGATTCTTGCAAGGCACTATTGAGATGGCGGGTTAGGGCTAGAACTTGCCTTCCCTCCTGGGCACTTCATGATCAGCTGAGCACAGGAAGAGTCAGTAGAAGCTCTGCCCTGTAAAGAAACAACTAGCCAGTGTACAAATGTGAAAGATTCTGGGAAGGACCTGGTTCTAACTTCCATTACTATCTAAGACTGTAGCGTGGCCATGCACCAGCACAGCTGTGGGTCTAGAGTATCTCCCTTCCGGGTTTGCTGGCTCTGGTGGCTGGGAGCTCGCAGCCGTGCCTGCCAACATAGTGGTGGAGGAATGGGAGGAGGAACCCAAGTCCCCTCTCCAAGTCCAGCCAGCATAGCCCCCACCCCAACATGTGTGAGCAAACCCTGGGAGCTATGATGGACTCTGCCAGGGGCTGCCGAGCCATTATGGCCCTCTGAAACTCTATGGGCTGCTCCACGTGGGGCTCAGCAGTGCAACTGTGGGTCTGGAGTGTCTCTCTTCCGGATTTGCTGGCTCTGGTGGCAGGAAGCTCGCAGCCAAGCCTGCCACATGGTAGTGGAGGAATGGGAGGAGGAACCCCGATCCCTCTCCAAGTCCAGCTAGCGTGCCCCCACGTGTGAGTGAGTAAAATATTATTAATATTTTATATTATCATTAATAATTTCATTTAATAATATTATTAATGATTTAATCGACATTAACATTATAATTAGCCTATTATTAGCAATTAAATTATTAATATGTTTAATACAAAATCATCATGATCATTAATATTTTTTACTGATACACTTTTGGCCATAAGTCAGTTTTAAAAAGTTTTCTGTGGATTATATACTAAAATAAACCAATGAATGGGGGCTGGAGTAGGTAGTGCATTTTTCTTTCATTCAGTGGTTGGATTTCATCCTTAGGATCCCCGTATGGTCTTCTGAGAACTATGGAAATAGTCCCTTTGTGTTATATGCAGGGTCTTTTATATCTTCCTATAAATTTCTGAAATAAGACTTTCAGATATGCATATAGAAAGTAAAATAATACTGAAATTGCATAACATAGAATTAAATCATTATATTAAGTATTAACATTAATAAATGTTTTTCTCTTACACAGTGTACTCATAGACAAATTAAAAATATTTGAGTAACTTCTATCTTATTAGCACTGTACTAGGTAGGTTTTAAGAACATAAGTGTGAGTGAGTCATGGTCTATGTTTTCAAGTAACTAATTTGAAACTAAGATATAGTAATAAATTAATTACATTTATTGTGGCATTGCAGTGGATAAATATATAAATATCCATGGAAATAATATTGATTATATCATTGACAAAATTGTGAGAAGTATGCATTGGGTGATAATTAAATTGAGTTGATAAATAACTGGGATTGTGCACTTTAAAGTGTTTAGAAAAAATGTTTTTTTTTTTGGAGGGTATCAAACCCATTGGTGCTCAGGGGATGCTCCTGCCTCTGCACATGGGAAATACGCCTGGCGGTGCTTGATGAACCATATGAGATGCTAGGGATTGAACTCAGGTTGGCCACGTGCAAGGCAAATACCCTCCCCACTGGGCTTTTGTTTTGACCCAATGCAAGGGCAAAAATGTAATATAGAGTTCCTGTATAGGTGAAGTAGAGAAAGGGGAGAAGTAGCCACAGACATAATATCAGAGCTTTCTGGTGCCATATCAGAGATATGATATCAGTACATTACCAAATGATAAGAGGAATGGATTATTAGTTTTGTCACAAACAAGTTAAGATTTATTTCATAGAATTATTGCTGAAAGAGCTATTCTTTATGTAACCCACCATAATCACTCACTGCAAGCTACCTAACTTAAAAATTGAGATTCTTTTAGCAAGACAGAAGAGAAAAATCAGTGCTTGAGTAGTCAGTAAGGGACCTCTTATAATTTATTTTAAGTTTAAAGGAGGCTAGAAGTTCCAATCATATAGCAATTTGCTATTTATGCCTCACTAATTGATTAAATGTCATTAAAAAAATTATTCTTCCTAAGAATATAAGACATGGGCCAGAGCGATAGTCCAACAGATAGGGCGTTTGCCTTGCATGTGGCTGACCTGAGTTCAATCTCCGGCATCCCATATGGTACCCCCAAGCACTGCCACTGCCAGGAGCAATTCCTGAGCAAAAGAGCCAGAAGAGCATAACTAGGTGTGACCCAAAAAGCAGAGGTCACACCTAGTATATATAAGGTGTCATATATAAGGTCACACCATATATATATATATATATATATATATATATATATATATATAACCTTATATATATATAGAACCTTATATATAAGACATGTTCAAAAGGAATATTTTAAAAAGTATTGAAGATAATAATACAAAATTTATCATCAGAAAAAAGAAGTGGAGCTTGTATTTGGAACATGCATTTTTGTATTTGCAATGAGATGAAGCTAAGCATATGCCAATAGTATTTCTAACTGCTTAACTGTCTCTGAGGAGATTTAGGAAATGAGACTGACAGTCAGGCATGTTCAGCACTAGAGCAGCCAAGGTGAAGAGATTGAAGTGCTATCTCGCCAGCTTCAGGGACTCATTGAGTCTGTTCCAGAGTATAGCATGCCACTGATTACAGAGGACTTCAGTGTTAAATTGACGGAAGAAATTGCTAATCAAAGTGCAAGTGGGAGATGTAAATGCAAAAATATATGAACTCACCAATTAATGTGCAGAGAATCATTTTCTCCTTTGGATGCCTTGCTTCCTTTTTAAATCTAAAGCTTTATATGCTAGTTTCAGAAGAATCACATCAATCAGTGTAGGATAAAAGGCACTATGATGAGTCCTGCACTGGTAACTCATGGAACTGAGATATGCTTTGCGGACAGTAGGTTCAGGTTTGATCCCTGTCACTGAAGGGTCTGTTGAGCACCCTCTATAGTGACTTCCAAGTATATACAGATACATATGTATAAACTTCTGCATATATATATATATTAACATACACATATGGTAAAGTACAAAGTCACTTTGTAAGAAAAAGGAGTCAATGTAAATACAAGTTAGTCAGTGATAGCATCTTTGTTGTAAAAAAATAACCAGATGTGATGGTAAAGTAAACAGCAGGAACATTTGAATATAAAGTTAAGACTAGCTTAATTTTCTGGGCTGGAGGCGATAGCCCAGCGGGTAGGCGTTTGCCTTGCACAGGCCGGCCTGCAGGCCCCGGGTCAGTCCCCGGCATCCCATATGGTCCCCTGAGCACTGCCAGGAGTAATTCCGAGTGTTGTGAGCGTCACCGGGTATGACCCACAAAGAAAAAAAAAGACTAGCTTAATTTTTTACCTCACACCCTTTCTTTCAAGGTTAATTGCATGCATCATATTATTAATAAATTAGAATACGTATAATTATACATACATACCCCTGTTTGAGCAGGACAAAATTCTTTCACTCTTTATTCTTAGATAGCAAATTAATAACTGAAAGATAGTAAGAGAAAAATATTAAACTTAGTAAAAGTTTATGAATATATTCATGTATATTAGTTCACAGCTATGTGAACTTTAAAGCAAATGGGACAGTCTAGGAATTTATATACTAAATATAATTATATGCTAAAGGACCTCACAACTTAAGGGGTTCCATATGTCCTGGAGGGTATGCTTCCACATAGATAAACACATTTACATTTGTGCCCTGCCTCAAGATAGGTTTGTCTGATTTTTAAGAAACAGGCTGGGTGTTCCAGAATTTATCCCTAAATCTAGCTAAGTAATGCTATATTTAGGAGCTCAGTTCTCCCATACAGCCTTGATTGAACAACTCCCTAATACCAAGGTAACAAGTGTTAGAAAAAAAGTTTATTCTGGTCATCTATAAAAAAACAAAAAATTAAAGAAAATCCATTACGTTATTTGGGGAAGCCAGTTGTGGCAGTGTATCTTTGTTATTGTTTTTTTTAAAAGCTACACTATTCTATCTACTGTCATAGAACTTGATTTGAATTAGGGACACCTATGCAGTCCTCAGGGAGCTCTGGTGGGGCGGCATTGCCCATGCATCTGACACTGATATACTTCTTTGCATAAACTTTTCCTGTTTGTAAATGTATGAAGTAGAATGGAAAGGCTGGCATGGAGAGACAATACGAGAGAAAATGAAAGCAAATAAGTCATTTGAGACCATGAGTTGTGTGCTGTGGAAATCCATGAATAAAATTTTTCATTGTTTGAAAAGTTGAATCATACAAGTGAAATAATAGACCCGGGGGGGGGGGCGGCTGGAGTGATAGCCCAGTGGGTAGAGCGTTTGCCTTGCACGCGCCGGCCCATGCCGGTCAGGGTTCAATCCCCTGTACCCCATATGGTCCCCGAGCACCGCCAGGAGTAATTCCTTAGTGCAGAGCCAGGAGAAACCCCTGAGCATCGCCGGGTGTGACCCAAAAGCAAAAAAAAAAAAAAAAAAAGAAAAAAGAAATAATAGACCTGAAATGCCACATACCCAACATTCTAAGAGGTTTTGAGATGGATAGAGAAAGTGAGTTACCAAAGCACAACAGCTAATAAAAGTCAAAGGATTAAAATTTAGAGCTTTTGACTCCAAATCAGAGCATCTTTGATGTTACTCTCACTATAGTCTTATCAATGAAGAGTTTCAGTGACGTCAGTCTGGTAAAGTGTACGAGCTTCTGCTTATATATAGATCTGAAATGCTGCCGTTTCACTAATGCAGCATCAAGCTGCAACTGAGATCCACTTTATCTGTGTTGTGTGGCTGTGTGTCCCTAACAACAGCTTTTTTTTAAGAAGCCATGGTTCTCAAGCTTAGGCAAGGTATACTCTTCACAAGAAAAAAAAAAGTCAAAACTAATCCCGATCCATATGCTTGGTTTTCTGTTGTTGAAAAGAATACCAAAAAGAAGAAAAATGGGATGTAAAATAGTTAAAGCTTTTGGGGCCGGAGCAATAGCCCCGCGGGTAGGGTGTTTGCCTTGCACGCAGCCGGCCCATGCCTGGCCCGGGTTTAAACCCCCGGCATCCCATATGGTCCCCCGAGCACCGCCAGGAGTGATTCCTGAGTGCAGAGCCAGGAGTAACCCCTGAGCATTGCCGGGTGTGACCCAAAAAGCAAAAAAAAAAAAAAAAAAAAGTTATAGCTTTATTTGAGAAAAAAAAAAAAAAAAAGAGTATAGTAAAATAGAGTGTCATAAAGCCAAGGGAGAAACACTTCTTACTTTCCAGTTAAGAAGTGCAGGCAACTCCAGAATGGTTCTACCCGGTAACCTCTGAAGTGGATTTTACAATCTGGGCTAACATGGGAATCTCTGTGAAAATGTGCTTTCCAGTGCTAGGAATTTGGACTGTTGAGCTTCATTCAGAGTATGATCAGGGCTGCTCCTTTTCAGATCATATCTTGGTTTTTTGGCGTGCTGGATTTTAACCCATTATATCCCCTCTCCCAAACTCTTTCTACTCCCTTCCTACCTGATAACATACCTGAAACAAAAAGACAAGCAAAACTCTAATCAAATATAATCATACTCCATTTAGTATAATAGATATTAATTAACTATTATTTTTAAAATGTCACCTAATGAACTATATTTGGAATCATTAGCAAAGAACAAGAGTACAGAATATAATGGTTGAAAAAAAAGCCAAATGACAAGTCACTTGGAGGGGAAGGTCAAAGTAGTTTCCATGTAAGAGACGATGAAATAGGAAAATCAAATGACATAATTTAAATTTATTAAATTGTCTTAAGAAGTGAAGCAAAGAGAAAATGTCCTTCAGTTTAAAATAAAATTTCCAGCAGAAATTTAGAAGATCAAATAGAAGTTATAAAAATAAAAAAAGACACAAAGCTATTTCCAGGGGCTGCTGATAAAAGAAACGAAGCCAGAGGAAAGAAGGGTTTGTTGGGGCTAACTACCTAACAAGAACTTTACACTCATTTCTGAAGAACCCTTTAGGAACGGGTTTAAATAAGCTTTTCTTTGTAGTTAATTATGCAAACAGTTTAAAAATTCTTTTCCCAAAGTCTCTAGTATAGTGTGTGTTTGTGTGTGTGTGTGCTATGCAATACAATTTGAACTCCCCGAATGTTGCTTAACTCAAAGACCTGTGTTCCCATAGTGCTATTTGTTAAAAGAAATTATTCTAATAAATTATAACTGACTTCAATAAATAATTCCTGGGTCAAGCACTGTCCAATCTAGCAAGTAAAGTCTTTGCAAGATTTTTGAATTATTTTTAATGATCAGAAAGAGGTCTGGATAATATATCACAACCTAAAATGGGCAGGAAAGAATCAAAGAAGGAAGAAAATAATTTCAAATCAAGGGTTGAGAAAGAACATTTATTTCAATCAAAGTCACCTTTATTGAGGTATCAAGCAGGTTACATTTAAAGCACTGTACAAGAAACTCCAGATGGATTTGGTTTAAAATTTGACTTTGGGAAGAGACTGAAACTTCAGTTAAGTTGGCTATCAATTATTAGTTACATGTGTTTTAAGTTCTGAAGCGAACATGGGCTTTTTTTTCTGGGGAGAGAGCCTTAAGTACATATCTCAAGAGGAGATGCAGGAGAATCCTCATTATGGAGGACTTGACAAAATTTATCATAGAATTTTTTCCTAATGTACTCACCTGAACTTTCTATTGATGTAAGAATCTGCTGTGAGGATGTTGCCAAGGGGGAAAAAACCTTTAATTCTTGGTGGTCTTTTCCATATTCTTATCACAAACCTTTTGTTCTCCTAAGAGCTTCTTTGCTGAAGGATACACTCTTTTCTGGGTTTTGTCTCCATTTTGGCCTCTGGGCAGTGCCTTATTTTTGCACATCAACTAGCCAATTTCTTTCTATAGCATATTGATTTTACTACTCCTCCAAAAAACGCATTAATAGGGACCCTTCCATGTCTCCATGTTGTCAACAAAGAGTTTTCATCTTCTGTCACTCTTAGTACCTATAATACTGCTATTAGTTTTGGGAGGTCAGATTTAGACAGAAGTTTGAGGCATCAGACCATCTAGAATGTTTAGGTAAAGCCCAGATGGCTGGTGAGTCTCCCCTCAAATTCGTCCATAAGCACTTTATTGACCATGGTAAGCAGTTGAGGAGAGAGGATGTCAAGTGGCCACTTAACTAAACTGTACTGCTGACAGGAGACATGTTTTCAAAGTTCATTCACACACAGAAACATGCACATACCAGGGACTCAGCAATCAGGTTTACAAGATGATTGCTCCTGGGCTTGGAACCCTGAGCACTAGGCAGACTCTTCTTTTATACTCTTCTTTTACTTTCAGGGCAAACAGAACGTATATCACATCCTTAATTTTTCCATCTAAGCAAAACAGATGTACAGAAGCAAACCCAGAAGTTAATTGGTCAATCTTGCCTATTCATTGAAAGTTACAAATTGAGCATTGTTCCAATACAGGTCACAGGACAGGGGTTAAGCAAACATCCATATATCTTAGGGCAGTTACCTCCATATCTGTGGTTTATAACTGAAATATTCACTCAAGACCCTTGGAGGTTTTCCTTACTTAATTTTTAAACTCATCCACTTTAAGCTCTAGTTTCAAAATGAGTCATAGTTGTCCTGTTCTGCCTTTAAAGGACAGGAAACATTCCTACATTTATTAGAAAATAATAGTGGATATGACAAAACAGAGAGGTCTTAAGTCTTTTGAAGCAGCATATTATTTTTTCTGCATCTGTTTGGTCATTAAACAGGATATGAATATGCATTTGCACTTGGTGATAATGAGAGGGGTGTTCACATGATTGCTCAAATTTGTCCTACCAGCAGTGATGCAATGATGATGGATTGCTCCTGTCAGGAAAGCCAGTTAGGATTTCTATAATAGATAGCAATAAGAATAAAATGACATAGACAGAAATCCAGATAATGGACTAGTTTACAGAAAGGTATCTTGTAATTTTTGCAGCAGAAATAGTCATATGTCCTAAAATTAGCAGAAATACAGAAAAAAAGGAATATGAGTATGTGTGTTTTCCACTCACTGCCTTTCCTTCAATGAGGACTTTAAGGAGTGATCTTTGAGTACAGACACAGGAATAAGCCTGAGCACAGTTGGAATAGCCCCAGACCAAACAGATAAAAGCATGGTATTGAACTGGCCCAGTGTTGTCATGGACAGTTTGTACTGTTTTCCTTCTCCTCAAAGCCCAATCTACTTTGTGTAGGCTTGCAGATGAACTGCAATGAGCCTCAGAGGAAGAGACCTTTTAGGGAATTTTATTGTCTCTCCTTCTTTCTTCCCTGTTCATTTCCTATAAAAATTCTTGCTTGTGACTCTGAAGTAAAGGTGTCTTTTTTAATTTATTTTATTTTTTTTTTAACAATTACAAAAATGTTTATATTTGGATTTCGGCCATGCAGTGTTCCAGCACCCATGCCTCCACCAGTGCCCATTTCCAACCACCAATGTCCCCATTCCCTCCTCCCGCCCTCCCCTAGGCTGCCTCTGTGGCAGGTTCTCCATCTCTTTTCTCTCTTTCTCTTTCTCTCTCTCTCTTCCTTCTCTTACATATTGTGAATTGTAATACATATACTTAGAGGTTATCATGTGTATCTTTAAAGATGTCTTTTTGAGGGCAGAATCCTAGCCTTTGCTCAGGTGGCTAGCACCTGAAAACTTCTTTCCTCTTCACCCATTGTCTTCACTAGCTGGCTTTCAAGTAACAACCAGTTGACTTTGAGTTCAGTTTTGAAAAAACTGGTATTTAAAACAAATGCTCAGGGGTCAGGCAAAAAAAAAAAACATATGCACAGAACAATGGAACAGAATGGAAAGTCAAAAAAATAAAAAAATCTTATGTATAAACAACTAATTTATGTCAAAAGAATCAAGAGCCTACAATGAAAAAGGGAACTTTGTTCTATATAATCTTATTAGAAAAGTTAAAAAGTCAATGTAAAATAATAAAATTGGTGTGACCCCCTGCGTCTCTAGGGACCCAAGTTGCCCCAGGGAAGAGCGGAAACACCATTAACGGGAACCAAGGCAAACTGCCTTGGTTTCACCGTGGACCCCTTGGGTGCTGCTCTCCCGGGACCAGCTGCAATCTACCCCACAGGTGTGTGTGTGTGTGACCCCTGCGTCTCAGCGGACCCAAGTTGCCCCAGGGAAGAGCAGAAACTCCATCAACGGGAACCAAGGCAAACTGCCTTGGTTTCATCACTGACAACTTGGGCCTTGCGCTTCCGGGACATCACAAAACTCAAAACCGCATGGACCTTCTAGCATGTCTGCGTGACCCTCTTACTACCTATCTTGCATGAGGTACCAGTGAACCTTGGTTCCCACATCCTTGCTAACCACCCAAACTCTGCATTTGTAACCTACAATAGTCATAATGGTAAAGCAACGCAAAATTCCATCAAGCTCTGTGAGTGAAGTCACTAGTCCAGATGAGCCAAGTAATACCAATGAGTTGTATAACCTCTCTGATAAGGAATTTTGGAAAGAAATGTTAAGGATTCATAAGGAATTCAAAGAAGCAATGGAATGCAAAATCAATAAAATACAAGAGGATATGGCAGAAGTGAGGAAAATGCAAATGTAAATGACAGATATTAAAAATGAGGTAAATGAAATGAAAAAAAATAGTGGAAAGCCATCATAGCAGAGTAATAGCTACTGAAGAAAGAAATTAGTGATCTCAAGACGAGTTCCAAAGATTCTCTACACAACACCAGAAGAGAGAAAAAAGACTCACAATTACCGAACAGACAGCAAGAGATAATCGGGATGAAGCCAGAAGAAACAACATACGGATCATTGGGATCCCAGAAGGGCAAGATGAAAACCCTGATGAAGAAGAAACTGTCAAAGCCATCATTGCTGAGAAGTTCCCAGAACTAAAAAGCAACTTGCCTCAAGATCCAGGAGGCCTGTAGGATACATGCTAAAAGAAACCCCAACAAGAATACTCCAAGACACATCTTAATTAAAATGACAAAAACTATAGATAGAGATAGAATACTGAAAGCATCAGAAAGAAAATTACATACAAAGGAACATATCTAAGATTTACAGCAGACTTTTCTGAAAAAACACTCCGAGCCGAAAACAATGGTGGGATATTGTGAAAGGCTCAATGAACTGCAGGCCTCACCAAGAATTCTTTACCAAGCCAGACTCACATTCAGATATGAAGGAAAGATACACAACTTCATGGATAAGCAAAAGCTCAGGAAATTCATGGACTCAAAACCAACTTTAAAGAGAAGGACTGAAGGGTCTACTGTAATACGACCAAACCCATAAGCACAACAAGCACAAACAGAAAGATGACACAAAATCCGATGACAATAATCTCTCACAATGTCAATAGTCTAAATGCGCCAATTAAGAGACACAGAGTAAAAAAATGGATTAAAAAATTGTACTCAATATTCTGCTGTCTACAAAAACATCTGAATAATTGGAACAAAC
>JAJIBD010021963.1:0-117404 GCA_021461705.1 Cryptotis parvus | reverse complement strand
ACCCAAACTGCCCCAGGGAAGAGCGCCGGAAACTCCATCAACTGGGAACCAAGGCTAACTGCCTTGGTTTCACCCCTGGAACCTTGGGCCCTGCGCTCCCGTAATCATCCCAAAAAAACTCAAAACCGCGCTGACGCGAACCTTTACTACCTATCTTGCATGAGGTACCACTGAACCTTGGTTCCTACATCCTTGCTACCCACCCAAAACTCCGCAAACAGACCAGACACCTACTAACTGTACTATCCTGTCATCCAAGACCCCACATTTGCAAACCTACAATAGTCAAAATGGTAAAGGCAACGCAAAGTTCCATCCAGCTCTGTGGAGTGAAGTCACTAGTCCAGATGAGCCAAGCAATACCAATGAGTTATATAACCTCCTCTGATAAGGAATTTCGGAAAGAAATGTTAAGGAGTCATAAGGAATTCAAAGAAGCAATGGAATGCAAAACTCAATAAAATACAAGAGGACATGATAGAAGAAGTGAGGAAAATGCAAATGGAAATGACATATATTAAAAATGAGGTAAATGAAATGAAAAACACAGTGGAAAGCCAGCATAGCAGAATAATAGCTACTGAAGAAAGAATTAGTGATCTCGAAGATGCGTCTCCAAAGATTCTCTACACAACACCAGAAGATAGAAAAAGACTCACAATTACCGAACAGACAACAAGAGATAATCGGGATGAAGCCAGAAGAAACAACATCACGGATCATTTGGGGTCCCAGAAGGGGCAAGAAGAAAACCCTGATGAAGAAGAAACTGTCAAAGCCATCATTGCTGAGAAGTTCCCGGAACTAAAAACACTTGCCTCAAGATCCAGGAGGCCCGTAGGGATACCTGCTAAAAAGAAACCCAAAAAGAATACTCCAAGACACATCTTAATTAAAATGACAAAAACTATAGATAGAGATAGAATACTGAAAGCAGCAAGATCAAAAGAAGGAAATCACATACAAAGGAACATCTCTAAGATTTACAGCAGACTTCTCTTGATGAAACACTCCGAGCAAGAAAACAATGGTAGGATATTGGGAAAAGGCTGAATGAACTGCAGGCCTCACCAAGGAATTCTTTTACCCGGCCAGACTCACATTCAGATATGAAGGAAAGATACACAACTTCATGGATAAGCAACAACTCAGGAACTTCATGGACTCAAAACCAACTTTAAAAGAAGGACTGAAGGGTCTACTGTAATACGACCAAACCCATAAGCACAACAAACTCAAACAGAAAGATGGCACAAAATCCGATGACAATAATCTCTCTCAATGTCAATGGTCTAAATCACCAATTAAGAGACACAGAGTAACAAAATGGATTAAAAAATTGAACCCAACATTCTGCTGTCTACAAGAAACACATCTGAATAATCAGAACAAACACAGACTCAAAGTCAAAGGTTGGAAGACCATTCTCCATGCAAACAATTCCTCCAAAAAAGGCTGGTGTGGCCATATTAGTATCAGATAATATAGACTTCAGGCTGAAAAAGGTTAGAAGGGACAACGAAGGCCATTTCTTGTTACTTAAGGGGTATGTACACCAGGAAGAAATTACACTACTAAACATATATGCACCCAACGAGGGGCCAGCAAAATACATAAAACAACTGCTAAGAGACCTCAAAGAAGACATTAACAGTAGCACAATAATAGTTGGAGACTTCAACACTGCTCTATCAACGATGGATAGATCAACAAGACTGAAACTCACCAAGGAAATATTGGCCCTGAAGGAAGAAATGGAAGAAAGAGAGCTAGTAGATATATACAGGGGCTTTTCATGCCAAAAAAAGCTGAATACACATTTTTCTCTAGTGCACATGGAACATTCTCCAAGATAGACCACATGCTAAGCCACAAAGCATACCTCCAATAAAATTAAAAAGATAGAAATTGTGTCAGCTATCTTTTCAGACCATGATGCACTGAAAATGGAAGTTAACCGTACACAGAAACAGGGAGTCAAACCAAACACCTGGAAACTGAACAGCTCACTCCTGAACAACAAATGGGTCATAGAAGAAATCAAACAGGAAATCCAAAGATTTCTGGAAACAAATGAAAATGAAGACACCAACTATAAGAACTTGTGGGACACGGCAAAAGCTGTGTTAAGAGGGAAATTTATAGCTCTGCAAGCATTCATCAGGAAACAAGAAAAGGGCCCACATAAATAACCTGACTACACAGCTGAAGACATTAGAGAAAGACCAACAAAAGGAGCCCAACCTAGGCAGAAAAAAGGAAATAATAAAACTTAGAGAGGGAAATCAATGAGTTGGAAACCAAAAAAACAATCCAAAAGATTAATGAAACCAAGAGCTGGTTTTTTGAAAAAAATAAACAAGATTGACAAACCATTGGCAAGACTTGTAAGGACAGGGAAAGAGAGAACCCAAATAAACAGAATCAGAAATAAAAAGGGTGACATCACAACAGAAACCACAGAAATCCAAAAGATCATCAGAGATTACTTTGAGAGCCTGTATGCCGTGAAACATGAGAATCTAGAAGAAATGGATCAATTCCTGAAGTCCTATAACCTCCTACGGCTGAAACAAGAAGACCTCCAATACCTGAATAAGCCTATCACCATTGAGGAAATAGAAACAGTAATTAAAAGACTTCCCAAACACAAAAGCCCAGGTCCAGACGGATTCCCTAGTGAACTCTACCAAACCTTTAAGGAGGAACTACTGCCAGTCCTGTTCAAGCTCTTCCAGGAAATAGAAGAAACAGAAACACTCCCAAACAGCTTCTACGAGGCACATATCACCCTGATACCCAAAGCAGGGAGAGACAACACAAAGAAAGAAAACTACAGACCAATATCCCTGATGAACACGGATGCTAAGATCTTCAACAAAATACTAGCAAACAGAATCCAAAGACTCATCAAGAAGATTATACATCATGACCAAGTAGGATTCATCCCGGGTATGCAAGGATGGTTCAACATTCGCAAGTCAATCAACATAATACATCATATCAATAAGAGAAAAATAAAAACCATATGATCCTATCAATAGACGCAGAGAAAGCATTTGACAAGATCCAGCACCCGTTCATGATTTAAACCCTCCAGAAAATGGGAATTGAAGGGACTTTCCTCAAGATAGTTACAGCCATCTACCAAAAGCCCACAGCGAGCATCATTCTCAATGGGGGAAAGTTGAAAGCCTTCCCCCCTGAGATCAGGGACAAGACAAGGTTGCCCACTCTCACCTCTTTTATTCAATATAGTACTGGAAGTACTTGCGATAGCAATCAGAGAAGAAAAGGACATCAAGGGCATCCAGATAGGCAAGGAAGAAGTCAAGCTATCATTATTTGCAGATGACATGATATTATACCTAGAGAACCCTAAACTCTCTACCAAAAAACTCCTAGAAACAATAGACGCATATAGTAGAGTGGCAGGATACAAAATCAACATGCAAAAGTCGGTGGCTTTCCTATATACAAATAACGAAAGAGAAGAAAGGGATATTAAGGAAACAATTCCATTCACAATTGTGCCACAGAAAATCAAATACCTAGGAATCAACTTACCCAAGTGTGTAAAGGACCTGTACAAAGAAAACTACAAGACACTGCTCCAAGAGATAAAAGAGGACACAATGAAATGGAAACACATTCCCTGCTCATGGATGGGGAGAATCAACATTGTCAAAATGGTAATACTCCCTAGAGCTCTATACAGATTCAATGCAGTCCCTATGAGGATACCCATGACATTCTTCAAAGAAATTGACCAAACAATCCTGAAATTTGTATGGAACGATAAACCCCCAAGGATAGCTAAAGCAATCCTCGGGAAAAAGAAGATGGGAGGCATCACCTTACCCAACTTCAAACTGTACTACAAGGCAGTAGTAATTAAAACAGCATGGTATTGGAATAAAAACTGACCCGTGGACCTATGGAATAGAATTGAGTATCCTGACACCCAACCTCAAACACATGATCATTTAATCTTTGATAAAGGTGCAACGAGTCTAAAATGGAGTAAGGAAAGCCTCTTCAATAAGTGGTGTTGGGAAAACTGGGCAGCGACATGTAAAAGAATGAATTTGGACCTGTGTCTAACACCATGCACAAAAATCAGATCAAAGTGGATTAAAGATCTCAATATCAGACTTGAATCCATAAAGTACATTGAAGAAAATATAGGAAAAACCCTCCATGACATTGAAGCTAAAGGCATCTTCAAAGATGAAACATCACTAACAAAGCAACTAGAAGAAAAGATAAACATATGGGACTACATGAAACTAAAAAAGCTTCTGCACCTCAAAAGAAACAGTGACTAAGATACAAAAGCAGTCCACAGAATGGGAAAGAATATTCACCCAATACTCATCTGATAAGGGGTTAATACCCAGGGATATATCAGGCACTGGTAGAACTTTACAAGAAGAAAACAAACAACCCCATCAAAAAATGGGGGAGAAGAAATGAACAGAAACTTCAGCAAGGGAAGAAATTCGAATGGCCAAAAAAACATATGAAAAAATGCTCATCATCACTAATCATCAGAGAGATGCAAATCAAAACAACAATGAGATACCATTTTACACCACAGAGACTGGCACATATTCAAAAGAACAAGAACAACAAGTGCTGGCGTGGATGTGGGGAAAAGGGGACACTCATCCATTGTTGGTGGGAATGCCGGCTGGTACAGCCTTTCTGGAAAACAATATGGACATTCCTCCAAAGACTAGAAATTGAACTCCCATTTGACCCAGCCATACCACTCCTGGGAATCTACTCTGGGAAACCAAAAATACGCAGCGGAAACACCATCCCTACTTTTATGTTCATAGCAGCATTATTCACAATAGCCAGAATCTGGAAGCAACCCGAGTGCCCGAAAATAGATGACTGGATAAAAAAGCTGTGGTACATCTACACAATGGAATACTATGCAGCTGTTAGGAAAAATGAAGTTATAAAATTTGCCTACAAATGGATGGACATGGAGAAGATTATGTTGAGCGAAATTAGCCAAAAGGAGAGAGAGGCAGTTACAGAATGACTGCATTTATCTGCATAACATAAATATATAGGTACATATTATGATACCAATATCCAAGGTCAAGTGAAACATACATCAGGAGGTCCTGTCAAAGGTGGAAATTATCACAAACGTGTGGGAGTCAGAGGCTAGGTAAGACAGAAAATGGAACAGTGTGCTAACAATTATGAGGGTACTAATGCCAACCTAGAACTGAGCATTAAATAGAGGCAAAAGGATACACATGACAACCCTTTAGTGTATGTTCTGTAATCCATAGTCTGGAGAGGAAGGAAAAGAGAAAGATAGAGAAATGGAAAGAAATAAAGAACCTGCCTGCCATGGAGGAGGGCTGGGGGGAGGGGAGGGAACCGGGGACGTTGGTGGTGGGAGATGGGCACTGGTGGCGGGATGGGTGCTGCTACACTGTATGACCAAAACCCAAATATGAACTTTTTAATTGTATATCTTTGTAACTGTAAAAAAAAAAAATTAAAAAAAAAAAAAAAAAAAGCTAAGAGCAATGAGTTATGAAAAAAGGAGCACACAAAGCCTGTACAGAACTAAGCAAGTGAGGCCTGACTCATAGGGTAGGTTCATTCCCAGCAGAAAGGGGAGTTCAGCTGACAGCTCCTGACTTAGGGGTCACCCTAGTTTGAGAAGGCGGGACAGGGACTTGCCTCTCCAAGGTTCAGCCTGTTTCTATCAGATGTTCTTGATGTCTTTAGACAATGGGATTTCAAAGCTGAATATCTGTTTTCAGTGGCATTTAGCTAGCTGGTCTTAGCAAGCATTAGTATATATTATCAAAGCAGGAAGTAGAGAAATTGGTCTCAGATCAGTGGAATGTTTTTGGTGTAGTTTTGGACCTCTGATTAAAAAATTTAGCAGATGGTGACAATGCAAAGCAGATAGATTTTTTGTAATACTTTTTTTTATTTTTAGTTGAAGCACAATGGTTGCAATAGTATTTATGTTACACTAAAGATGTGCAGAATTATCTGTTTCAGCACCACCAAAGTGCCCTGGATTTTCCACTAGTGCCCTAGTGTCACTTTTATTTTTATTATTTTTTTATTTTTTATTATACCACCATGAGATATACAATTACAACGTTGTTTATGTTTGGAGGTTTTGGTCACATAGTGTTCCAGCACCCTGCCCTCCACCAGTGCCCATTTCCCACCACCAATGTCCCCAATTCCCTCCCCCTCACATAGCCTGCCTCCATGGCAGGTTCTCCATCTCTTTTATCTCTCCCTCTTTCTCTTTTCCTTCTCTTACATTGTGGGTTGCAACCTAGTGTCACTTTTAGTCCTCCTCTTCCTCTTCTCCCTGGTTCCTACCCTTAGTTCTATATTAAAGGCCTAAGGGGGTTTTGTCTATTCCCTTGCTTTGTTCCTTTACCTGTCACATATGAATAGTATCACCTGGTGTTTATCTTCTGCCTCGGGCTATTTTGCCTAAAATGACCTGCTCTAACTCCATCCATGTTGTACAAAAAGGCAAACTTACATCTTTTCTTATAGCCCATAATATTTCATTTGGATAGATACTACAAATTATCTACTCACTTACTATTGGGGATTTTAAGTAGTTTCCATATCCTGGCTATTGCAATCAGTGCTGCAATGGAGAGGGTAAAGCAGTAGAGGGGTTAAGGTACTTACCATGCATGTGACCAACCAGGTTGAAATCCGAGTATTCCAAATGCTAAAGTGCTGTGTCAACTAGACAAATGTCATCTTCAGCCTTGCAATCTCATAGTTCAAAGACACACGTAATGTTCCCAAAGCACTGCCAGGACTGCTGGCATTCTTTATTCTTGAGCAGATAGGTGTGGCAAGCAGAAGCCCTGAGCACCACTGGGTCTGCCACACCCCCAAAGAGGGGGCTATAATGAACATAAATATGCATACATCATTTCTAATTAGTGTTTTTATGTACTCTTGGGATAAAAATCAAGGACTGGAATCACTGGGTCATATAGGATTTCTAGATGATTTAATAATAAATATGTGGGTTGCAGTGATAGACAGCATGGAGGTCACTTGCCTTGGTCCACCGGGTTCAATTAACAGCATCCCATATGGTTCCCCAAGCACAGCCAGGAGTGATTTCTGAGTGCAGAGTCAGGAGTAAATTCTGAGCTCTGCCAGGTATGGCCAAAAAGCAAAAAAAAAAAAAATTCCATTTCTTGAAAGAGGACAAGAGGCTCTAATGTTTGCTCACTTATGGTGTCTCACTCTCATTGTCTGTATCTCAGTCTGGTTACTTCTTGCTGGACAGGGTCAGCATGGGAATTTAACAAGGTGAGAGAAAGAACTTGTACCTTCGGTGGGGAATACTTCATAAGGGGAAGCTATTTTCCAAGAGATTTTTATTAATCTTTCTTATTTTATTCCCTACAAAAAGGCTAGACTCAGAAAATTAAGTATACGAAGATCCCTATTATCAAAAGGGGAGAGGGCTGATTCTGAAATGTTTTCTAATGGATCCAGACCAGCTGGTAGCTAGGAAAATAAGCTTGAGAAACATTCCACTCCATTGGTCAAGAGTGGTGTTAATCCAGGGTTTATGACAAACAGGTGGCTTATTACCTAACTTTTTTGATATTGATTTCCAGCCGAGAGCAACAGTTTATCTCTTCTCTCTTCATCTCTTCAAGTGTGACCATCCGATCAGTTTGTTAGGTGTTGCAGTACACTGCTGCCCAGAGTCTCTGCATCTGGCCTGAAGTTGCCTCCTGCAGGTCACCTTTAGATAGGAGGAGGACAGTTTGAATGTGGCAGTTTATCTGACCGTGTATTCTATACTGGCTTGTATAAATATAATCTCATGCTGCTGTTGCAGGTGGACCCCACGGGTGACTTATGTGAGGTTGAAAGGGGAGAGAGATGGTCGGCTTTCTCCCCAGCCGCCTCTGCCACCCAGGATCAGCTGGGCAGGCTTAGGACTGATAAAGTCTGCGATGAGCCCCTGCATGGCGTGGGCCTGAGCCCCACCAACCCCACGAGGTGGCCGTCAAGCCACACCTGATGTCCGCTTGATCTCTAGGCACAGGAGTTGATCCCCACCACCAGAGGTTTCTCGGAGAGCCACGGACTCAGGCTGGGTGAGGAATTTCTCTTTGCACGAAAGGAAAGTCAGTCCTAGGCCTTACCCAGGGTTGCCTTAGGGTTCTTGTCTTCCTCACAGAAAAATAATTTTCAGGAGTTGACGAGCAGTGAAGTAAAATAGGTTTTATTGAGGAGGTTTTTGAAGAGGGGCAGGGAGAAAAAGAGAGAAAGTACACATCTCAAGAGGGGAGATGTGGGCAACACACGTGCTCAGGCACCACATTTGCTCGGCCACATGGGCTCAGGCAGTGTGTGTGTCCTTGCAGCATGTGCACGCAGGCAACATGTGTGCCCAGGCAGCATGTGCGTGCTGTCCTTTGGTCAGGACAGCTTTTTATAGATTTCTCCCCAAGTTACTCCCATATGGGGGCTTCAACCTCGGTTACTAGGGCTGTTGCCAAGGGGGTAGACTTTGGGTGTGGTCTTCTTTGACTGGAATTATTTGGAGTCTTCTTTGAGCTGGGTTCTGGAGGGAAGGCTGATTTACTTTTCTCAGGAGATTTAATTAGCTAAAGCCATTCACACATTCCCTCTGGCCTTCCCTTCCCCAGGGTCTGTTGTTGATTGTGGTCTTATCAAGTTTGGTTTCCGGTTTTCAATCAGGTGTGGCTCTGGATCTCTTATACTTTAGGAATTTTAATTGCCATGTGGTGCACCCCTGTCTGCCTGCCTACAACACTGCCACAATCATCGTGGGACTTACCAGATCTTACCAGTATATTTGCCTGGCCACGTTGGATCTCTAAGTAATTAGACGAGAGAGAAATGCTGTTTGACTCCAAGCAAGCAAGCAGGGCTCTCTGATCACGCAAAGCTAAAATAAAAAACTACCATGAAGTACAGACAAAACTCTTGTGAAGGCTTGGATAAATATTTAACTGGCTATAGGATATTCTTTGGTACAGATACATGCCTTTGTATTCTGAGATTAGAGTTCATCTCAGAAACTCCTTCTTTCTACCCTGCAGGGGCATCTCTAAGGCAGATCTTGGCTCAGCAATATTAACATCTCAAAGGGTCAAAGTGATGTCCTGGAAGAAAAAACCTGAGAGCATTTGACCCTAATAGCTTTCCTTTCAGGTGAGAGGACTGGGTTGCGGGGATATAAAACTAGCCTGCTTCTTTACTCTGGAGCTCTTTTGCAGTGCTCTCTTGCTCTCTCTTTTCCCCTTTCTGCTGGCAATATATCTCTATTTCATCTCTATGGTGACTTGGCTTACACATGAATGGCCCCTAGCCTGGAATCCTAAGTTCAGAGATTTTCCTTTTGCTGATTTGTATGCCAGAACCTGTGTTAAGTAAAGCATTTTAAAACTTTGCCGGATTCTTGCGTCCTTTTCCATCCGCTCGGCCACCCCATCCCCTGGGACAGACAGGGATCCCTGACTCTGCTCCCAGATTTTGTGCGGTGGGTCTCAGCATTTCCCAGCAGTTAGGCACTCAAATGAATCAATGCTCATGGCCAGGTTTGTGTTGATAGGGTCACCGACACCACTGACACCTCTTTTGTAGCATGTTCCAGGGAACAGTTCTCCTGTGTCAAAAACTGCGTGATGTGATTGATGCCTTCTCTTCTCAGTCAGACTAATAATGTCGTACTTGAGCTTTCGTGCTTGTACCGTCAGGTCCTCGATATATGCCTCTGATGCCAGCATATGTGCATTGAAAGTACAGACAGTTATTTTAGTTCTTTGTTTTGGCAGCCTAGTTTGGCCCTGAGATTTTATCAGCCTCTCCTTGCTCAGTCTTCTTAGTGCTGGTGTATGTAGGGTTCTTTCAGGGTCAATGGAATGAGATTCATTGTTTTTACTGGTTTTGTCATATTGAATACATGACAGACAGCTTGCCTGGCTCTGCCATGTTGGCAGTATACTCTCAGTAGCTTGCCGGGCTTTCTGAGAGGGGTTATTAGAATATTCTTGATAATTTACAGATGAACTGCACAGCTGAGAAGTGGCCACACACAACAGGGAGAGCTGATAGCAGCTCTGCCTGGTGTATCTGTGTCTGTGGTTCAAGCATACCTGGGCTTGAAATAGTTTCTCTGTACGGTGGGTCTCTGACAAGCTGGGCTTGAGATTGGCTTTCTCTCTTGGGTGGAGCTCTGACAAGCTGTGGAGTCTGGATGATGAAAGATGTTGCCAGCATGGTGTGGGGGTTCCTCTGGATTCTTCTGAGGCTCTATTGGGATGGTGGGCTCAGGCTGGAAGAACTGTTTATATGGAAATATTTATACTGGAACAACATGAAGGATTAGTAGCCACATAAGCCCTTTCTTGTTCTTGTGCTCCTTGCTACCTTGTGTAGTGCTCAGGGCACCAGATGGTGCCAGACATATATTTTTTGTTTTGTTTTTGGTTTACACCCAGTGCTCAGGAGTGTTCAGGGCTTACTCCTGGCTTTAAGTCCAGGCATCACTTTTTGGGGTGCTCAGGAGATCAGAGATTGAACTCAGGTCAGCCATTGCAAGGCAAATGCCCTACTTGCTGTACTATTGTATCCATTACTACTTGAGCTAGTGAGTCTAAAGATTTCTTTAGGTTAACCAGATATTTGGCAATGTCAGTAGCAATAAGTATAAAGGTTTCAGATAAATTCCTAAATACATAAAGGTGGACTACAACCTCCCTCCAAGGAAATAAGGTTTACCAAAAGAAATGTTCCATTTCCATGTGGAAAATCATGATTTATGTTGGTAAATAGTAGCCAACATTATTGGGGAATAATTTTAGAGAGATAGTTCAGTATCTTGTTTCATGTACAGGGTAAAGAGGAAAAGAAATTATTAAGATGTCAGGTAAACATTGACCTAAGTCTGAGACATTTCATAAGCAATTATTTGTTCATGGTTATCTGTTATTGTTTCATATGAATATATACTGCCCAAGAGTCCAATACATGTAATCATTTGCCTCACTGATCCAAATTACTGCATTTACTTTACAGGTGTTATAAGGATAAATCATTGAATCATTAATTATATATATTGTTGGGTGACGCCCTACTTTAAGTTCCAGCTACACTTAGCTTGCAGCCCCTCCCAGCTCTGCTAGGGAGGCTTTGAATCATCTCTGGTGCTTGTAATAGCCAGAAAGACACCTGAAATGCTGCCTTTCAATAGAGTTGTTTACCTGTGTTCATCTCTAGATAGCCCAGCCCACAATGTGCCAGGCTGGGAAGTTTTGGCAGATTTCTATCTATGAAATAAGCTGACAGAAGAGAGAAGACCCTTTTTGCCATTTTTGGCTTTCCTTGGCATTTTGTTTCTCTGTCATCTCCTTTCTCTGTTGGGCTTCAACACATGGTGGCAGCCATCTTGGCCTACACGTGACTGGGACCTAGCTGGGAACCCAGAGTCCAGAGTTTTCCTTGCTCTTGGATTGTATATCAGATGTCGGGGATGCCGCCGGGTCCCCAACAGTGCCAGGAAGTGAGTTCCCTTCTACCTCTGAAGCTGGCAGGGAATGGATGAAGACTCAGGAATACGATGCAGTTTTAAAAGGATTTACTTATACAGGTTCAGGCATACAAGTCAGCAATAGGAAAAACTCTGTGCTTAGGATTCCCAGCTAGAACCCCAGACATTTGTAGGCCAATATGGCAGCCACCACATGCAAAGGCCCTGTAAAAGGAGAAGACAAGACTCCCAAGAAGGGTGCGAGCTCACAGAGAGCCCAAAAGAGAGAGCGAGAGAGGTAGCAGGCTAGTTTTATACCCCTGCAACTCAGACCTCCCTCCCACTATTATGGGAAGCAGGGAGGGTCAAAAGCCCTCAGGTAATTTCTCCCAGCACCTCACCTAGGCCCTTTTATATGCTAATGTCTTGAGCCAAGATCTGCCTGGAAAAGCCTTTATAGGGTAGAGAAGGGGGTTTCTGAGATGGCATGTCTCTGTACCAAAGACTAATACTAATGCCAGTTAAATATTTCTCCAAGCCTTCACAAGTCTCATCTACTTCACGGTAGTTTTGTATTTTAGTTGCCTTTGAGTTATCAGGAAGCCATGCTTGCTTGCTTGGAGGCAAACAGCATTTCTCTCTGGTCTAATTACTTAGGGATTCAACATGGCCAGGCAAATATGCTGGTAAGATCTAGCTAGTCCCATGATGATTGTGGTAGCATGAGAGAATATTTATACGAGCTAGTACAGAATACATGGTTAGATAAACTGCCACATTTAGACTACCCCCTTATCTACGAAGTGATTTGCAGGAGGCAATTCAGGGCAGATGCAGAGGCTCTTAGAGAAGTCCTGCAACAATCAGAACCTGTGATAGTAAAGCCTTTAAAAACTGTGCCAGATTCCTGAGTTTTCATCCGTTCCCGGCTTCAGAGGTATAATGTATAATGATAGGATTTTTTTATGTAGAGAGGCATTGTTCTCCCTGAAGATAGATTCACCACACAGCTTTTCGTTTCCATTTTTTTTTAAATTTTTAATGAACTTTACTAGTATCAGCAAGCATGGAGGGTCATATGTCAACAACTTTAGCAACTTCATTGTGAGATATAAAAATGTTTACAAATTTTCTCTTACAGAAATATTTTTCAGGGTCAGAGATAGTACAGTGGGTAGGGAGTTTGCCTTGCACATAACTGACCCCAGTTCAATTCTCAGTCCCATATGGTCCCCTGACCGCCTCTAGTAGTAATTCCTGAGTGCAGAGCCAGGAATAACCCCGAGCATTGCCAGAGATGACTCAAAAAAAGAAAAAAGTATTTCCAGTACTATATTGAACAGAAGTGGTGAGAATGGGCAGCTCTGTCTTGTCCCCCGATATTAGGGGAAGACTTTCAGTTTTTCCCCCATTGAGAATGACACACGCTATGGGCTTTTGGTAGATGGTTTTAACTATATTGAGGTAGGTCCTTCAATTCCCATTTTATGGAGGGCTTTTTATCATGAATGGGTGTTGGATCTTGTCAAATGCTTTTTATGCATCTATTGATAAAATAATATGGTTTTTATATTTTCTCTTTTATTGATATGATGCATTATGATGATTGACTTGCAAATGTTGAATCATCTTTGCATTTCAGGGATGAATCCTATGTGATCATGATGTATAATCTTTTGACGAGTCTTTGCATTCTGTTTGCTAGTTAGTATTTTGTTGAAGATTTTAGCATCTGTGTTCATCAGGGAGATTGGTCTATAGTTTTCTTTATTTGTGATATCTCTGTCTGCTTTGGGTATCAGGGTGATATGTGCCTCAAATAAGCTATTTGGAAGTGTTTCTGTTTCTTCTATTTCCTAGAAGAGCTTGAAAAGGACTGGCTTAGGTCCTCTTTAAAGGTCTGAAAGAATTCATTGGTGAATCCATCTGGACATGGGCTTTTCTGTTTGTGAAGACTTTTAATAACTGTTTCAATATCCTCAATGGGGACAGGCTTATTCAGGTAGTGAAGGTCATCTTGTTTCAGTTGTGGGAGATTATAGGACTTCTGGAATTTTTCCATTTCTTCCAGGTTCTCTTGTTTTGTGGCATACAAACTCTTGAAGTAATCTCTGATAATCTGAATTTCTGTCTTTTCTGTTGTGATGTCCCCTTTTTAATTTCTGATTCTACTTATTTGGGTTCTCTCTTTCCCTTTCCTTACAAGTCTTGCAAGTGTTTTGTCGATCTTGTTTATTTTTGCAAAGAACCAGCTCTTGATTTCATTAATATTTTGGATTGTTTTTTGACTTCCAGCTCATTGATTTCAGCTCAAAGTTTCATTATTTCCTTCTTTCAGCCTGTGTTGGACTCCTTTTGTTAGTCTTTTTCTAAGATTTTGAGCTATGAGGTCAGGATATTTATGTGGGCCCTTGGGCCCTTTCTTCTTCCTAATGAATTTGCAGAACTATGAACTTTCCTCTTAACATTGATTTCACTGTATCCAACAAGTTTTTATAGTTTGTGTCTTTATTTTAATTTGTTTTCACAAATCTTTGGATAAGACAGGGAAGGGAACACTGTGCTAATAATCGTTGGAAATGATGATACCACCCCAGAACTGAGCATTGAA
The DNA here is from genome assembly GCA_021461705.1 of Cryptotis parvus. Lineage (NCBI taxonomy): Eukaryota > Metazoa > Chordata > Mammalia > Eulipotyphla > Soricidae > Cryptotis > Cryptotis parvus. The sequence goes on along the minus strand of JAJIBD010021963.1, from coordinate 103,242 downwards.
CATAGGCAAAGGAATATACATGATAAGCTTTAAATGTATGTGTTGCAAATCACAATGTGTAAGAGAAGGAAGAGAGAGAAAGATACAGAGGGAGATAGATAGAGAGAGGCTGGGAGAGTGGGGAGGGAATCAGGGGACATTGGTGGTGGGAAGTGGGCATTGGTGGAGGGATAGATGCTGGAACCCAAACCCAAACATGAACATCTTTGCAATTACATATCTCAAGGTGGTATAATAAAAAATTTAAAAAAGAAAAAGAATTTCAATAATTCTATTAAAGTCATTTTGTTGTAACAAGCAGTATAAAACAAACAATTTTGTGTTTGCTAAGAAATTAGACTAAGCATGTGGTTGGGAAAATGGGGATAATGGTGGAAGGAAGGTTGCATTGGTGGTAGAATTGATATTGAAAATCTGAAACATAATACAGCCTGAAACAGTTGCATTATGAAGAACTTTGTAAACTACAGTATTTAAATAAAGCTAAATAAATAACAATGCTTTAAAAAGTTATTCATGGCTGAGACATACAATGTTCTAGTACCAATTTCACAACCACTTTCAACTTTTATCCACCATTGTTTCCAGATTCTTTCCCGACCACCTTTGTCTGCCTCCTCGGAAAAGAAACTTTATTTTTCTTTTTGGGGTCATACCTGGCAATACTCAGGTGTTATTACTGACTCTACACTCAGGAATTACTGCTGGTGGTGTTTGGGGACCTTAAGAGGTACCGGGATCGAACTCAAGTTGGCCATATGCGAGGCAAATGCTCTACCTGCTGTATTATCACTCTGGCCCATCAAGCACATTTTTAAGTTGGTTGTTAGGTTTTCCACATCCGGACTTCTTTCTTGTCACAACTCCACCCAGCAGACCAGTCTATCACAGCCCAGATCATCGACACCCACCCTGCAGCAGTTTTTTTTTTTTCAATCCGGCCCAGGTATGCTGAAAAAGAGACTCTCAGACATGGGGCAGAGCTGCTACTTGCTCTCCCTGTGCCCAGCCGCTCATGAGGCGCCCGGGAGGCATGGCGGGTTCTAGTCCTGGCCTGTCACCCCAGCAGAGCCTCACAACAAGCCAGTCGACCCCCTACTCCATGTGGGCCTCCATTTTCCACATCAGGACTTCCCTCTCATCACAACTCTACCCAGCAGACCAGATTATCACAGCCCGGCTCGCACGGCGACTAGGGTTCATCAATAAATGCTTTATTTAGAGGTGACTACAAGAGTATGCCACCTGCATGGCAAGCCTGGCAAGCTGCTCATGTCGTATTTGATATGCCAAATACCAGTAACATTTATATTAGGTCATTCCCATGTTCCTGGAGCAAGCAGATGCCTTTGGGTTCTACTAGCATGAGACAGGACATATGGAGATATTACTGGTGCTCGCTCTAGCAAATAGATGATGAACGGGAAGATAGTAATAGTGATAGTGTTAGGTTTAGATCTCAAGTTTATTGACATAGTTATGTGGATATTTACCCCTCTACACCACAAATGCAGGGTCCTCTTGACTCCTGTCCACAATTGCTTCCTGTCAGTCTTCTCTTACTTCCCCCTCAATCTCCTTCCTTCTCTGTTTTTTCCTTCCTATACTCTGGGACCAAGGGTGATATAAGCATCCTCCCTTTAATGCGTTGCATTCCCTCATTCAGTTATTCTATGTATCACATATAAATGAGATCACTCATTTCTCAGAATACAAGTACAGAACTCTAAGTCTCGTCCAAGGAAAGTAAGTCCTCCAATTTTCTTTCAGGTGGCATCTCTGGACTCTGAAGTGGTGCACACATGGTGAATGCCTGCCAGTCTGTAAAGAATTGCATTGATCACTTGATCACTTGATCACTTGAATCCCATTATTCATCGATTTGCTCGAGCAGGTACCAGTAACATTTCCATTGGACCCTATCATGTGCCAATGTAGCCCAATGACATCTGGTTGATTCAGGAACATGAAGAGCCTCAAACCGTTCCTTCAGGGTCTTTACAAGGAAGTCTGACCATCTTGTAGGTGGGCGGCCACGTGATCTTTTGACATTCCATGGGATCAAGTCGGTAACAGCTCTAGTCCAGCGGTTGTCTCCAAATCGCTTTACATGTCCAGCCCATCTGATTTTCGATGCCTTGGCAAATGAGACAGCATCCCTGATTCTAGAATAGCGACGGAGGTCAGAACTCCCGATTCCTTCTCTCACTTGAGTGAGGCGTGATATTCCAAGCATAGCTCTTTCGATTCCTCTCTGGGAGACCCGAATAGCATTCTCATCCTGCTTTCATAGGGCCCAGGTCTCTGAGGCGTATGTTAAATGCAGGGAGAACGGTGGAGTCAAAGAGATGTGCCCGGAACCGGAGGTTCTTTGTCCTTTTAGCTATTTCTTCGATGCTTTTGTAGGCATTCCATGCCGCTCTCTTCCTCCTGCTCAGCTCAGGTTTTAGGTCGTTCATCATGTTGATTTCTCGACCTAGGTACACATAACTGCTGCATTCAGAGATGTTTGTTCCATTGAGAGTGAATGGGGCCTCTGGAACTAGTAAAGAATTGCATTATTTTTATTATTATAGGGACCAGTTCATTTATCATCAAGCTGAGTTCTATCTTTCCAGGTTTGCTACAACAATTCCTATCTCCATTTGAAGGAATAGAGGTTTCATCTACTGGGTATGAGACCCTAAGGAATAAAACTGGTGAAGGGCAGACAAAGTGTATGCTATCTACTAAACATGATTCTTCTTAATTCTTATCTCTTTTTCCCTTATCCGATTTCTTTAGTCTAGTGTGGATTTTACCAAAGTGAAGGTATAGAATGATCTTTAAAACAGTTTAAAAAAGATTCAATTTGAGTCCCCTTGAGTCTATTGTTATCTCTACCCTTTCATATAGACTGCAGCTGGTTCAACATCAAACAGAACATTGGGGGTCTGGAGAAATTGTACAGCAGATATCACGCTTACCTTACACATTGCAGGTTCAATCCCTGGCAACCCATATAGTCTCCCCAGAACCATCTGAAGTGATTCCTGAGAGTAGAACTAGGAGTAACCCTTGTGCATCACCAAGTATGTCCCCCCATGCTCGATTGTTGGAGAACACCTTTTAAGATTGGAAGGTAGGACATGAGCCAAGGGGTGTGTAAGGAACACATTTATAAAAAACAGGATGACACCTCTATGCTCATTTATATGGCTGAGATGTTCTATGTGATTTTTCTCATTTAAGGAGAAGGATGTGATGAGGAAAATGTAGCTGCCCGCCAAATGCACAAAGCCCACGGCAAGTCTCTGAACTCTCTGACAAATTGACTGGAGACCACTAAGAAGAATCCCAGTTTTTATTTGGTTAAGTCAGATATCTGAATTGGGACATGAACATAAAACAGTACCTGTGTACCCACTAGCAAATTCACAGAGTCAGTTAGGCAACTGGACTTTGAGCTGATAGGTTACTAGAAGAGTCACTTTGAGTCTGTCTGTGAAAATTAGCCCTCTAGCTAAAACCCCATAGTTGGGATCATGCTCTGGGAAAAACATAATATAATGGGTTGCATGGTTTGGAGCAATAATACAGTGGGTAGGGCACTTTTCTTGTACATAGCTGACCTGGATTGATTTGATGCCTGGCAACCCGTATGGTCCCCCAAGCACAATCAGTATTAATTTCTGAATGCAGGGTCAGGAATAATCACAGAGCATTGCCAAGTGTGCCACACATGCCAAATAATAATAGTATAAATAAAGGTGGTTGTAGATATACACTCAGGAAGGAGTAGAATAGCAGAGAAAAACAGCATAAAAGATGACTAGATGAAAGATGCAAATATGCAGCCTGGGAAAGTGTAGAAGGAAACAGGTTAGTGTCTTTTAGATGTAAGGAACAGTATGGGTAAAAATAGAATAGGAAACTCTTAGGACTTTATAAGTTAAGGGTTCCTGCTGATTGGCTAAGTGAAATACATAACCTCGGCTTCTGCTCTTCATGTACCAGTTGAATGTCACTGTGCTTACTGTCTTTAAAGTCTCTGTCAATTTAAACAGTGACCCATATGTTGGGAGCCAGGTGGGGGAGTGATATAGCATTGAGTAAATGGTTGCTTATGAGACCAATGATGGCTGCTAGGCAACCCAAAGGCCAGTACAATTCCCGTGTGCTTGTTTCCTCCTAATGTGTTTGTTTATCTCCTCTGCAACTAGCCCTGCTGACTGGGGCTGTGGAGCCAGTTTGACAGAAATCACATGTCAGGAGATATACTGAAGAGTTATAACCTCTGAAGGAAGACTGAGAAGTGGAGAGAGGCCTGAAGGTGGATTCTTGACTTGGGAGAGAAGTCCCACCTGTTCTTCAAGTGGAGGGAGATGATTTGAGGTTGGTCAGTACAATAAGGGATCATTGAGGAGCTTTCTAGGAGGACCAAGAAAATTTTCCAAGTTATACCACCTACACGGCAGAGCCTGGCAAGCTATCTGTGTTTTATTTATTTGTTATGTCAAAAACTAGTAACAATTATGGACCTCAATTCCATGACCTAAAGAATGGTTTGAGGCTCTTCCTGTCCCTGGAGCAAGCAGATGCCCTTGGGTTACACTTGCTTGTGACAGGCCTTATGGAGATGTTACTGGTGCCCACTCAAGCAAATTGATGAACAATGGGAAGACAGTGATACAGTGATCTATCAGTTTACAGAGGTCTGGGTTTTGACTAAGAGCCATAAAAGATTGAATATTCAGGACCTCAGACCATTTTCCTTCTACTGGTGACAAAGATAGAGTTGGAGAATGAAATTAGTGGTCAGAGTTCGTTTAAAGCATTATGTAACCTAGTCCGCAAATTTATATTTGGGTCATCTGATCTTGTCAGTTTGTCACTTTCTTCCTGTTGTTCAGTGATTTGGTCCAGCAGGCACCAGTAACACCTCCATTCATTGGAAATGAGGTTCATTATTGTCACTGTTTTTGGCATATCGAATACACCACAGTAGCTTGCCAGGCTCTGCCGTGGGTCTGGCTTCATCCCAGAGGCCCCAGTCTTTTTTCAATGTCAGACCATCAACCATCCAGGGCCCATGGGGCAGAGCCCTGGGTGTAGACAGGCCTGTCTCCTGTCTGTTACCTGCCGACGCAGCCCAGCACCACAGCCACCCCTGCAACACCTTGAGGGACAGGCATCTGATCTTGCAAAGATAAATTAGGTGTATGTTTGGAGAGCTTGAGTGTCGGTTACATGCCCTAGTTGGCTCTGGATCTTTGATATTTAAGCTACTTACAAGTCCTTAAGCCAGAGTTCATGCTAAGGATAGCTCTCTGTTGTGTGAACACTGATAGATGGTGTGGCAGTTACAGGAGTCAGTTTGATTCTGAATTAATAACTCTTGGAATATCATTTCTACTATATTTCACCGCTACTAATTTGGCATAATTTCTCTTGATCCCCATTGGTCCCAGTGGGGTACAAACTAGAATTTTTTTTTTTTTGCTTTTTGGGTCACACCCAGCAATGCTCAGTGGTTACTCCTGGCTCTGCACTCAGGTATTACTCCTGGCAGTGTTCAGGGGACCATAAGGGATGCTGGGGATCGGACCCTGGTTGCCCGCGTGCAAGGCAAATGCCCTACCCGCTGTGCTATTGCTCTGGCCCCACAAACTAGAATTTTACCATGAGGAAGCCTGGGGCTGCGTTGGGACCCCTGCTTTAGAAATCAGTTCTGTAAAGATTGAAGGAGAGGTCATGCTGACCCATTCAAAAGGTGGGCGGTAAGATTCTCTCAGTAAAACAGAGAATGGATCACTTTAAGATTACTCTGGTGCAGAGTAAAATGAAGAAGAATCTTGTGCATATTGGAGATACCATAGAGTTGCATGAAGTTCATAGCCTGAAATTATAATGTGATTCTCCCCCCTGAATATACATCCTTTAGATACATTTCTTTATACCATCCCTCTCTACAATGTTTGACATAAGAGATGATCTCGGAGGAAGGGATTTGGCCCTAGGATTGTCATTTGTTTAGACCTGAACCAGAGGTATGGCACTACGTAGAATCTGCAACCAAAAGCTGTTGTGTTGATTTTTGATGATGCAGCCCCATCCAGAAGAAAAATTTTGGGTCTCTGGCTTTTGGTAGGCTTTTGCATATAAAAGGGACTCACTTAGGGAAGAGGTGTCAATCTTTGAGGAAGATCTGAGTCTGAGCACATGATTGGAGGTCTGACCAGAAGCTAGAGATTTGGGAGATTTCCCTGTTTGGGGTTGTAGTAGAAGAATTTGTTTAATTATTGGTGATAACTAAAAGCCTTTTGGAACTGTGCTGAACTCATGAACTTTGTCTGTCTGCCACCAGCTCGTGAGGGGAATTCATTCCCTGGAATTTTTTGGAACCACAGCTCTTCCTCAACATTTGAGTATTAAATTTAGTTCAGTTGTTATGGAGTCATCCAAAGAATAATCCTGGAGACTGGAGTTGGCTTGTTCCAGAGTATCTAGAATATCACATATCAGAGACATTAGCATCATGCATCCCTCGATCCAGATTGTGAGCACACCACCATAAACTGTTATCAGAGCTTCTCTGGTGAAAGTAGGCTTAGCAAAACTACACAGAGCCCGAATAACCATCTGATGTCTGGGTCAAGAGTATTAGCCTATATGTCACATCACAGAAGTGCTTCACCTGAATAACTCCCTGACTTGTTGATTGCTTGAAATACTTTCTCAAGATTGCCAGATTGATGGAATGAGAACATCAAAGAGTGTTGGATTACCTTTTGTTTACAGCCCTGTTTTATACTCAGCAGGTGTGGATTTCCTAGCCAGGTGAAGCAGCTTGCTAAAATGTTGCTTTTCTCTATCTTTTGTGCCCTTTGCATGCTCTGGTGTTGGAACAAGGTCCTTTTGTATAGGCACAGAAAGATAACTAAGGCTGTCTGAACTAAGGTGCTTGTAATCTAGGAGTTAATTAACTCTGAAATATTTACTCCTGGCATCAGTTAGATTTCCTAATTTAAAACCTCAGTTGCCCTTAAATAGATTCTAGTTCCTTACATCCCAAAATGAAAATCTAATCACAGGACTGAATGGATGCAGGCCAAACTGTGAGTATGCTACCCTGGCCTCAATATGGGACAGACTAAGTGTCATGAGCTAAGTGTAATAAGCTACGAGCACAGTAATGGAACAAACTTGGTTGTGACCCAAAGAAAAGTAACTGATATGGACCCTGTTGGGATTAGGAAACAATAACTTGGTCAGAGGACTGTGTCTGGAATATATAACTAGATGTGCTCCAGAAATAGACACACTGTAAATTTAATTCCAGGGGTAGAAAATATCTATATCTCTTACTATGTTTAAAGAAAATGACTGTGTTTAAACAAAATGACTATAAATATTATTAAGATGATTGTTTACTAGCAAAGGAAAGGAGAAAATAACACTCTGGGATTCTGCCTTTGTCCTGAGCAGATAGCCCCAAGGCTAGATCTCATATTTGGGGAGGTTTCCTGATGGTTTGCCCCGGAAGGGAGGGGCCTTTTACTTTTTCTCATTGTTTCAAGATCAAAGTCTATTACTTTTTATAACTCCCATCCCCCAATCTTTTGTGAAGCATATAACTAACGGATTCGACTTGAAATGTGTGGAGTTGGGTGGAGAGTAGAGTGTGGAGTGAGGTGGAGTTATGTGGAGAGTGTAGGGTTTTTCCCACAACCAGGAAAAGGGGAATAGAGTTAGATCAGCTTAGCATAAGAACTGCCACTTTAAAGCAGTAGCAGTAGCAGCAACCTAGGCCAGAAGGAGTTATCCAATCATTTGAAAGGTTACTGGCAAAGAGAGAAATTGGTTATTGGCAAAGGGATGTGGCAGGTTTATAAGGAACTTTGACATAAGAGTAGGGGTCACTTTCCTTCTAGATGGGATGGCCCTGACTGGTCGGTTTTTGGATTCAGTCAATGTTTGCTCGACTTGTGGCTGATTAATAGAGCATTTGTTACAAAGCCTTTGCTTTGAACAGTCTTTTGACTACTGGACTCTAACAGAGAGTAGAGTATGGAGAGAGGTGGAGTGAGGAGTAAGTGAGGAGATATTAAAAGGAGAGAGCTTCAGACTTTCAATAGCCTGTGTTCTTATTCCTTTGTCCACTGGTCAGGGGAAAAGGTCGTTGGCCTTAAACATGGGCAGGAGCCAAACCCAATATCTATTGACGACCCTGCTGAGCCCTCACAAGAGAGGAATGAACAAACATTCAGAGGTAGCAGAGACCACACACACCAAATGTGGTCAAGTTTCACTGCTGCACTCAAAGGAAGGCAGTCAAACCTCAAGAAAGCACCACACCCTATTCCAGAGAAACTAAAGTTTGAACTAGCAATGTTTATTTGGCTCCTTTTGATGAATAATCAAGTGACAGAATTGCAAAAATAGGTAGAAAGAAGAGTATTACGACAAGAACCCCCAAATTCATTGAGTAGAGGGTTTGGACAGTGTCTCAAAGCAGAAAGAACTTACCAAAGGCTAGAGTAAAAGTAAGTGTGAACCATTTGTTGTGGAGAGTGGAAGAGAGCAGCCTTCTCTGTGTAAGCCTAGAGCAGGGCAATGTTGCTAATTGCTTGCATTATATAAATTGCCCTTTTGAGACAGCAAAAGAGCAAGAGGCATACAGAAAAACGAATATTTATAAAACACCAGCACAGGCTGTGCTCCTACTTAAAAGACTGGGCCTCAAACAAGAGCAAGGATATCATTTCATAGAGTACTTCAGGCAGGGATGGGGTGAGGGCATTTGCAGGCAGCTGGAGGAAGAGCATAGAAGCAGAAAATCTCAAACACGTTATCTACAAGTCAAGGGCAAGACTATCTCAAGTAAGTGAACACACTGGAGTAAAGGTAAGACTCTGAGTATCTCAAGGGCTTGTCAAATACATTCATAGTTATGTGGTCTGGACTCAGCTGCCCTGTGGCTGCTCATGTTCCCTGGTGCTAGTGTTTGTGAGTTTGGGAGGGGATTAGATTTCCCCATCACTTGCCAGTGGTGCTGCTTATGTAATTTGTGTTTAGAGTTGGCAGTGCCCTGGAACAACAGGCATTTTTCCATGTTTTCGGAGCCAAGATGCTGAGCACATGTGGTACCAGAGCACATGGTTTGCCCACATCTCTTCTCTCTCTCTCTCTCTCTCTCTCTCTCTCTCTCTCTCACTTTCTCTCCTCCTTCCCCTTCCTAAAAGCCTCCCAATAAATCTGTTTTATTTTTTAATAAAGATTATTGAAAACCTCTTCTTGAAATTATCTAATAGGAATAACTGTAATCTCTGCCCATTCATGTTATAGCAATTGCTATACAAACAAAGTTCACAGAAAATAGAAAATAGAAGAGAATTATATATGTTAATATTGTTGGATTAAACCATACTTGCCAATTCTGGGTTTTGTATTGCAAATGAGGGGTTGCTTCTCTTTCCTGTGAGCCTTTTATATAGACTTATGCTATTACAAGGATTTTTTTTTTTTGTATATGCACAGGAAAACAGCTAAGACTATGCATTGGTGAATTAGTTATTCCTGGGCTTCCATCATATTTCCTAATTAAAAATCTCAGTTGCCTTTAGATTGATTCTAATTCCTCACATATCACTGTCTTCCCGTTCATCATCAATTTGCTTGAGCAAATTGTAACCTCTCCATATGTACTGTCTCATGCTAGTAGAGCCCAAGGGCATCTGCTTGCTCCAGGAACATAAAGAGCCTCAATCCATTCCGGAATGAGTTCTATAATTGTTACTGGTATTTGGCATATCAAATACATCACAGGTAGCTTGCCAGGCTCTGCCGTGCAGGTAGCATACTCTTGTAGTCATCTCTAAGTCCAGCATTTATTGATGAACGACGCAGCCGTTTGCGGCCTCGAGAGCCGGGCTGTGATAGACTGGTCTGCTGGATGGAGTTCTGACGAGAGAGAGGTCCAGATGTGGAAAATGGAGGCCCTCATGGAGTGGGGGGTCGTCTGGCTTGTTGCAAGGCTCTGCTGGGGTAGCAGGCCAGGGCTAGAACCCGCCATCCCTCCTGGGTGCCTCATGAGAGACTGGGCACAGGGAGGGCAAGTAGCAGCTCTGCCCCATGTCTGTGAGTCTCTGGACCGGCATACCTGAACTGGATTTAAAAAAGACTGCTGCAGGGTGGAACTCGATGAGCCGGGCTGTGAATAGGCTTGTCTGCTGGGTGGAGTTCTGACGAGAGAGCAGTCCGGATGTGGAAAATGGAGGCCCTCATGGAGTGGGGGCCACTAATTCCCCACACCCCCATAAAGGAGATAAGTTTTCTAAGGCAAATGTAAGAAAAGAGAAGTGAGAAGTCCTTGGTCAGAAAGAAAGCTAGAAAGGGTGTATACAAACTGGTAGAAAATTTAGGACCTCCCAGGATGTCATTAACATTGAGAAATCTCTTTCAGTGGCCCCTTGATAGGTATTTGCCCTCTAAATTTCAAGAAGAGTAACTTAGATTTTTATTGAGCAGTGGAAAAACTCTTCTATGTCTTTAGGTTCTTCCTTGATTGGCTTAATCTTAAAACAAAATCATACAGATTAACAAGAGAAAACAAAACAAAGTTAATTGCATATGCATGGATACTTTGTGACTATAGTGACATGATTGTAAATTCTGGAGTAAAATGAACAAACTGAGGGCTACTATCTTTGAGGCCTCAAAGATAGGACAGATTTTCACTTCACCATGAGAAAGAGATTGGGTAGAAATCCAAGTGCTCTGAACTAGGTCTGCCATAGAAAGAGGTTTCTTCAATGAAAAATTTGTATGTGAAAATGACCCCAAATCTTGAAAATTTAAAAATTCCTCTTCCTTTTTTTATTTTGTGAAAGTACCATGATTTATACAGATTCATGCTAGGGTTATGCAGATACAATGTTCCATCACCAAATCTGCCACCAGATTCATCTTCATTCCACCAGTGTTCCCAATTTTCTTCTCTTATCCTCCACCATCACCCCAGCTTGCCATTTAGCAGGAACCTTTTGAAGTTGGTTTACTTACGCTTTCGTCTCATAATTTCAGTGTTGTTTGGCTAATTTTGGATATTTAGCTTTATCATTCCTTAACACCACTGAGAGAATTGACCTTGCCCCCTGTTGCTTCTCATCTGCATCTTCTTAACCTACTTTCTGCTCATTGTTTTTCCTTTCACTCCCTATACTTTGGGACCAAGAATGATATAGACATCCCTCCTTTAAAGAATTGCATTTTCTCATTCAGTTACTCTAAAAGCCACATAAGTGATATATTCCTGTGTTTATCCTTCTTCTGGCTTACTTCATTTAACATTATGTCTTCCAGTTCCATCCTACAGCAGGTTGTTTGTTTTCATCATTCTTACTGTTGCATAGCATTCCACATCGTCATGATTCACTCATCTGTTTTCAGAGTTTTTGTTAATTCCATATCTGATTGTACTGAGTGCTGTAATGAATAGTGGTGCACATCGTCCTTTTGAATAAATGTTTTTCTGTCTTGGGGGATAAATGCTCAAAAGCAGAATTGCTGAGTCATATGGCAGCTCAAATATAAGTTTACTGAGAACTCACCATACCATTTTACAGAGTGTAATGTAGTTGGATGTAATTTCCTTTTGCCACATCCTCACCAATACAGATTATTCTCATTATTTTTTATATATGCCATTCTCACTAGTGTGAGATGGTATCTCATTGTTGACTTGTTTGAATTTCCCTGATGATAAATGATGGTGAGCATTTTCCCATGTGCCTGTTAGTCATCCATTAGTCTTTCACAGAGAAGTCCCTGTTCATTTCCTCTCCTTAGTTTTGTGATGAGGTTTTTGGATGTTTTGTTGATTACTTTGTGTACTTAATATATATCCTGATATTAAGGCTTTGTATGTGGATGTTGGTGGGTAGACAACAAAGATAGAAATTGCTGGCAGTGGGCCACATCTCTTCAGGTGTAATAGTCCTATCCAGTTTGTTAGGCATTTAAATGAATCAATGTTCACGGCTATGTTCATGTTGACAAGGACACAAAGAAGAAATTGAGAAATTCTATATGGAACTGGAGGAGTTCTATAAAAATATCACACCTTCTACAAGATCATAATCAGTGATTTTAATGCCAAAATAGGACAGAGAAGATCAGCCAAAGAACTACATCAGGACCCATGGCCTAGAATGGAACAAACAGGGTGAGAGACTATCTGAGTTCATCATGTCCACCAAGACCATTCATGGGAACTCACAGTTCCAGAAGGCTGAAGCGAAACGTCGGACATGAAAATCTCCTGGAGGTACAGTTCCACAATGAAATTGACCACATCATATTCAATTGACGGTTTTGCCTGACCGATGTCGCTGTCATCCCAAAATTCCAAACAGGATAGGATGGATCACTGTCTCCTTCATGCAAAATTCTACTTCACACAATGGGGAGAAAAGGCTGCAAAGTTTAAGAAGGGAATTCCCAGAATAACCACCAATAGGGAATTCTTTGGTACCATTGTGGCAACATGGGAAGATGCCATCATTGATGACATCGATGAAGAATACAACCAACTGGTTCAGCACCTCCATGATTGTGCAAAGAATGCTGAGAGAGAGAAAGCCACAAAAGGATGTCTGTCTTCAAAAACTCTTGAGCTCATTCGCCAAAGTGGCAAGGCGCGAGCCTCAGGTGACCAAATGCTAACGACTTAGCTTGCAAAGCAGTGCAGAGAAGCAATAAATAAAGACCTCAAAGACAGAAGAGCAGAAATATTGGAAGATGCAGCAGAAGCCAGGAAAAGTATTCACAATGCCTGTCTGTCCTTCATCAACTATAAGACCAAGATTCCTGCCCTCCAACGTCCTGATGGATCTATCACATCTTCCAGAAAGGCAATGGAGAAGATTATCCATGACTTCTATTCAGATCTCTTTGATAGCCACGTCCACCTGCCCACATACCAAATTCCGCAGGATAGATATGTCATTCCCAACGTTCTCCCTTCTGAAATCCAACATGCCATTTTGTCGGTAAAGAAGGGAACAGCACCAGACCCAGACAAGTCAGACCCGAACACCTGAAGAATCTGCCAGCTAGCTCTTCCTGTGCATTTGCAGGGGTGGTAACAATAGTAAGCTTGAACTGACAGAGATTGTGGCAGAAAACAACACAGCTTGTGAGTAGATTGGCAGTAAGAGATAAACCAAAAAGGAGCTATTGTATGACATTTGCAGACTGATAAAGGTTGAAAAGAAGCTCAGTGTGATTTGAGATGGAGAGAAGATACACAGTCTTACAAATTATGCCAAAAGTGAAATGAAGCAGGGTGAAGTGAATATGACCAGAGAAAAATCCAAACCCTTCAGGGACAAATGAGCATGTCCCACTCTGAGGCAGCTCATTGGATGGAGTAGCTGACGTTTCAAAAAATGAAAACAGTTGTATCCAACTCCAGGAATCACAAAGGATCACAAGGATCTAGGCACTATGACTACAGTGAAAGATCATAGCAATATTCCAATACCCAATCTCAAACACAGAATTCTCTAAGTTCCCTAAAATGTAAAGCTGTTGATCTAAGGAGACTTCCACAAAGGAAACAGAGACAATTCAGTTTAAGCAGAAAGCAACAGCTGAACATAAGAAGAAATTTAAAAGAGAAGGGAAATCATTAATAAAGAACCCAAAAGGTGGAACTGGAGTGATAGTACAGTGGGAAAGGTGCTGCCCTAGACACAACCCACTCTGTTTTAATTCCTTGTATCCCATATGGTCTCCCAAGTCTGCCAGTAGTGATCCCTGAGCACAGCAGGATTAAGCCCGAGTACTACCAGTGTGACCCCCCAAACCAAAATAAATAAGAAATAAACAATAAAGGATCCAAATGAAAATTCTGAATTAAGCCTAAGTGGCACAAATGATAGTGAGGAGAAAGGCCTCTCTAAGGCTGGATAAGTGCCAGGATGGATACTTTTCTTAGAAGTATAAAAACCAGCAAAGAGACTGAGATTGTGATGTCAGGAACTGGGCCAATGCATGGCCCCCTTCCCAGGTACAAATGTGGTGGAAGGTGTGACTTCCTGGGCTGCAGCTGCTCATGCAGCTACAAGTTACTCTTCCCCTCTGTATTGAACTGTATCATGTCTTAACCTCTTATACTGGATTTTCACAAGGGCAACCTAGCTACCCAAACCAATAGGCCAGTAGTCCATTTAACATACCACCAAATCTCACAAAAATAATGGTGAACACAAAAATCAGTACAATCACAATTTCAAAGTAACATGTCCTCTGAATCAGTGCTAGAGACCCCACACAAGTCAACACAGGAGCACCAAAGAGGAAGGTAATATCCTTGAAGAGAAAAGAGGAGTAAACCATTTACTAAGCCTCCCTAGATTTTTCCCTAAGAGCGAGAGAGGACACTTAGAGTGCATGAGAAGGATCCACCTTCATACTACCATGTGTCATGGGGAAACAAAGCAGTTCCTCACCACAAGAAGTGGATGAATAAAACAGCCCTGAGGCCTCAACAAGGAAACCCCACAATATAATCTTTCTGATAATGAATTAAAAGATGAAATGGCCAGGATGTTTAATGACCTCAAATAAACAGTGGACATTCCAACAAATTACAGGAAGATATGAATGAAGCAGTGGAATGAACAACCAATAAAATCCAGCCAATAAAATACAGGAGTAAATGAGAGCAAGAATAAGTAAACTACATACAGAAGAACCATTAGTAAAATATTTGGTGATGAAATGAAAAGCTTATTGGGTATGCTCAACAGTAGAATGAAACAGCTGAAGAAGCATCAGAGAGCTGAAGATGAGCTGCAGAAAGCACATAGGCAACAAAAGAAGTTGGAAAAATACTTCAAGAACAGCTCAGAAGATATCAAGAGACAGTTGAGACAATTCAAAAGGAAAACCATAAGAATCGTCATCAGTATCCCAGAGGGATAGTGAAGCAATCCCAGTAAGGTAGGAACAATTAAAGACTTTGCTGAAAAGTTCCCAGAACTGGAGGATGCAGGCATCCAGATTCAAAAAGTCCAAACAATACCAGATAAAAGAGACCCTAACAAGAGAACTCCAAGACATATACCAGTTAGAATGACGGATGCTATAGAAATTCAATATTGCAAGCAGCAAGGAAATTTCATACAAAGTAAACATCCCTTACATTTACAGCAGACTTGTAAGATGAAACCCTCTGAGCCTGAAGACATTGGTGGCAGATTGTGAAAAACAAAATCAATGAGATGGAGGCCTCACCAAGAATTCTTTACCTGGCTAGACTCACATTCAGATTTGAAAGAAAGATACACAACTTTATGGATAAAAAACAGCTCAGGAACTTCATAGACTCAAAACCAGTTATAAAAGAAGGACTGACAGGACTACTATAAGACAAGAAAAGTGACAAAAGCACAATAAACGTATACAGAAAGATGGCACAAGACTGCATAACAATATCTGAATATCAATGGTCTAAATGGATCAGTTAAGAGAAACAGAGTGGCAAAATGGATTAAAAAAAATGAATCCAACATTCTTCTGCTTACAGGAGACATATTTGAATAGTCGAGCAAACACAGCTCAAAGTTGAAGCCTGTGAAGCAACTCTTCATGCAAACAATTCCTCCAAAAAGGCTGGTGTGGCATAATAGTATCCAATCACATAGATTTCAGACTTAAAAAAGATTAGCAAGTGCAGTGAAAGCTGTTTCTTAATAATCAAGTGATATGTATATCAGGAAGGAGTTATACTCCTAAACATATACACACTCAATTGGGGGTCAACAAAATACTTCAAACAAATGCTATTAGACTTCAAGGAAGACATTAATAGCAACACTATTGTAGTTGAAGACTTCAACACTTCATGAGACCAAAAATCAGCAAGGAAATACTGGCTCTAAAGGAAGAAATGAAAAGGTAGTGTGCATATATATATATATACATATATAACATTTCAAAAGTGAAAATTTTTGAAATTTTTTATATATATACATATATATGTATATATATGCACATATATATGAAATGAAAAGGTAGTGTGCATATATATATATGCATAGTGTGCATATATGGATGCACAATACCTTTTCATTTCTTCCTTCAGAGCCAGTATTTCCTTGCTGATTTTTGGTCTCATTGATCTAACAAGAAGTTATATGCATATATATATGTGTGTATATATATATATATATAGTGTGTACACATATACATGCACACATATATGCATATGTATATATACATATATATACATTAGTATATATATACTATAATATATAATATATAATATAATATATTATAGTATATATATATACATTATATACATGTATATAATTCTAGGTAAGAATATTCTGCCACAGGGGCCGGAGCTGTAGCCCAGCAGGTAGGGTGTTTGCCTTGCACACAGCCGTCCTATGCCGGCCTGGATTCGATCTCCGGCATCCCATATGGTCCCCTGAGCACCACCAGGAGTAATTCCTGAGTGCAGAGCCAGGAGAAACCCCTGAGCATTGCCGGGTGTGACCCAAAAAAAAGCAAAAAAAAAAAAAAAAGAATATTCTGCCACATAGAAAGTCACAAGTCCAAACTGTCTTCCTGCCATCTACAATGTGTCCTTCAGGAGACAGCTTCAGGCAAGATGCAAAAGCTCTGGGCAGCCATGACCAGGATGTGTACTCAAACAATTTACTGAGTATATATACTGATAAGCAAAACAGTAAATTATTTTCTATAATTTCTACATTGCATTGTCTTCAACATCAAGTCTTTGGATTTCTTATTTTAAAACTTCATTTTGGTTTTAGGTAAATCCATTGTTTTTACCACCATCAATGACAAGTAACTAACACAACATTGTCGGGAGCCACTGGGGTCCCCAACGGTGTCAGGAACAAGTTCCCTTCTACTTTGGAAGCAGACAGGGAATGGATGAAAACTCAGGAATACAGGGCAGTTTGAAAAGCCTTTACTCTTACATGTTTGGTATACAACCCAACAACAGGAAAAACCCAGACTTAGGTTCCTAGCTGGGCTCCATCCACATGTAGGTTTAGAATCCTAGACCAAGATGACTGCTACCACCTGTTAAGGCCTAACAGGGAAGAGAACAGAGAGAAGAGTAGAGGGAGAAGTTAAGGAGAAGCCAAAATGGCAAAAGGCTTTCTCCTTTCTCCTAGTTTACTTTATAGATAGAAGCCCCCCCAAAACCTTCCATCCCAGTTGGGCTGGGCTATCTAGAGATGAAGCCAGTTAAATGACGCTTTTGAAATGCAGATCTTCAGGTGGGCCCTCTAGCTCAAGTTTCACAAAAGCCAGAGATGATTACCTGAGGTAAAATCTCCCAGCAGAATTGGGAGGGGCTGCATCTCTGAATCAGAAAGCAGTTTAGAATGTAATTTGTAGTAAATGGCATTAATACTTCTTACCATAAATATAAAACCAGCTGATTCCAGACTCTAGATCCCAGAAAGGTCCAAAATCCATCAGAATAATTCACTTTGGCATTACCTTTAGAATCAGAGACACATCAGTTTGCCCAAAGGCACAATAGCATGTCTCTCTGAACTAGGAGAACTGATTACATTATGGTTGATCCAACATGGAATATCTACATGTATGTCCCATGTGGGAGACCCGTGGGAGCAGAAAGAGTATCATAATATTCATGATAAAAATAGTTATGCTGTATAAAATTATGGAATCAATCCAATTCTGCCCAAGTTCCCATTGTGTCTGCTCTTGAGGTTCCCTAAAAGCAGTGAGTAACTCTTCATATAGTCTAAGTATAGTCAGGGCCTAAGGCTCAGTAGGGTGAGTCACCCAACACGGCATCAAATGGAGATTGACCTCAATCTTTATGTTTACTGAAGATCTGCATTACACTTCACACCTTTTCCCCCTTTGTCTGTGGAATTTGAAAAATATCAAAAACATCACCAAGAAAAGCAAGTATTTTGCCGCTGAACCACAACCCCAGCTTCATTGCATGTCACATTTTTTGGTTGGTAAGTTTATAGGGGGTATTGGTACTTTATATTTAACTCTGTCATTCATTCTCCCACCATATTATACAACATGGATTGTATATAATACTAGATTATATTAAGATAATAGTAGATTATCTATAAATACATATTTTTGAACAATCTCATTACAAAATAACCACTTTCTTTTACAAACAAAGGTCTTAGAGAAATTGATATCTAGCACCTGTTTTAATTTCTGTGCATTTCAATTATTAATACCCTGTGGGATATGTGTTCCTCTACAAACAAACACAGTTTTAAGGTTATATATGAATTCCCACACTTTTGTGTTTGAAGCCAGGCAGAAGCTAATAGGGTGACAGATAGTGGTCACACTGAGTGTATCGCTATATCACTGTCTTCCCGTTGTTCATAGATTTGCTCGAGTGGGCACCAGTAACATCTCCATAAGTCCTGTAGCAAACAAGTATAGCACAAGGGTATCTGCTTGCTCCAAGGACAGGAAGAGCCTCAAACCATACGTCAGGTTATGGAATTGAGATCCATAATTGTTACTAGTTTTTGGCATATCAAATAAAACACAAGTAGCTTGCCAGACTCTGCCATGTATGTGGTATACTCTCACTAGAAGGCTCTCATCTCAAGCATTTACTGATGAAACTTAAAGGGAAAGATCAGGTTTTCTCTTGGGTGGAGCTCTGAGGAACTATGGAGTCTGCATGTTGAGAATGACAGACCTTTGATGTGCTTAAGGCTATGCAAGGTTTTTGCTTATCTTTCTGTTTTGTTTTTGAATCACAGCAGCCAAACAAGGAGCTGAAGTGGTGCCAGGGACCAACACACAGGGTGTCCAACACACAAAGAATGCACTTAGCTTGCTGAACTGAGCTAGCTCTCTGACCCAGATTGGGCTTTCAGTGTGACATGGGAGGCTTTGGAAACAAGTTTTTGGCTAAGATCGAGTGTAATATCGAGTGTGTCACACTGAGTGACCATAACTTATATTTACATTTCTCCAAAAGGTTTGATGATAAGTATTTCGCATGTGTAAAAGAAACTGACCTAATTCTGTAGGTAGTGGAAAGATTTGCATCTTCAATACAGAATATAACTGTGAGACTTCTTTTTTCTCATCATAGCATTGAAAATTTTATGAATATTGGTATAAGCTATTGTGGAAATAGTATAGAAAATTAATTTACTATACAGATATGCTTGTATTCTAATGTTAGAAGTTTCAGTTGGTATTTAGAAGTCTTTAACTTCATGGCATAAACTACTTACCTTAGTAAGCAGAAATTCAGTTTAAATACCCAATATATTTGTCTCTTTCTTTCTGCTTCTCTCTCTCTCTCTCTCTCTCTCTCTTTCTGTCTGACACACACACAACCATATTTTGCAGCCAAATAAAGCCACTGGCCTGAAGTAAATTCATTAGGATATTGTGTATGTTTATGTATATGTATATATATATGTGTGTGTGTATGATATCTTGTATCTTATGAATACCCATATTTTATGGGTGTTCATATACCACTACCTTGGGCCCCACATATTCAAATCCTCCCCTAATACTTCATAAATGCCTCTGTTTGGAGACAAAAGTTTTCAAGAGGCAATTGAAGTTCAAATGAGGTCTCAGTTTGGCCCTAATTCAATGTGTGGTGTGCTTATAAATAGAGGAGATTACCACTGAGTCTAATACAGGGAATATGGTGTGATGATATGGAAAAAAGACAGAAATATGCAATCCAAAAAGAGAAGTCTTAGAATAAATCAACATGATGACTTATATTTTATAGATGTCTACATCTATTACAATACACCGTATTATTGGAAAATAAGTAGGTTTTATTACTTCAGCACTGGTATGACAGCCTTAGTAAGTAGATAGCAAACTTTCTATGTCTTTTCTAGGTCATCAGTAGGAAGTATTGAATACTCAAAGCTGGTATATAGCACACTAATTCATTTCTTCAATATGTATCCATGTAATTTATTCTCTGGCATTACAAAAATAGTCATGATTCAGAGCAAATTGCTAATTTAATAATAAAGCACATGAAGTGATATTATCACATTAAAATAAAGTATGTTTAGTGAACCCAACTGCAAAAACATAGAGGAAGAAATAAGATGTGCTTTATAAAGGTCTGAACACTAACATATAGAATTTGATAAGCAATATAGCTGTAAAACAAAGGAAAAGGATATAAGACAGCAGAGATTATCAAGAAGCAGTTCTTCAATAATTTTAATCTTATTTCATTGAATCCCCATCCAACACTCAAGTTTGGTTTTTATTTTGGTTTGTCATTTTTCTACCTCCCCTCACTTTCCCAGTAGTGCTCAGAGATACCTCCTAGCTCTGAGCTAAGGGATCACAACTGGAGTGGCTCAGAGGACCATATGAGGTGCCAGGAATAGAACCTTAATTGACTATAAGAAAGATGTTTCCAACCCACAGGCCATAGTAGTTTGGTTTTCAAATAGAAGCAAAGATAAGTGCAGTTACAGTAAATTAAGAAGCTTTTGCACTTCAAAGGAAGCAATGATCAAAATACAAAGAATTCCCTCGGATTGGGAGGAAATATTTGCCCACTGATATTTGCCATCTCTAAAGGCTAAGATATATAAATCATTGGTAGAAACTTACAAGAAAAAAAATCCAATGTCATCCTTAAATTGTGAGAAGAGATGAACAGAAACACTGTCAAAGAAGTTAATAGAAATAGCCAAAGACATATCAAAAATAGCTCTATATCACTATCAATAAAACAATGAGATACCACCTCACACCAGAAAAATTGACGTTCATCTTAAAGAACAACAGTCAATGTTGGCAGGGATGGGGGGCAAAAGGGAATCTCAATTGCTGATAGTGGGAAGGTCAATTGGCCCAGGCTTTTTAGATAGCAATAGGTACATACATCAAAAAAAATGAGGGTATTGAGCTTCCATATGGCCCAGCAACTCCTGAGAATATACCCTGAGGACCCCAAAGCACAATGCAGAGAAGACATCTGCATTCCTATGCTCACTGCAGCACTACTCACAATATTCAAAATAGGTAAGTAACCCAAATGTCCAGGAACAAATGACCGAATATTGCCTTAATTGTCCTGCCTTCAAGAAAGAAACTCAAAGCAATAGCTGGAGATAAACTACAAATAAACTAACCAAAATTTTGTGAAATAACAGAGCTGTTCATTAAGCAGCGCCCAGACATAGTCAACAGATGAGCAGATTATATCACTGATTTATAGACAAAATACGTAGGTAATGTACAGGTGGGAGGGGATATCAGAGTGACAACAAAGAGTTTCAGACTGGGCATTTCCTTTCACTGATCTTGACTCAAAGAACTGGTGTTTGTCCTTCTAAACAAGTTGATTACTTCATTCTTCTGTTTGCAATGGAACAGGTGACCTACGCTGATTTAAACCTACGCAGGAATTCTGGCCTTAGAAGTTCATCTTCTCCAACTCTTCCTCAGAGTAAGTGGCTCTAATTTTTCCTTGCTCTTTGAACATCTCCCATGGTTAGATTCTTTCTCCTTAATTTATGGGTAGGTGTTTGCTTTGCAGGCAACCAAGCAAGATTCAGTCCCCAGAATCCATATGGTCCCCAATCTCACAGAACGATCCCTGAGCAAAAAGCCAAGAGTAAGCCCTGAGCACAGCTGTGTGTGGCCCTAATAAACAATAAATAAATAAATAAATAAATAAATAAATAAACCGACAGCCCTATATTAATATTCCATAGGCCTAGCATAAATATCTATAAGTATAATGTGCAGAACAGAACACATCCTTCATATTTTTTTTTATTTCATATCAGTGTTGAAAGTAAAATTTGCTTCTATTGCTGAACTATGTATAGAAGATTCTGGAAAAACATTTTACAAGCATAACAAAGGAATTCTTTAGAAACCACTTTTAGGGATACATTGATCTCTCTATATAATAATAAGATCTCTTACAATAGTTTATTTTTCTCATAGGTGTTGGAATCTTCTTTGTTATCTTTACCCGTCACCCTCCTCCTAATGAGTTTTTGCCTGCTTTGACCTTAAAATTAATTGATGGTCTGTTTTCCTGCCATAAGCTCTTTTTCTCTTTTTTGGGTCATACCCGGCAATGCTTAGGGTTTTCTCCTGGCTCTGCACTCAGGAATTACTCCTGGCAGTGCTCGGGGGACCATATGGGATGCCCGGGCGGCACGGGCCAGCCGCATACAAGGCAAACGCCCTACCCACTGGACTATAGCTCCAGCCCATCCTGCCATAAGTTTTTATCTCATTTAGCTATCCTAAATTACATCTCTATAGAAAGATTTTGAAAATGGAAACTCTTATTTGAATATCAATGTATTAATGGAAGAGACCATTAACAACTGTTATGAACTGGGTTGCAACAAAAAATTTTCAGATATTTTGAAAAAATATTTTGGAGCATGGAATAAAAATAAAAGACAGCATTTTTATGTCTGATAGTAAAAATTTAATAAGTGATTTAAAGTAAGAAATCATTTATTTTGAGAAATGCTAGGAAAAATATAGAACAGAATAAATAGCATGAACAAAGATAGCTATAAATTAGAAAATTCTTACTTTCAAAGACCCTCAACTCTAATAATAGTTAAAATATAATTGATAATTATATATGTAACATGTTATAAATCAAATAGGAACCAATGGTCATTATATGATATAAAATTGGTATAGGAGCTGCTTAAACACAACTTCAAGTAGAAAACTGAGGTGTACTTCGTCAGAATAATTTCCATCAGAGCTAATATAATTTTGAAAGTTGTGGTCCAAAGTTATTCAAGACTTTTTTATCAGTAGCACCTCTATTCTTATTCCTCCTCTGAACTGAGTTTTTGAAAGATGTCTAAAAGAAAATAAATTTATAGAGTGGTTGATAAATTGGTAATAACATCATAAATTTCACTATTTACTATCCTATTTTCATTAAGATACATTTTTCTCATGAATTGAGATGCCCTGTTTAAAATGAAATTAAGAAAAAATATATTATTCATTTTTTAGACAGATGCATAATAAGGTCATGGTCTATTTTGCTCACTGAACTAGTTAAAACAATATACATACATAAGAAACTGTTGTAGACTTTTAGGTCACAACTGGCTGTGCTGAACGGGTTATGCTCAGCAGTACTTGAGGAAGCAGCAATTTCCTGTATTGACCTCCAAAGTAAGTGTTCTAGTTTCTTGAGCTGTCTCTGCAGGACCACACAAGAAACACTCTTCCATGACTATCATTTCTTTTCTTTTTTTTTTTTTACCTAAGTTGGAGATGACTTTCTAGAAAACAGTAAAATGGATGAATCCATGTTGAAGAATATAATTATAGAGAAACAGAATTGTAGGTTTTTTATGTAAAAACATAAAGTAATATTTTTTTTGCTTTTTTTGGGTCACACCCGGCAATACTCAGGAGTTACTCCTGGCTCTGCACTCAAGAATTACTCCTGGCAGTGCTCAGGGGGACCATATGGGATGCCGGGATTGAACCCAGGTTGGCCATGTGCAAGGCAAATGCCCTACCCGCTGTACTATTGCTCCGGCGCCGGTAAAGTAATTCTTGACAAAGAATAAAAATTAAAAAAATGAATTTGTGTATTTAAAGGTAGTCCATTTTGTGAGGTGAGATATTATTTTCAAGCAGTGCTCAGGATGCCCAGGGGCCTACTAGAGATTCTCAGGCCAGCTCTTCAATGGAAGGGGCCAAGAAGGCAATGCTATCTGCTATCTGCGGTGCTGGAATTTTCTGGGCTACCCTGGAGGTGCTCAGGAAGTCTCCAGACCTACCCCTGCTCTGAGGACCATATAGTGCTAGGGACAGAACCAAGGGTAAGAGCTAAACAAGTACCTTAATCCCTATACCTTAATCCCTCAGCTTCTATAGCCTTCGTATATTAAAGATTTTTCTTTGACTTATTTCTTACAGTAACTCATGTGTTTCATCTTTGTATCACTTGATCACTTGAATCCCGTTACTCATCGATTTGCTCGAGCGGGCGCCAGTAACATTTCCATTGGACCCTATCACGTGCCAATGTAGCCCAATGGCATCTGGTTGATTCAGGAATATGAAGAGCCTCAAACCGTTCCTTCAGGGTCTTAACAAGGAAGTCTGACCATCTTGTAGGTGGGCGGCCACGTGATCTTTTGACATCCCGTGGGATCCAGTCGGTAACGGCTCTAGTCCAGCGGTTGTCTCCAAATCGCATTACATGTCCAGCCCATCTGATTTTCGATGCCTTGGCATTCATCTTTGTATATAACTTGGAAATTTCTAAAATGCCTTTCTTCTATGTTATTTAATTCTTAGAGCAATAAAATACATACATAACTTAGTATAAATATTTCTACGTAATCACTGAGCAAGTTTTTAATTGAATCTAAGAGTCATATCATGAGATTCAAAGAAGGCAGATAAACATTTCATCCTGTGATCAGTCATTCAATGCAATCCAAGCTATTTTCTTTTTTGAACCAGATAATCACAAGTGAATTAACCAGTTTTATTTTCTAAACTTCTATATTTCTATCAAGGTCCATGTGGGCACCAATTTGCACTGAAATTTGGCTGTGCTTTGATAATTATTATTATCTTGTCTGTGATTGGACTTAGTGTTTCAGGTAAGTGATTCAGGATCCTCATTTTTAGAATATTCTAAAAATTTTATTTATTTTAGAATAAATAAAATAAATTTTAGAATACTTTATATTATAAAATATAAATATGTTTTAGAATATTTATATTATAAATATAAATATGTTTTAGAATATTTATATTATAAATATAAATATATTTTAGAATATTTATATTATAAATATAAATATATTTTAGAATATTTATATTGTAAAATAAATAAAATAAATTTTAGAATATTTAATCTAAAAAATTTATTCTGTCACAAATATAAGAGTATTAGGATATAATTTGGAGGACCTAAACTTAGTGAAAGACCAATGAGACAAAAACCACAAAACAATGCAGGCGCACAGTGATATTCAGAACCTCGCATAGGCAAGTTTCAGTCTTTCTCTTTTCTTCCTAATTGCTCTGTTATTCTCCAAGTGGATATGTGTTCTAAAAACATATAAGAACACTGGGATGATAGTACAGCAAGGACGGTGCTTGACTTGCATGCAGCCAACCTGGTACTATATAAAGTCCCTAAGGCCCTTCAGGAGTGATCCCAGAATGCAGAATCCAAAAAAGTTTTTCTATGTGCAGGTTTTTAAGTATTTTTCAGTCTCAAATTTTACCAAAATATCTCTCCTCTGGGGTACCATCTCTCATGGTAGGCATGATACTATTCTCACATGATAAACTAGTATAAGCAATTTAAAAGTGTAACTGATGATTTCAAATTCCATTATCAACAGAAAATAGGAAACATGAAGTATGTTTGCATGAGTTCATTGAGCCCTGATTTTTCGTGTTTATGTATGCTCTTTTTTTTAATATTGTCGGAATTTATTTATTTTTTTAATTTTTTATTATACCACCGTGAGACATACAATTACAAAGGTGTTCATAATTGGTTCTTGGTAATACAGTATTCTGGCACCCATCCCTCCACCAGTGCCCCATCCCCACCACCAGTATATCTACACCCACCCCCTCCTGCCCACCCCTAGGCTGCCTCAATAGCAAGTAGCCCCATTTCCTCTCTTTCTCTCTCTGTCTCTGCATCTCTCTCCCTCCTCTTTCATACATTTTGGCTAGCACTGCAGATATTTAGAGTTTATCACTTAAGTCTCTTTGTGTATATTCAGTGGTGAGTTTTAATCTGCCATTACCATTTCCCACACTTAGTAAAACACTGGTATCTATTTATATCCTATTAATGAATGCAGTCTTTCTATATCTGTCCTTTTCGTTCTGACTAATTTCACTCAGCTTGATAGTCTCCATGTCCATCCATTTGCAGGTAAATTTCATAAATTTGTCTTTTCTGACAGCTGTATAGTATTCCGTTGTGTAGATGTACCACAGTTTCTTTAGCCAGTCCTCTGTTCTTGGGCACTTAGGTTGCTTCCAGATTCTACCTATAGTGAATAGCGCAGAGATGAATAAAGAAGTACAGATAGTGTTTCTGCTCTGTGTTTTTGGGTCTCCAGGGTATATTCCCAGGAGTGGTATTGCTGAATCAAATGGGAGCTCAATATCTAGTTTTCGGAGGAATATCCCTATTGTTTTCCAAAAGGGCTGGACCGGTCGGCACTCCGACCAGCAGTGGATGAGAGTCCCTTGGTCCCCACATTCATGCCAGCACCGGGTTGTTCTTGCTGTTTAGAATGTGTGCCGGTCTCTGTGGTGTGAGATGGTACCTCATTGTTGTTTTGATTTGCATCTCCCTGATGATTAGTGATGAAGAGCACTTTTTCATATGCCTTTTGACTATTCAAATTTCTTCTTTTTGGAAGCTTCTGTTTATTTCTTCTCCCCATTTTTGATTAGGTTGGCTGGTTTTTTTTCTTGTAAAGTGCTATCAGTGCCTGATATATCCTGGATGTTAACTCTTCTCTAACTTGACCTTCTAACTGCAAGCTACTACTGTTATCTTTTGTTCATATTGAATCTTAAGATCACTTAATTTCTTAAACTGATAAATATAGCATATCAATTTCACTAAATTTTTAGGCGTTTAATCATAGCAAGTTTTCGTTATGTTCTAGTTATGTTGAGAAAAATATTGATGGAAAAACAAATGGGAACAAATGCTCCTGAGAGCAAAAAGAACACAACAGGTAACTCTGATTTTTGTTTCTTAAGAGATTTTTGTTTCTTTCTGGCACTTGGTGGATATCATGTACTTCTTTAATTCAGGTTCTCGACAGCCCAGAGGTTAAGATGGCACCATCTCTCTGGCTTCCATTTTGACAAAACTAGTATATGAAAAGTATATATGGCATTTCACGGGGTCCTATAAATATTATTAGTGACATTGTGACTTGTGCATAGTTGTGTGAATCCAGAGTCTGACATTTTTTTGGTCTAAGAAGTGGAAGTGGGTAGGGGAACTTCCAAGTAGTGCCTAGCAATCTTTTTTTTAATTTTTTTTATTATACCACTGTGCTGTGCGCAATTACAAAAATGTTCATGATTGGGTTTCAGTCATACATTTTTCCAACACCTGCCCCTCGACAAGTGACCTATTTCCACCACCAATAGCCCCAAATTCCCTCTCCCCTCCCCCAGGCTGCCTCTATAACAGGCACTTTTCCTTTTCTTGTCTCTCTCTCTCTTTCTCTCATTTTTTTTGGCTATTTTTGGGTCCACCAGTTTGCTCAGGGGTAACTCCAGGCTCTGCACTCAGGATCTACTCCTGGTGGCATTTGGGAACCATATGGGATGCTGGGGATCAAACCCAGGTCGGCTGCGTGCAAGGCAAACGCCCTACCCACTGGACTATCACTCTGGCCTCTCTCTCTCTCTCTCTCTCTCTCTCTCTCTCTCTCTCTCTCTCTCTCTCTCTCTCTTTCTCTTCTCTTCTCTTCCACATTGTGGCTTGCCCTACAGACATTTAGGGATTATAATATAAATCCCTTTGTGTACATTCAATGCTCAGTCCCAGTCTGGTGTTAACATTTCCCACAGTTAGTAGAACACTGATATATATATATATATATATATATATATATATATATATATATATATATATATATATATCCTTTTCCTTCTGACTAATTTCACTCAGCACAATACTCTTCATGTACAACCATTTACAGGTAAATGTCCTGCCTTCATCTTTTCTGACAGTTGCATACTATTCCATTGTGTAGATATACCACAGTTTCTTTATCCTGTCTTCTGTTTTTTTTGACACTTAGGCTGTTTCCAGATTCTGGCTATCAGAAATAGAGCTGCAATGAATACAAAAGTGCAGATAGTGTTTCTGCTGTGTGTTTTGGGTCTCCAGGGTATATTCCCAGGAATGGTATTGCTGGGTCAAATGGGAGCTCAATATCTAGTTTTTTTTCCAGGAATGTCCATAGTGTTTTCCAAAAGGGCTGGACCAGTCGAGTGCCTAGAGATCTTGAGGGCAACTCTCAGCAATACTTGACCACTGAGTTGTATGGTTCAATGCTAGAGGATGGCAGTAGTAGAAGACACAAAACGATGTCATCTGGAAGTGTATAGAAACCTCTATAACCAGACCCTCTGTTATTCAGGAAACATGTGGCTCCAAAGATTGAACTAAGTATCTTGTACATGAATGATGAGTACCTCTGGCTATTGAATTATCTCCTAAGAATCATTCAGCCTGTGATCTTAACCAACTGTGTATTGTTTCTCATAAGAAGTAGCTGCTAGTATATTCAATACCTAACATCAAAGAATCAAGTTGAAGAATAAATGAGACATATAAGTAGAATAGTTTTATTGATTTTATGATTTTAATGAACATAACAAACAGTTAAATTTGGTATGAATTAGTGAATAGAACTCAAATATAAAGTGTCTTATGTAATACTGATTGTACATGGTTGTGACATGTACAAATAAGTTATATCTTTTAATGCAGACTCTATTGTCCAAACACTGTACAAGAATGTATCATATGTTTTTCATGTTATTACTGAATAAAAATTTTAGGAAACTAAGAGAACTGATCAGAGAAATGTTATACACATACATGCACATACTTGTATATACCCATATGTGTGTATATATGTAAATATTTGGTTTATACACATTTATGCATATAAATGTATAAACACAAACCAAAATTACATAAGAATATGCTATATTAGATCACATTAAGTAGACGAATGTATAGTATAGACATTGCATGTTTGTGATTTTTCCTCTATGGTATTTGTCATTAATTTAGGGGGATGAAATGTTTTGTGTTTTTCATTTTGAATGAGTCAGCAGAGAACTGACTCAGGGAGTTCATAGAGATGGAAGACATCCTTGATTGGTAAATAAGGAAGGATCAACTGAGTTCCTGCTTGGAGTGATCATTTCCCATATCAGTTTCCCCAAAGAGGCCACCAGAACATACCTAAGTCCACTCCATTTTCTCAACCTGATAATTAGCTCCTGTCACTATGAATCCAGGGGACCCCTTGGACTTAGATAGACAGATAAAAGTCTTTTGGATCTAAAAGAAGATATAAAAGAGGACTCTGTTGGAAGAAGCATGTTCTTTATGTTTCTGAAAGGGTTCAGTAAGGAGTGAAAGTTACCATCTGAGGCTCCTGCTGCACCAAAAAGATGGTGCCTAGAAAGGGGGTACAGGATCAGTCCTGCTGTATCTCTGGGCTTTGTCTTTGTTGGAGAAAGAGTCCAAGAACAAGGCAGTGTTGGTAATAGTAGAGAGTTTTATTAAAGACAAGTACATACCTTATGGGTAGATGGGGGCTCTCAAGCGAGTGTCACCCAGATCCTGGGCTGAATGCTTTTTAAGGAGTGAGTTAGGAAAATATGTGGAGCAGTTGTAATGAGCAGCATGATTGGGTTGGGGGTAAAGTTCCACATGCTTATGAAGACAATTGGCTCATATTTCATGAATTAGTAACGTTTAATTATACAGCCATGACGATGTAAATTCATATTTATAAGAGCATTAATGAACAAAGAGGATAGACCTGGTCAGAAATCTCACTGAGATTTTTCTAACTAGAGACCACCTGGCATCTTGTTTAACATGAGACAGTCCTTCGTCTTTTCAATAGTAGATTATCACACTGGATGACCTACAGATGGCATTGTAAGTGAACATTTTTAGTACATTATAGATGTCCATGTCACAGAAGTATAGTATCAAATTTAAGAAAACACAGCAGTGGGTGTGACCTTCCCACCACCAATTCAACATGATATTCTGTCAGTGACTAAAATGTAAGATGTGGCTACATCCATTACTGAGCATCTTTTCTTATCCCAATATTGTACAATTTAATTTTGTGTTGATATAACAGGCTACGAATTTCCAAGTTATGATACCAGGATGAAAAGTAGGGGCCAGAGATTTTCCCTACAAGTGGCTAACCGGAGTTTAATCCCAGGTACCACATATGTTTGTTTGATCCCTGCTGAGTGTGACCCAAATCCAGGAGTCAGGGATAAGCCCCAACAATTGAGAAAAAAAGAGAAAAAGACGTATAGATCTTAAAAGCCAAAAAAATCATAATAAATTTGAGAATTTATTATAATTTCCCACAGTGATGACTAATGCATCCATAATAACTGCTCAGAGGCTTCAGATGTGACTTAGTAATAGAGTTCCTAAGTTTTGTCTCTGGCTGTATAAAAAGGGGAAAAATAGAAACTAAAACACAATCATGTGCATATCTGATTGACTGTGGTGGACAGGAACAGAATAGAAGTATAACAAAAATGTATGGTATTTATTTTTTCTTTAAATTCTACTTTTAGCTTGCACAGAAATCTGGAAACAACAAGGAAAGAAATGCTTAGCTTTTTCATCCTCCCAATGCACTTGGAATGACAGTGAAGTCCATTGTTCCAGATTGGGATCCAGGCTACTCCTTATTCAAGATGAGAGTGAATTGGTAAAAAATTAAATGAAATGCTTGAATAGAATTAGGACTTTCTCTCCTAACAACATCCACAGTTTGGGCTTTTCCTAAAGACAGCAGAATCTTTGGTGTCAAGAAGTTGCCATCTTCCAAAAAGAAAAAAAAAGAGACAAGTAAGCAAATAATGGTGTATTTTAATGAATATAGCAAATAAAACACACAGAGAGATATCCCTGTATTATCTCACAAAGGAAAAATATCCTAATAGGGAGTTTATAAAGGCTTCATAGAGAAAAGTGATATCTAAACAGTGTTTCAGTGAATAAACAGAAAAATGCAAACTATAAATAGACATAAAGACTGGATATTTATGCAGTTCTTATTTCCTTTAGAATGAGATACAAATGAATTTAAAAGATGATGAGAGAGTTTATTGGATTGGATTAACATTTTCATCGCCAGAGAAGAAGTGGAAATGGATTAATGATACTTTTTTAATTCCTAATGTGTGAGTACTCGATAATTTGATACGAATATTTAATCTAGAGCAGATTTATTTGGAAAAATAGCAACATTATTACTGATGACTAAGTTTTGTACTTTTTATTAAGCTTAAACATTTCCAAGATGATTAGAATAGACTGAGCAGATGAACATTTCTCATGTTTATAAAATATTTTACATATAAAAGAAATAAGTGCTTTCTAGCAATATTCTTGTATATATTTTAATGATTATAGGAGTCACTCTCAGCAGCACTGGGACCAGAGACTACTCCCAGCTGTGCTTGTCCCAGTGGTGAAGCCTGAAGGCCTCAGGCTAAGGTTCAGTGATGGATGTTGGGGCTCAGAAGTACTCCAACCACATGGCAATACTGGGGCGGGAGGTTATGCAGGGCCTTAGCACGCTAGATCTGTGCTCCCCAAATTGAACTATTTCCACATTCCAATAACATTTATCTTTAATTTCAAAGAGTTGTTTAAAGAGACAAGGAATATGACTCACTTGAAAGGAAGACAAAACTTTTTTTAAATCTCTAACTGTAAACTACAGGACCATAGGATATCTTGAGTAGCTCTTTTCAAACTATGGAACAGTGTTTCTTAGTGATTGTAGCTAGGAGAGATAGCCAAGGATGGAACTTGGAGGTACAGCACTGACTTGCATAAATAAATTTATTTTTGGCCTTTTGGGTCACACCCAGCAATGCTCAGGGGTTACTCCTGGGATGCTGGGGATTGAACCTGGGTCGGCGCGATGCAAGGCAAATGCCCTACCCGCTGGACTATTGCTCTGGCCCCAATAATTTAATGTAAGTTATATGAATTGAAGCTATAAATTTTAACCATTTAAGCAATCAGAGATTGAAAATTCAATCTCAGTAGCATGTTCAAATTAATCTAACATGCAGAATATATAGAATAGAAAAGTGTTAAAGTTATAGAAAAGCATTAAACAAAGAAAATAGTAACTTAATGAATCAGTTCTGACATTTTGCATAAATATATATATATATTTATAATTATATTTCTAATTTGTATTTATTTTATTTACATTCCAAATAAAATGGAAGCTACTGTAGTATCAATTAAAGTTGATAAAGATCATAGTTAACAGGTAAACCTGGAAGGTATTAGATTATAGTATAAAGAGGATCTGTTAGACTTTGTTTTTACTATTTAAACTTTCAATCCTGATTTCAGGTAAGAAAAACACAGAACATGATCTCATAGTTATCCACAATTGCTTTGGGGACTGAATGAGCACCAGCAGGAATACTAGTCAGAGGTTCAGAGAGGCCTGGAGACATTCAGGGTTCCTGGAAAGGCACAGATTCAGTACAATGAGTGCTGGAAAGTTATCATGAGAATGAAAGAAAGGACCTCAGGTGGGAGAGATGACAAAGGGAGTTTGAGGAGAGCCCAGCTGAGAGAAATTCATTAAGAGACTGTGAAAGTTCCTCATGTGTCTGCCTGACACCAAAAATAACCCTTAGACTTGTCCCATCCTGGCTTTGAACTCTAAACCTGCCTCTCTTTGGTCTGTCCTCTCCTTTCATGCTGCCTGCAGTGAGACATCAGACCCACACTTGGGTGGGATTAATAAAATATCAAAGCAGACACCAACCAACTGTCTCATGAAAGGAGGAAAAGGAAGCTCTGAAAACACAACCCAGGAACAGCTTCTCTTCCGTGCTGAATCCAAACTCCTCGAACCACTAGGAGGGGAGAATAATACACTCCCTCCCCACAGCGACTTCTTCATTGCCTAGTACATACTTTCTCTGACCCATGTCATTCACACATCCTCCTCTCCTGGTTTTCCGAATCATAAACTGGTTCTCTCTTTTCAGTTCAGAAAACTGAGGCTCAGTAAATTAAGTAACTTTTCACAAGAGAGGCTAAAAATAGAATAAGGATGTTCGGTTCCTAGGTTCCATAGTATGTCTTTTATACATGATGTGAAAGTTCCTTACTCCAATGATGCCTTACCTTGGATTGAACTTGCAAGTTCCACTAATTGAAACTAGCACCACATGAAAAACTTGTTCCATGTATCTGTGAATCTGTACTTAGTTATGCTTGATGATTTAGCATTTCATTTCCTGAGAGGTTTTAGAAATACTGTCTGGATTAAGAAAAGTGTGTATCACTGTCACTGGTATCACTGTCTTCCCGTTGTTCATTGATTTGCTTGAGCAGGCAACAGAAACATCCCCATATGTCCTGTCGCAAGCAAGTGTAGCCCAAGGGCATCTTCTTGCTCCAGGGACAGGAATTGCCTAAAATAATTCTTCAGGTCATGGAATTGAGGTCCAGTGTATAAGGAAATAAAAAAACTTGAAAAACTTTTCTTGTCCTCCACAGACTTCAACTTCACGGTGACGCTACAGGAAACAGCTGTGCTTCCCTTTCCAGCACAAAAATTGTTTCTGAAACCTGTGATGGAGACAATTATTTTGTCTGCCAAAAAGAATTAAAACCTGTCAACAATTAAATGCATTCTAATTTTTAGCTATCCACTTCAGTTTCTTTACACTCCATTACAATAAATATTGACAGCTTTATGGACCCATGTAGTGTTGCCAAATGAGCATCAGTGGGAATTCTATACCTGTATGTATCTTGCCCAATTACATATCTAGTACAAGAGGATTCAGACACACAGAGGAAACATGTGCCCAATGAGGAAACATCCAATGATCTACTCAAAGAAACCAGACTAGCTTTGAGAAAGGGGTTTGTAGTAAATCTGCTATCAACAGTGCTCATCACCGATCCCTCTGTGCCTCCAGAACATATCTAGAAAAGGATAATTTCTGATGTAATTTCCATTGCCCATCATTGGTGATTTTTAATGCTGGCATACAATTGGAATATTAGCATGCTTACAATGTCTTCAGAAGGGACCCAAATGTTCTCACTGTTCTCTTCTCACTTCCTCACTATTTATTTTCATTGGATGTCCTTTTTTTTTTTGAATACTCTCAAAAGCTTTAGAAAATATATCATCAACGGTGTTGTTTTAATTGGGGAAATGTTTTTATTTTCAGCCCATATGTTGATTTTTTAACTGTTCATCCTCAATTGCCCCTCCCTACTGCCTGCCTTACCTTAATGCTGATATACTAGGAAAATTACAGAGACAACTCAATTGGAAAGAGGAGCTTTAGTAGCAATAAATTAACTTTAATTGGGAAATACACGTTGGCAGATGCCACTGTAGCTGACTCTGGGTCTTCATAGGGTAAAGTAATTTGCATTGCCTCAAGACCAAGGCCTCATGCTAAAGAGATTTTTCTTGTAAAAATCACAATAGGAGACAGGAGGCAGGAACAGATAAGACAATTTGATTTTAATAACTCTACTGGACATAACAATTTCTCTTATTAGTCCAATGCTCCCTAGTCTGGTCATCCTTCCTCTTATCCCCCACAGATCCTCTCTGCAGGACTAGATATATGCCAGGAGGAACCACCCTTGCTGTGTTGGGACCCTCATTTAAAAATCAGCTCTGCTACGGTTAAAGGAGGGGTCATGCTGTCAGGTGGATGAGAATGACCTTTCAGTAAACAGGAGTAGAACACCAAAATTACCCTGGAGCAGAGTAACATGGACACGAATTTGTGGGTATTTGGATATAACCATCTAGTTGCACGGAGTTCATGGTCTGAAATTATAATATTTCTCCCCCGTGTTAGACACCCTGAGATGATTTTTCTTTGGTGTGATTCCTGTGCCAAACCCCTCTGCACAGTGCTTTGCATAAGAGTCAATCTGGGAAGCAGGGGCTTGCTCAGACATGGCATTTGCATATGTATGTAGCTAAACCAAAGGTGTGACCTAGCAAGCATCTGTGCCTAGGAGCTGGTTTTTTGACATTTGATTACATACTCCTGCCCTGGAGGAAGTTTTCTGTCTCCCTGGCTTTTGGCAGTTTTGCGGGGACAAAAAGTGCTGGGAGAAGAAGAAGGCTCACAGTCATTTTGGTGGGAGGCAACTGGACCTAAAAACGTGGTCAGAAGAGGTCTGACCAGCAGTCACAGGTCTAGAGATTCCCTTGCTTTGGATTGTAGCAGCAGAGTTTGTTTAATTATCCGTGATAAGTACAAGTTTTTGGAACTGTGCTGAACTCTTGGATTTGATCATCTATTGCCAGCCCTTGAGGTGAAAGGGGACTTGATCCCTATTCTGCTGGGAAGCCCAGCCAACCCCCTACATATATACCAGCAAAAGGTGAAAAATAGCGTCAGAGAGGGGTGGGGCTTCTTGTTTCTTGGAGTGACATCACAAGCTCGTAGATATTCTAGATGTTTTTCAGGAAGCATGTATTCACAAGAGACAATGGTGAGTATATTCAATAGAGAAAAACACCATATATCACATGTACAGAAAATGGCAGAGAACATTATGATGTTGTAATGTTCACTGGGGTAATGAAGATCAAGGAGACTAATGTTTCGGAAGTACACAACTGTGCAGTCTACTGGAGGTCTTGGGTCCTATCCGTTGAGTATGTTTTAAAGCTTTGCTTTGGTCCAACTCAGACAGTGGAATGCAGTATACAGCTTGTCCCAGAGAGAAGCTTCACTGTTAGGGTTTATCAATAAAAGAAGAGGAGGGAGGATTGCGGCT
This sequence comes from Cryptotis parvus, assembly GCA_021461705.1. Lineage (NCBI taxonomy): Eukaryota > Metazoa > Chordata > Mammalia > Eulipotyphla > Soricidae > Cryptotis > Cryptotis parvus. Next base: position 67,565 of record JAJIBD010021963.1, on the reverse strand, counting down.
CTCCCACAAGGCCCCAGGTTCAAGGGATGCCCTGTGGATTCCAATGCCCAACAGTACTTGGGTCAGGAGCTAACTATGGCAGCAGATGACAGGGCCTAGAGGGTCTCTGGCAGTACTCACAGTTCTTTAGGACCCCCGGCCTATGTCTGGAGCCTACAATCCTGATCCACTGTTGGATGAAAGAACAAGGCCAGAGGTTCCTGAACATTGCTTTAATAAGTCTCCTGTTACTTGTTACTTGTTGCTTCACCTCGCTGCTCCTGCAGGAACCTCTCTCCAGGGAACTCTGGCTCTCTCCCGGCAGGTTTTCCCCAGGCTGCTCTCTTCTGGACATCTGTGCAGGCTCCTCTCTTCAGGGCCTCTCTTCTGGAAGTCTTTGTTAGGGCTTCGCCTTTCAGGTCCTCACTCAGGACCTCTCTTTTCAGGACCTCTTCTTAGGTCCTTTCTGTTTAGGGCTTTCCTCTCCAGGCCTCTTTTTCTTGTGTCTTTTTTTATCTATGTATCTAACTCTATTTCCCTGTCTCACTGTTTGGTCCTGTTGCCCTGTAACCCTGTTGTCCTGTTGCCCTGTAGCCTTGGTGCTGGCCCTCTGACCTAGGTTTCCAGGGGCAACTTCTCTTCCCTGGTGCTTACTATCCAGCCAGGCACCAGAGGTCCCGCGACCCAGGTGCTGGCCTTACAGCCAAGGCACCAGGAGCCGAAGCTCTCTCCATCTGAAGCCCCCAAGATGCTCCCTTGGGACCTCAATTTTTAGTCTCAGGACAGGTTCAGAATCCGGGCTTCAACTGATAGTTTCCCAACTGGCATTCCAACGCATTTCACTAAATTGTCAACCGCCTCATATTAGTCTCATTTAGGTTTTTCTAACCCCAGAGAGTTCTAAATATTTTTTCAGTTCTTCAATATCAGGGGAATGTGGGAAGTAGGAAAGGGAAGACTTACAAAAAAGCTCTACACCACTTACTTCAGGAGTATCACTATATCACTGTCTTCCCATTGTTCATCGATTTGCTCAAGTGGGCACTAGTAACATCTCCATTAGTCCTGTCACAAGCAAGTGCAACCCAAGGGCATCTACTTGCTCCAGTGACAGGAGGAGCCCAAAACCATTCTTCAGGTTATGGAACTGAGGTCCATAATAGTTACTAGTCTTTGGCATAAAAAGTAAATAAAACACAGGTAGCTTGCCAGGCTTTACTGTGTAGGTGGTATAGTCTCAGTAGAAGGCTCTCAACCTGAGCATTTACTGATAAAACTTAAAGGGGGAAGATTAGGTTTTCTCTTGGATGGACTGATTCTAAGACTGACTTTACACAGATAAAAATTAGTTGTTGGTTGTGTAGCTGAGACCTTATAACCTGTGAATTTTTGCTTGTTATATAAAATCTAAGGGGGGAAAAACAGCAAGCAAAAGTACAACTAGGTAAGAAAACAAAAACAGCAACAACAAAAAAAAAACCTGACATATGAATAATAGCCTTCTTCTCTATTTCATATATTATGCAAAATAATTGCATATTTTCATTGAATTATTTACAAAAAATAGAAGCTATCCCTGGTAGTGTTGGAGATCATCAGAATCATACCTATGGTGCTCAGAGGCCATGAAGGATCGGGATTGATCTCAGGGCCCAGTCGTGGAAGGTATGTGCTCTGGCTCTTGAATTATTTCCCCACAACGACGTTTCTTCATTAGTGAAAGAGGAACGGGACAATCAATGCTCAACCTGCACCTACTTAGCATGCAAGAGTCCTAGATTCTATGCTGGCATCAATCATGGGAGTCGCTTGAGCATTGCTGTGAAACAGCCTAGACACAGCAGTGGGAGTAGTTTCTAAACACCACTGGCTGTGCCAGCAAATCAAAACAAAATAAATCCAAATAGCTACAGGATATTATATGTACTTTGTGTGATTTGTTTTTAAATGAATGATTGTATAATATGGCAGTTGAGTCTGTTTGGGGCCTGCCATGGCCCATATCCCTAACCCCTTTTAAAAATTTTTTGGTTGGCTTTTGGGCCTCAACCAGTGATGCTCAGGGTTTACACATGGCTCTGCACTTGAGATCACTTCCGGTAGGACTCAGTGGACCTATGGGGTCCTGGCATCGAAATCAGGTCAGCCACATGAAAAGGTAAGTTAAGGTAAATACTCCCTAAATTCTCTAAATCTCATTAAAAACTGATTCAGCAAGATTTCTTTGATAAGTTATTTCTTATCAAAATCATGATCTGGAATTAACCCTAATTCTCATGTAAATTTTGCTTCTGTCCATGAAGAAGGAGCCAAAGATCCACCACCATGTGTCTGGGACCCAGGGTACCATTCTCAAAGAATCGGCTCCTAAGAAGGAGAGAAGCCTACTGAAACTGTCAGCAGCCTGTGAGCCTGCTCACTCTTGATCTTGGTACGCAGAAAATGCTGACATATCATGGTCCCTCAAATAGGATATCCTTAACTCAAGTTCCTGTTTGTAGGACAGTTCCAGCTCTCCACTGCCCAATGGTCCATATCATGTACAGATATGAGTCTGGACACAAGGGCACAGGGAAATAGAGTGTCCTCCTCCCTTAGAGTGACAGAGCTTTGAACACATGGAGAACCAGGACATCTGCTCAGAGAACAGGAGTTAATGAGTGAGCACCCACCTTCCCCAGCTGTGGGATCTTCAGAATGCTGTTGAAGAAGCCAGTTTCTCTCCCACCACACTCAGAGTAATGAAGGAACGGGCCTTGGTTGAGAGAGATGTAAAGATCCAGAGATGGACAGAGCCAACCCCAGGGCATTAAAGGCAAGAAGGTCCAGTGGTTGGATTCAAGCACTAGCCGGAAGTGCACTCAAGACTGATAAGAGAATCTCACCTAAAAGCGACTATGCCTAACTCTCCCCACAGGCAACCCCAATGCCTCAAGGTGCCAAAGCCACATTTTCCATCCTCTGTGAAGGACTGGCTGTTCTTGCAACTTGCATTGGCAGCAAGAAGGAGTTTGAACTGAAAGAGCTTGTGAGAAGAAAGCGAGTCAGGGTCTCAGGAGGAAATAAAAACCTCAAAGGACATATTGTTATACGCTTAACAATAAGTTAAGATGACATTTAGCAAAGCAACCCTGTGTGGTGGCAGATGGAGAGAAGACAAACAAGATAACAAATTATTTCGAGAAATAGTGTTAAGAACATATAATCAGGGGCTGGAGCTATAGAACAGTGGGTAGGGCATTTGTCTTGCACGAGGCCAACTTGGGTAGGATCCCCGGCATCCCATATATGGTCCCCAAGGATTGCAAAGAGTAATTACTGAGCAAGGAGGTAGAATAACTCCTGAGCATCGCTGGGTGTGACCCAAAGATTATATATATATAAAACCAGAGCTATGGTTTCTGCTTTGCTGATGTCCTTCCAGCTGAGTGTCTGTTTGACTCCTGACTAGGCTGTTGGTGCCCATCACTTGCTTTAATTTACCTGTGCAAAGTTTAAGCAATGGTCTTTTTTAGGTAAAAGTTAGTTTTCAGTCCTATTATCTCTATGCTTTCTGCCCGTGTCTTATGCCCTGTTCAAATACAGCTCAGTGCCAAGAGCTTAGCATGGTCTCCTGGGTCCAACCCCGCATCATCCTGCCCCCATACAAAAGCATCTTGAGAAGATGACTTTGAGTTATTATATTCAGAACAATTGATAAACTAATTAAAACTCAGATGAATATCCAAGTAATAAAAAATATTTTGTTGATTTTACTACAGTAGATGCTGCTTCTGAAAGGCAGGAAAACACACACACATGCACACACACAGTCATTTGTTTCTCTTTAGAAGCTTAATTCAAAAATGAGTTTTCGTATTCTTATTTGTATGTTAAAAATGAAAATACAAAACTTTTTTTTCTTGTTTTTTGGCCCTACCCAGCAGTGTTCACGGGCTGATCCTGGCACTTGGGGATTCTTCCCAGTGGTACTCAGAGAAACGTGGTGCTGATCAGACCGGGACTCCCACATGCCAAGCATGCGCACTAGCCCTTTGAGCTACTCGCGGCCCCAAACAATTAATTTTTGTTCTATTGGGGCAATATGGTCATTTGGCTAAGACTCAAATTAAAAGCCTGACAGATCTGTTGGTTTTATAAGCATCCAACATATAAGTAATTAGCTTGGCTTAATGTGATTTGGAGATAAAAGATTAATTGTGTATCACCTAATGAGGAACATAATTATTTAAGCCAGTTACACTGTTACACATTCTTCACTTAAGATGTGTATAAGTGGGTAATATGATTTCTTTTCCTAAGGTTTATTTTTTAAATGTTCATATTTATCACTCTTTGGATTTGGTATCATATTTACCACTATTTGGATTTGATCATGCCTTTGGAAGGATTTAGTTATTTTTAGAATCAGTTGGCATAATTTGTTGAGGGAATATCAAATCACATAGAAGGAAAATAGTCAAATTTCCCTCTTTTTCAGTTTGCATCATTTGAATAATAGCATGAAAAAGTATGTGTGTATATAATGTGTTGGAGGTAGAATATTGTTAAAATAAATGAGATTGTTTTTCTGAAGCCCCACATTATGGAGATCAGCTGATTCAGGACAGGCATTTTTCTACATACTTAGACACTTCAAAGGCTAGCAAATAGAAATAATGTGATCAGTGGCTGTCTGCTCCTGACCTGCCAGACATTTTACTTCCCAGACCCTTAATTCCTATTTCAGTATAAAGCTAATATTTAATGAGCCCTCACCCTGAACTGGGCATGTGCTAAATATTTTAAATATGTCATGGCATTTAATCGGTTCAGTCATCTTTGAAGTGTAGACTAGGAGCTATAATCATCACCTGTATTTATAATAAAGAAATCGAGGGGGAGAAAAATGAAGTATTTTTGCCCTTGATGAGGGAGCTTGTTAAGGCAGACAGAACAATTCATGCTCATGAATGTCTGCCTATGAATTATTTCATGCTAATCTTTACATGGCTTCCGTGATGTTACAGTTTTACTCACATGATGCATTATTCCTCAGGTATATAAAGAAGACCAAGTCCATGTGATTGCAGTAACTACATTGTGTATACATATCACACACATTTGAAAGAGTGAGATAGAGTAAGATGCTTATTTGCATGCCAAGCTGAGGCAGTATGTATCATACTGTACTATCCTTCATCTCTGGTATTGTATTAGTTTGAAACGCATGCATTTGACACCTGATTTTGTGGATCCATTTAATCAGTGAGATGATTTTCCCTTATACTAAACATTTGTAAATGTTTACTAGCAAGATGTTTAATAACAATATAAGCTTAAATTCAAATATTCAATTGATATTTTGCTATCAGTGGAAATCGATGGTTGAAGCAATAGTAGAGTGGGCAGGGCACTTTGCATGCGGCCGACTCACATATGGCCCCTGAGCACTGCAAGTAGTCACTCCTGAGTATAAAACCAAGAGTAACCTTTGAGCATTGCTGGATTTGACTATAGAATTGACAAATAAAACATATATATTCAAAATAACTTTTATTTTGTAGATAAAAGTATATTACATAACCAATGTAATATATTGGTATTATATAACCAATGTAATATATTGGTTATGTAATATACTAATCCAGCCCAGGTATGCTGATCCAGAGACAGACATGGGGAAGAGCTGCTACTGGCTCTCACTGTGCCCAGATGCTCATGAGGCGCCCGGGAGGGATGGCAGGTTCTAGCCCTGGCCCGCCACCCCAGCAGAGCCTCACAACAAGCCAGACGACCCCCCCACCACACTCCATGAGGACCTCCATTTTCCACATCTGGGCTTCCCCCTCGTCAGAACTCTACCCAACAGACCAGCCTATCACAGCCCGGCTCGCATGGTCGCTGCGGCGAGCGGTTCATCAATAAATGCTGGATTTTGAGATGACTACAAGAGTATGCTACCCACACGGCAGAGCCTGGAAAGCTACCCATGTCGTATTTGATATGCCAGATACCAGTAAAAATCATAGACCTCATGGAATGGTTTGAGGCTCTTTATGTTCTTGGAGCAAGCAGGTGCCCTTGGGCTCTACTTGCATGAGACAGGTCATATGAAGATGTTACTGGTGCCCGCTCGAGCAAATCGATGAATGGGAAGACAGTGATACAGTGATACAGTGATATAAAACCAGAGGAAGATTGAACCCTGCACAAACAGCCCATGTGAGCCTAACTTTATTTTATTCTTATTATTTATTTATTTATTTATTTGCTTTTTTGGATCACACTCAACTATGCTCAGGAGTTACTCCTGGCTATTTGCTCAGAAATTACTCCTGGAGGTGCTCAGGGGACCATATGGGATGCTGGGGATCAAACCCGGGTCAGCTGCATGCAAGGTAAACGTCCTACCTGCTGGGCTATCACTCCAGCTCTGTGAGCCTAACTTTAAAGAGGCTCACTGGAGACAGTGGCTGACATCTTAAATGTGAAAACAGTCCTGTGAAGCTCCAGGAATCACAAAACATCAAGGCAATATATCAGCAGTGAAAGATCTTAGTAATCCTCCAATACCAATAACAGAACACTACAAGTCCCTTAACAACACAAAGCTGCTATTATCTAAGGAAAGGTCTACACAAGACAGACAACTCAGTCCAAGCAGAAAAGCAGCAGCTAGTAAAAGAAAAGAATGTGTTGCCCCGCTGTGTCAGCAGGTGGCAGACAGGATATAGGCTTGTCTACACCCAGGGATCTGCCATGGGCCCTGGATGGTTGATGATGTGACATAGAAAAGGACTGGGCCCCACTGGGATGAACCCAGAGCCATGGCAGAGCCTGGCAAGCTACCCATGGTATATTCGATATGCCAAAAACAGTAACAATAATGGACCTCATTCCCATTGAATGGAAACATTACCGGTGCACGCTCAAGCAAATCAATGAACAATGGGAGGACATGTGATACAGAAAAAGTGAACAAATAACAGAAAACCTTTAAGTCAGAGCCCAATAGAAATTCTGGTACTGAAGAATTCAGTGAATAACATGAGGAATTCTGTCAAAATCACTCCTTTGAAGAGAGATACCTGTTCTTTCATATTCCTGGCAAAATGTTCACAGTAAACCAAGACCAGGAAGCACTCCAAAGCAGAGTCATTTAATCAAAAATAGTTTTTATTTGTTTTGTTTTGTTTTGTTTTTGCTATTTTGGGTCACATCCGGCAATGCTCAGGGGTTTCTTCTGGCTCTGCACTCAGGAATTACTCCTGGCGGTGCTCGGGGACCATATGGGATTCCGGGATCGAACCCAGGCCGGCACAGGCCAGCTGCATGCAAGGCAAATGCCCTACCCACTGGGCTATCGCTCCAGCCCCAAAAAATAGATTAAAAATTGTGAGGGCAGGAGAGAGAGCACAAAGGGCAGTGCAGTTTCTCTCCAACTCTGGTTAGATTCTCTCAGGCACTGAGTACAGGAACTTGGGTTAGTAACACTCTGATACCTCAGGGGATATCAGATCATCCTGCCGGGTTATTATTTCTGTCAATTTAGCTTCAACTTGGAAGGAACTGAGAGCATCATGTTAAGCAAAAGTAAGCCAGAGAGAGAGACAGACAAATTCCAGATGATTACTCCATCTGTGGAACATAAAGACAAAACAAGGCACTAGGCAGTATAAAATGTTCATAACCCCTTGGCCGTGAGCTGTAGGAGACAGGGAGTAGGTGCACTGGGGTATCTGATGGGGTGAACTGGAAGTAACATGGGGATCGCTGGAGGATCTTGCTCACTTTGGTGCAATTGAAGTAATATAACTGTGTACCTCAGTCCCCATGAGAGACAGACATGGGGCAGAGCTGCTACTGGCTCTCACTGTGCCCAGCTGCTCATGAGGTGCCCGGGAGGGATGGCAGGTTCTAGCCCTGGCCCGCCACCCCAGCAGAGCCTCACAATAAGCCAGATGATCCCCCACTCCATGAGGACCTCCATTTTCCACATCTGGACTTCCTCCTCGTCAGAACTCCACCCAATAGACCAGCCTATCACAGCCCGGCTCACGTGGCCGCGCAGTTCATCAATAAATGCTGGATTTTGAGATGACTACAAGAGTATGCTACCCACATGGCAGAGCCTGGCAAGCTACCCGTGTCGTATTTGATATGCCAGATACCAGTAACAATTATAGACCTCATTCCCATGATCTGATGAAATAGTTTGAGGCTCTTTATGTTCTTGGAGCAAGCAGCTTCCCTTGGCTCTACTTGCATGAGACAGGTCATATGGAGATGTTACTGGTGCCCTCTCGAGCAAATCGAAGATGAACGGGAGGACAGTGACAGTGATACCTCAGTACTATAAGTACCAACACGATTATAACCAAATTACCCAAGCTAAGATTAAAAACATCTAATAAAAGTATACATAAAATAAAACTCAGAAGAGATAAGAAAATATTTCTGCCCAGTTAGTTAATATTACCTTGTCTTAGTTTTACAAACTTACCCTATCCTATTATCTAGAACCAAAATTACAGTAGTGTCATACAATATTAACTAGTGTAATTTTATTTGTCATGTATATATTATTATTGTTATTAAAGAATTATTAACAAATAATCAAAGTGAGCAAACTAAATATCTATTAATGGATGAGAAAAATGAATAAAGATTTGGTGTAGATCCACAGCTCATTAGAGCTCCACCCAGCATAAAAACTGATCACAAGCTCTGCTTATTAGAGTTCCACCCTACAGCAAAGTGTAGTTCAAGTCCAGGTATGCCTGATCCACAGACTTAGATACACAGGGCAGAGTTGCTGGGCTTTTCCTGTGCCCAGCTGATCATGACATGCCTAGGAGGGAAGGCGGTTCTAGCCCTGGCCTGCCATCCCAGCAGAGCCTCGCAAGAAGCCAGAGGAACCCCACACCATGAGGACTTCCATTTTCCACATCCGGACTCCACAGCTTGTCAGAGCTCCAATCAGCAGAAAAGCCGATCTTTTCACGTCTCATGCAGCCTCTTTGCAGCTGCATGGTTCATCAATAAATGCATGAGATGAAAGCCTACTACTTTGCATGGCAGAGCCTGGCAAGCTACCCGTGTCATACTTGATATGGCAAAAATCAGTAACAATTATTGAGCTCATTCCCATTACCTAAAGGAATGGCTTGAGGCTCTTCATGTTCCTGGAGAAAGCAGATGCTGTTGTGCTACACTAGCATGTGACAGGATTTATAGAGGTGTTACTGGTGCCCGCTCGAGTAAATGGATGAACAACTGGAAAACAAGTGATACAAGTGATGTATATGTGTGAAAAAATATATGTATATATATATATCAGTATCTATGAATTGATATATATTTATATATAATATATATTTATATGTTTGTATATAATATGTAAATATGAATATATATATCATCAGAATACTCTTATTAATTTTCTTTTTGCTTTTTTGGATCACACCTGGCAATGCTCAGGGATTCATCCTGGCTCTGCACTCAGGAATTACTCCTGTGGGTTCTCGGAACTGTATGTGATGTTAGAGATCAAACCCGGTTCAGCCGCATGCAAGGCAAATGCCCTATCTTCTGGACTATCATTCCTGCCCTCTTATTCAGTCTTGAGAAGTAAGAAAACTTTCTTCTTTGCAAAAATGCCTAAGACTTGAAATATTTTATGTGAATCAACTCAGAAAGACAAATGCTGTCAGATATGGATCCAGCTTTAATTTCTTACACGTGGATAACAATTCTTTTTTTTTTAATTTTTTATTATACCACCGTGAAACATACAATTACAAAGGTGTTCATAATTGGTTCTTGGTAATACAGTATACCAGCACCCATCCCTCCACCAGTGCCCCATTTCCACCACCAATGTACCCCACCCCCTCCCACCCACCCCTGGCTGCCTTAATAGCAGGTACCCCAGTTTCCTCTCTTTCTCTCTCTGTCTCTCTCTCTGTCTCTGCATCTCTCTCCCTCTTCTTTTACACATTGTGGCTAGCCATGCAGATACTTAGAGTTTATCACTTAAGTCTCTTTGTGTATATTCAATGGTGAGTTTTTAATCTGCCATTACCATGTCCCATATTTAGTAAAACACTGGTATCTATTTATATCCTATTAATGAATGCAGTCATTCTATATCTGTCCTTTTCCTTCTGACTAATTTCACTCAGCATGATAGTCTCCATGTCCATCCATTTGCAGGTAAATTTCATAATTTCATCTTTTCTGACAGCCGCATAGTATTCCATAGTGTAGATGAATCACAGTTTCTTTAGCCAGTCCTCTGTTCTTGGGCATTTAGGTTGTTTCCAGATTCTAGCTATAGTGAATAGCGCAGAGATGAATAAAGAAGTACAGATAGTGTTTCTGCTATGTGTTTTTCGGTCTCTCGGGTATATTCCCAGGAGTGCTATTGCACACATGGATAACAATTCTTAACACCATTTATTGAAGAGGTTATCTCATTCCATTTCATGCTCTCATCTCCTTTTTCAAAAAATCAGCTTAACAAATATGTGGGGGTTTTTGGATATTCTCTTCTGAACCATTGGTCAAAGAGTCTGTCTTTATTCCATCAAGACAGAGATAAGATATCATCTTACACCAGTGAGGTTGGCACATATCAAAAATACTGGGAATAATCTCAATTGTTGGGAATGTGGTGAAAAAGTAACTCATTTTCTGCTGGTGGTAATGCTGTCTGGTCTAACTGCCATAAAAAACAATATGAAAGGATCTCAGTAAACTCAGAAGTGGACTGCCATATGAACACTTTTGAATATTTGTTCTAAAGGAACAGAAAAGCACTCATTCAAAATGACATATGCAGACCATGATTCACTGCAGCACTCAGTGCAATATCTAAGATATGAAAACAACCTTGATTCCAGTGAAAGATCAGTGGATCATGACAATGTGGTATACATAAAAAATGGAATACTATGCAGCTGTAAGAAATTTTGAAATCATGCAATTTGCTGCAACGTGGTTGGAACTTCAAGATATCATGTTAAATGAAGTAGGCTAGAAGAAAAAGGACAAATAGGATGATATCAATTATCTGTGGTATTTAGAGTAATTGCATAAGGAAATGTTATAGATCAGGGAAGAGGGGTGTCCTGTCATCCTTCACCCCATGGCATAAGGAGGAGGAGGAAAGAAATTGAGTGAAAAGGAGGAGAGGAGTCAGATGAGGCAAGATACAAAGGTGGCATTAAGGAATAACGGAGCTAAATATACAGGTCATAGTGAAGAACACTGAAATGATGAGACCCAAACTTTAGTACCCACACGTAAAGGTGCCTGTCAAGATGGTAGACTGGACAGGTGGAAAGGGAAATGGTAACAAGAGGGACAGTGGAGGAATTTGGGAACATTGGTGAGTGAAATTTATTGTGGCAGTAAGATTGGTGATGGAACACTGACTACCTAAAATCAACTATGAATAACTTTGTAAGTAAAAGTGCTTCAATAAAATAAAATAAATAGTTTAAAGAAGAAAGATAAATACTGTGCTATAATGTCTCCTACACAGAATGCAAATAAACATAATTAATAACAAGATATTAAATTCATAGAGAAAAATTGGATTCCTATGAACAGAATAGAACGGTGGTTACCAGGGCTGGGTTTTGAGGCACTGTGGTGCCGAATGAAGAGCACAGGTTTGCTGTGAGATACTGAGTACTGGGCACTTAACACACAGCCTTCTAATTGTTTTTGTTTGTTTTTTAATTTGGGGCCCTTAACACACAGCCTTCTAATTGTTTTTGTTTGTTTTTTAATTTGGGGCCTGTGGTACTCAAGGGTTTCTTCTCGCTCTGCACTCAATACTCACTCTTCATGGTGATCAGGGAAGCATGTGGGATACCTGGGATCAAGCCTGGAGGGACCACATGCAGATTAAACATCTCTAGTCCCCATAATGCCTGTGTTTACCACAAAAGAAAACTGAGGGACCAGGTTATAGAACCTTGTTATGGCATATACCTTGCATACACCCACTTGGGTTTTAATCACAACTCCACATGGACTCTAAAATTTCATCAGGGAGCATCTCTGGAGACCGCTTGCAGTGCTGGGGTAACCAGGGTATCTGGAATTCTTTGCACTGTAAGGCTGAAATAACATCACATCTTTGGGTCCTTGCATTGAATCATGTCACTTGGTGGAGAATCGCAAAACGGCACCCTTTGGGGGAAACCCATGCCCCCACAGAAAGCCAAACCGATGACACTGCAATGTGGTGAAGCTATTAGAAGCTTTGATAGAGGTGACCTATTGCAATATATAAAAATGCTTAAAATAATTTTCCAATATGTCCATTATTGTATGAAGCAAAATATTCTTCCTACATATTTAATTTGCAGAATACAGTCACACAGCATACATGATATAGATCAGCCTAGCATTTGCTGATCCCTGATTTATTGTAATTAAGAAAAGGCATGAAATAAGCTTCTGAATGTTACAGGTGATATTCTTTTGGTGTTGTGAAGGAAACTGGACCCTAAGAAGCTAGGCAGGTATAACCCTGTTGGATAACCTGATTACCCCCACCCTAGCTAGTTTTGCATAGCTGAGAAGGGATTGTTCTCCTTCTTGCAAGGAGGACATATCCTTGGGCCAAAGAGATTTCTCTCTCTTGTGTCACTATCACTATCACTATCCTCCCGTTGATCATCTATTTGCTAGAGCGGGCACCAGTAATATCTCCATATGTCCTGTCTCATGCTAGTAGAGCCCAAGGGCATCTATTCACTCCAGGAACATAAAGAGCCTCAAACCATTATATTAGGTCATGGGAATGAACTAATATGATTGTTACTGGTATTTGGCATATCAAATAAAACAGGGCAGCTTGCCAGGCTTGCCATGCAGGTGGCACACCATTGTAGTCACCTCTAAATATAGCATTTATAGATGAAACGCGAGGCTGCTTGCAACCCCAACGAGACGGGCTGTGATAGTCTGTCGCTGGGTGGAGTTCTGATGAGAGGGAAGTCCGGATGTGGAAAATGGCGGCCCGATGGAGTGGGGGATCATCTGGCTTGTTGTGCAGCTCTGCTGGGGTGGTGGGCCAGGGCTAGAACCTGCCATACCTCCTGGGCGCCTCGTGAGCGACTGGGCACAGGGAGAGCAAGTAGCAGCTCTGCCCCCTGTCTGTAAGTCTCTGGTTCAGCATACCTGGGCCGGATTGAAAAAAAAACAACTGCTGCAGGGTGGAACTCGATGAGACGGGCTAGACACGGCACCTCAGCTTCAGGCAGTCTGCGAGCTCACTGATAGTTTTGTGGCACGAATGGGAAGTATATGGTCAGTGACATCATGAAATAAGCAGCAAGCTGAAGCTCCTGGTAGCTTGGAGACTCTTGTGTAAACACAAAGAAACGGTGGGGGCAGGTATTGGTAAGTCAGTTTTGCTATAAATTGATTGTTCCTGGATGTCCCATTATATTTTCTAACTGGTGGTCCAATTGACCATATCACCCACATAGGTCGCTATGAGTGACTGGATGGTACCAGGATGTGAGCCATCCTGGCTATGAAATGGGACCTCCTTTAAAAACCCTCCTCTGACTAAGATTTAAGGGAATGTCACAATAGCTTGCTTAAACTAAGACAAGTCTGAAAGGCGTCACCCTGTGAAAGACTTTGACAGAGAGCAAGAGCACATAAGAAATTGCCCTGGCGCAGAGTAGACCAGACAAAAGACCCTGTGGGGTGGAGATATTAATCTAGCATAGGAAACAAATGAAAATATACCCTATAAATATTTTTTCTCAGGTATAGTTATTATGCCAGCCCCTCTCTATGGTGCTTCCATAAGAAACTGGATATAATACTATTGGATTGTTTTTCAACCTGGGAGGAGAGATTTTCTACATTAACATCTCTTAAATATGAGCTCAAGGTGTGGCTTCCTGGGGATTTGCACCAGTAAGGAGCATTTTGACTTTGCTGCCCCCAGGAGAGTCAGGGGTTATTGACTCTGGCAATCAGATAGATAAAGGATTTGGTCTAGAGGTGTGTGTGTGTGTGTGTGTGTGTGTGTGTGTGTGTGTGTGAGAGAGAGAGAGAGAGAGAGAGAGAGAGAGAGTTATTGGGCAATGCACATGGTCAGTGCCTTTGGTCAGCAGCACTTGATCTGTGTGAGTCTGTTGGCCTGTGCAGTGGTAGCAGCATGTGCTTAACTGTTGCAGTGGAATGAAGCTGGGAGAAGTAAAAACCTTTTGGATTATCTATACTGGAGTCATAGCTTTTTGTTTTTCAGTCATCAACCTCCGAGTGTAACCTGGGAACTCAATGAACCACAATATTTTGGGTTCCCAAATACATCACATCCCAAGCCCTACAGATGCCCTTAATTGTCTGCATACATACAAAATAACTATTAACACATAATTTTGAACTATAAAGGCTAATTTCTTTAATATGCTGTTATATCTAAATATTCATAGAGAAAACCTTCCTCAAATTTGCAATTTATAAAAACAATCAAATTGCAAAGTATTGTAAATAGAAAATACTCCTTCAAAACGGAATCTGAATAATCTCATGATAAAATGGCCATGATTTTTAATGAATGAAGGACTTAGAGGATCTAGCAGGTGCCTTTATTTTCTGTTAATTCGATGTTATGAACATCCTATGAGTTTTGTGCTTCTCTACAGGCAGATACAGTTTCAAGGACATAGATTATTTGGAGCAGGCTTTATCCCCCGTCCCTTCAGTGACTGAAGCCAGGCAGGAATTAATAAGGTCACAAAGTGGACGCAATGAGTAGCATAGCTATAAATAAATGTGTCCCTGAGAGGTTTGGGGGTAGTTTTTCTGTGTGTATAAAAATAACTGACCTCATATAGGCAGTGAAAAGTTTAGATCATCCACAGCAGTATATCTGTGAAAATAATTTTTCATAGTAATGACAAAAATGTTATGAATATTGGTAAAAGCCTCACAACAAGCCAGATGACCCCCTACTCCTTGGGGCCCGCCATTCTCCTCATCCGGACTTCCTTCTCATCACAACTCCACCCAGCAGACCAGACTATCACAGCCCGGCTTGCGCGGCCGCTTAGCAGCTGCGCAGTTCATCAATAAGTGCTTTATTTAGAGGTGACGACAACAGTATGCCACCTGCGCGGCAAGCCTGGCAAGCTGCTCGTGTAGTATTTGATATGCCAAATACCAGTAACATTTATATTAGGTCATTTCCATGACCTAATATAATGGTTTGAGGCTCTTTACGTTCCTGGAGCAAGCGGATGCCTTTGGGTTCTCCTAGCATGAGACAGGACATATGGAGATATTACTGGTGCCCACTCTAGCAAATAGATGATTAACGGGAAGATAGTGATAGTGATAGTGACACTGTTGCAAAAACATAGAAAATTAATTGATTATAGAGAGGGGTATGTATTTACTCAAGTAATCGTAGCTTTACTTGTTGTTTAGAATTATTTATGTTTTATGGTGTAAACTGCTTATATTAATAAATGGAAATTCAGTTGTGATAACCAGTGTCTCTGATCTTTCTGTCTCTGTCTCTATCTCTCTCCCTTCCCCCACATTCATTATTCTATTTTATGACCTGATCCTTTCTTTCATACATCACCACCCATGGCTCTAAAATATAAATATGTTCCAATATTTCCCAAGAACTTCAGAATGTGACTCTTTTTGGCATCGGATCTTTAAAGAGAAAAGGAAGATCAAATGAGGCCTTCAGGTAGCCATAACTGAAGTCTGATGTGCTTATAAACAGATGTGATTAGCACTGAGAAATGCAAGAGAAGATATGGCAAGGAAAAGGAGAGAGCACGGCATAACACAATCCAAGGAGAGAAAAAAGTCTCAGAAGGAATTACCTGATGACATCTAACACAGATATTCTAGTCGTCAGAACAGGTGAAACTGTAAAAATGATTTTTTTTATTGACCTATTCTGCTGCAAAATTTCAGTTACTTTTACCTACTTCAGAAAACTTTTTTTTTTTTTGGATCACACCCGCGATGCTCAGTGGTTTCTCCTGGCTCTGCACTCAGGGAGTTACTCCTGGCGGTGCTCGGGGACCATATGGGATGCCGGGATCGAACCTGGGCCAGGCCGGCATGGGCCGGCCCGTGCAAGGCAAACGCTGGGCTATTGCTCCGGCCCTGAAAACATTTTCTTTTAAAGCTGCATCTGACTGTGCTTACCCTTAGCTCTAAGTAAAGGGATCATCCAGAAGGTTCTCAGGGACATTATAAGATGCCAGCAATTAAAACCAGGTGAGCAGCATGCAAAGCAATACCCTCTCTCCCTGACTTACATCTCTAAAAAACTTTAATATCATATAATCTATGTGCTTGTAATTTCCCAAAATATGAACAAAGATAATTACAAAATAGTCTTGAGTTGTGATGTCTTCTTTCAAAATTGACTTCTTAGTAATAAGGTGATTAGATAAATCCATTAATATTCTTTGAAAATCTTCCTAGAGCTTTCTCATAAGTTTTTTATTAGTGTGTTTATTTATAAGTCCTTTGTGATAGGAAAAAAATTGCAGTAAGAAACAAAGTAATCTCTCAATATGTTTTAGGCTGCTTAAGAACATTCTATTAAATATTCTTCATCTTCCTCTGGGATTTGTGAAGTCCCATAAATTGGCACTTTGGACGATTGTTTCTTTTTGCCCTACTCATCCTGCCCCCAAAAAGAAACTCAAAGTTATTTTTAGAGACAAATAACAAATATGTGTATGTATATCTAATTTATATTTAAATATCTGCAATACAGTTCACAATTATTCAACAAAATAATTAGAATAAATGAGCCACTTAATACTTTCAATTATTTTTTATTGAATCACAGTGAGATTCAATAAAATCACACTGTGCCCAGCTGCTCACGAGGTACCCAGGAGGGATGGCGGGTTCTAGCCCTGGCCTGCCACCCCAGCAGAGCCTTGCAACAAGCCAGACGACCCCACTCCATGAGGGCCTCCATTTTCCACATCCGGACTCCCTCTCATCAGAACTTCACCCAGCAGAAGAGCTGACCACAGCCCGGCTCACTAGGCCGCAAGCGGCAGCGTGATTCATCAATAAATGCTGGATTTAGAGATGACAACAAGAGTATCCCACCTGCACGGCAGAGCCTGACAAGCTACCGTGTTGTATTTGATATGCCAAATACCAGTAACAATTATAGACCTCATTCCCATGACCTGATGGAATGGTTTGAGGCTCTTTATGTTCCTGGAGCAAGCAGGTGCCCTTGGGCTCTACTAGCATGAGACAGGACATATGGAGATGTTACTGGTGCCCGCTCGAGCCAATTGATGATGAACGGGAAGACAGTGACAGTGGCAGTGAACAGATAAATCCAGCTCATATTTTGTCAAACAGCCCAATTCATTAAGCAAAGTGAGAATACAGCAGACATCCAGGTGGATTATGTCATTGATTTATGCACAGAACATATGTACGGGTGGGAGGGGGTATCAGAGTGAGAACAAAGAGTTTCAGACTGGGTATTTCCTTTCACTTATCTTCACTCAGAGCTGGAGTTTGTCCTTCTAAGCAAGTTGAGTGCTTCATTCTCCCTGTTTGCAATGGACCGAGTGACAGATGCTAACTTAAGCCTACATAGGCATTCTGGCATTAGAAGATCATCTCCCCCTCTCAGAGTAAGTGGCTTTAATTTTTCTTTGCTCTTTTTACATCTTTCTCACTAGGGAATTCTACATACTAACTCTGTTGGGAGACAGTCTGCCAGAAAACCCTGTGTATCTGTTAACAGGAAGTAACTATCAGACCTTCCTTCACATATCCTTAGATCTACTTTCTGCCAACATCCAATGCCCCCCTTCCTGCACCTTTGGCAAAGTCCAGGTGGGACCCTCCAACGGGTGGGGTTGCAATTAGCATGGTTCCCCTGATCACTCCTGTCTTTCCTTTGAAGATTATTGTTTCTCCCCCTGAAGCTGTTTGATATTTCTCTCTCTTTTTGATCCTCCTGCTGTATGGCATAGGCTTCTATAATATTATGTGTTCCATGGGAATCCAAGTCAACATTTTCACAGGCCTTTAGATATCCCATGGCTGTTAACCAAAAGGTTGGTGGTTCATGCCCACC
Source organism: Cryptotis parvus (assembly GCA_021461705.1). Classification (NCBI taxonomy): domain Eukaryota; kingdom Metazoa; phylum Chordata; class Mammalia; order Eulipotyphla; family Soricidae; genus Cryptotis; species Cryptotis parvus. Next base: position 49,468 of record JAJIBD010021963.1, on the reverse strand, counting down.
CAGGGATGCAGGATGTTGGGGAGCCACTGGGGTCCCCAACAATACCAGGAAACAAGTTCCCTTCTACCTCTGAAGCTGGTAGGGAATGGATGAAAACTCAGGAATCAGCTCAGTTTTAAAAAAGACTTTACTGTCACAGGTTCTGTTATCAATCCAAGAAAAGGGAAAGCCCTAGACTTTGGGTTCCCGACTGGGCCCCAGTCATGTGTAGATCAAGATGGCTGCCACCATATGTTGAATCCCATATATTGATATGATCCCATATGTTGAATCTGCATTCAGAGATGTTTGTTCCATTGAGAGTGAATGGGGCCTCTGGAACTAGTTCATTTTTCATAAACATGGTTTTCTTTTAGATTCAGCTGTAGACCTATCTTTCCACATTCTCGGTTGAAGTCAGCCAGCATTTGTGCCGCTTGGCTAATGTTTGGTGTTATTAGAGCGATGTCATCAGCGAAGTGGAGGTGGTGTAGTTGCCGACCATCTATCTTCACTACCATTCCTTCCCATTCTAATTGTTGCATGAAACATAGGTTTCATGAAACATAGGTTTCAGCTAAACTAATACATTTATATTCTGAACTGAGTACTACTGATGTACATGGGCTCCACGGGTGGCTTATGTGGGGCGGGAAGGGGAGAGAGATGGTCACTTTCTCTCCAGCAGCCTCTGCTGCCCAGGACCCACTGGGCAAGCATAGGACTGATAAAGTCTTCGATGAGCCCCTGCGGCGTGGGCCTGAGCCCCACCAGCCCCACCTCACATGATGTCAGGTGGCCCTCACGTCACACCTGACGTCAGCTTGATGTCTAGGCACGGGAGTTGATCCCCACCACCCTAGATTTCTTGGAGAGCCACGAACTCAGGCTGGAGTAAGGACTGGTCTTTGCAGGAAAGTTACTCCTAGGCTTCACCCAGGGTTTTCCCAGGGTTCTTGTCTTCCTCGCAGAAAAAGAATTTTCAGGAGTAGACAAACTGTGAAGTAAAGCAGATTTTTATTATGGAGGTTTTAGGACGGGGAAGGAGGAGGGAAAGAGAGTAACATATTCATGTGCTCATATACATTTCTTGATTCATTAAACAGGACGCCCTTCAGTTCCATCCAAATGGCAACATGATTTTATCTTCTCTTGGTTTCCTATTATTGTATGTGTATATAGACCACAACTTGCTTACCATTCATATGTCTTTGGACATTTCAGTTACCTCCATATCTTGACTATTGTACTAAGTGTTTTAATGAACACAGACGTATATATGTGTTTTTTAGTTGTTTCTGTGTTCTTCGGGCAAATGTTTTTATTCATATCTACTCAATTTTTTGTAAAAAATTGCATTATGCAATAATACATAGGTAATGGGTATGCTTTATTAACACATATAGAAAAGAGTAAAATCAGAAATTACTGGTAAGTTTATTTTAGTGTAATATTCTTTAGTGGTAGCATGTAATTCTGCATTTTATCTATTCTAACATTGGATTATTTAAACTTCGGTTATTGAAAAGATATTAAGAATGCTATTTTGACATACTTGGTAGCTGACCTGTAATGGAATTATTAAACCACAGTGAATGTTTACTGTCAATTTTTATAAGTGACTCCTATTTTCTATTTTAGTTTCAACAAATTATCAGTGGTGAGGCAATTCCCTTTGCCATACATTTTCGTCTACACTCTCAGTGGTCTTCTTATGACTGTATGTATTAATGAGTATGGATATTGGTAATTATAGGTATTTACATAATGTATTATTGCAGTTATTAATGTGCTTTGGTCAATTGATTAAAGTATTATGACCATTATAATAACTATTATACTTTTATACTATACTATAACCACCATATAGTATATAGAATATTACACTTATACATTAGTATAAGTAATCTATTATACTTTACTATAACCAGTATAACTATCATAAAATTATAACTATTATAAATATAATAATTTACGTTAAAGTTAATCATTCAATACAGACCCATACTTTTTTTATGATTGTTGGACTTAGTGATTTCTTAGGAAATTGTTCTTGGGAAAATATTCTTAGGAAAGTATTCTTAGGAAAACATCTCTGAATGCAGCAGTTATGTGTACCTAGGTCGAGAAGTCAACACGATGAACGACCTAAAATCTGAGCTGAGCAGGAGGAAGAGAGCGGCATGGAATGCCTTCAAAGGCATCGAAGAAATAGCTAAAAGGACAAAGAACCTCCGGCTCCAGGCACATCTCTTCAACTTCACCGTTTTCCCTGCATTAACATACACCTCAGAGACCTCTCATCCTATGAAAGCAGGATGAGAATACTATTCCGGGTCTCCCAAAGACAAATCGAAAGAGCTATGCTTGGAATACCACGCCTCACTCAAGTGAGAGAAGGAATCCGGAGTTCCTACCTCCGTCAAGTTCCGACCTCCATCACTGTTCCAGAGTCAGTGACGCTGTCTCATTTGCCAAGGCATCAAAAATCAGATGGGCTGGACATGTAATGCGATTTGGAGATGACCGCTGGACTAGAGCCATTACCGACTGGATCCCACAGGGACGTCAAAAGATCACATGGCCGCCTGTCGGGGAACGCCACCGGGTCCCCGACAGTGTCAGGACAGAGGTTGTCTTCTACCTCCGAGGACGCCGGGAGAAAGATGAAAACTCACGAGTCCGGTGCAGTTCCAAAAATGGCTTTTAATAGTACAAAAGCTCTTCCACAGCAATCCAATATAATGAACAAACTCTAGCTCTGGTCCGAACTTAGACCATACAAAAGAGCCTAAGTCTCCCACCAAAGAGAGAGAGATCTCACCCGAGCTGAGTCCTACCCAGAAGAAGGAGCAAAGGCCAAAGATCAAAAGGCCAAAAGCCGCAGGAGGCAAAAGCTGAAGGCTGAGGAACCAAAAGGGTAAAAGTGAAGGGGCCTCAAGTCAGCCCCTTATATACACCAATAACCCAATCGGGAGGTTGTCATGCCAACAAAGAACCCTAAACAGAGTGTAGTGCCACACCCTATTGTAGGTATAAACAAAGGTTACACCAAGGACTAATCCCGAGATTATCTCTTATGTAAAACACTGGAGAGAGAGGGGGCTGATATAAAGTAATACATCTTAACTTTATGAGCTTCATGTAATCTAGATGGTACCCACAAGGTCCTTATTATTATCTGCACCAGGGTGATTCTGAGTATCTTGTTCTCATGTACTGAAAGGCTCATACTCGCCTGCTTAGAGCAAACTAGTATGATCCTTCCTATAGTCTACCTTTAGTCTCAGCGTAGCCAGGGTGGTAGTCTCCTGGTAAATTCTAACTGTCCCACGTTGGGTGCAGTGGGTATAAAGAGGAGCTGTGCCCAATCTAGAAAACATAGAAGCCTTAGTAGATGTATAAGTCAGAAGTTATTCAATCAAGGTGACTTCTGTAACTGCCACACCCTCTAGCAGTGTTTACATAGAAGAGAAATCTCATTAGAATGAACCTTGACTTAAGTAGATTAAGCTGGGAGTGAGCAAAACAATAAAACTCCCAGATTAGCTAAACATGTCCTCCAACAGCCGCCCACCTACAAGATTGTCAGACTTCTTTGTCAAGATCCTGAACGAATGGTTTGAGGCTCTTCATATTCCTGAAGCAACCAGATGCCATTGGGCTACACTGGCACGTGATAGGGTCAGATGGAAAATGTTACTGGCGCCCGCTCAAGCAAATCGATGAATAATGGGATGTCAAGTGGTCAAGTGAAATGGCCGTTAATTTTAGTTTTCTTTTATAGTTCCTTAGGATGAAAAAGTTATTTTTAAGACATTTATTTTTCCTTTTATTAGACACAGATTTTCACCTATTCGTTTCCTTTTTAGTACTACAACATACCATATGTTGGGGTATATTATATTCTCACTTCACTTTTCTCAATGTATTTTCTAATTTACCTCTTAAATGATTTTTGATCTTGAATGTTTAAGAGTAGGTTGTTTAGTTTTCATATAGCTGTAAGTTTTCTGCTTTTCTTGTTACTTGTTTCAGGACTCCTAAGGTCCGCTGCATCTACTCTGGAGTGCCTCCCGCAAATCACTCCGTAGATAAGGGGGTAGTCTAAATGTGGCAGTTTATCCGACCATGTATGCTGTACTAGCTGGTATAAATATTCTCCCATGCTACCACAATCATTGTGGGACTAGCTAGATCTTACCAGCATATTAGCCTGGCCACACTGGACCCCTAAGTAATTAGACCAGAGAGAAATGCTGTTTGCTTCCAAGCAAACAAGCATGGCTCCCTGATATACTCAAAGGCAACTAAAATATAAAACTACAATGAAGTAGAAGAGACTTGTGAAGGCTTGGAGAAATATTTAACTGGCATTAGTATTAGTCTTTGGTACAGAGCCATGCCATCTCAGAAACCCCCTTCTCTACACTACAAAGGCATTCCCAGGCAGATTTTGGCTCAAAACATTAGCATAGTAAAGGCCCTAGGTGAGGTGCAGGGAGGGATTACCTAAGGGCATTGGACCCTCCCTGCTTTCCCCTAACAGTGGGAGGAAGGTCTGAGTTACAGGGATATAAACTAGCCGGTTCCCGCTCTCCGGGTCTTCTTTTTGTGGGATCTCTCCTTGTGAGTGCTCATTCCCCTTGGAAGGCTTTTTCTCCCTTTACACGTGGTGGTCGCCATCTTGGCCTATACGTGGCTGGGGTTCTAGCCTGGAATCCTAAGCACCGGACTTTTCCTTTTGCTGATTTGTATGCCTGAACCTGTGATAAGTAAAGCCTTTTAAAACTGCATCGGATTCCTGAGTTTTCATCCGTTCCTCGCCGGCTCGGAGGTAGAAGGGAACTCGCTTCCCGGCACTGTTGGGGACCCGCGGAGCGCCCGACAGTTACTGCTTTCTAGTTTCATTGCATTTTAACTGCCCCATGTAAAACCACTATTATTTCATCTTTTCAAATTTTATAGATGTATTTTGTCAATGATTATAGGATACTGTCTGGAGAATAAACCACACACATAAATGGGAACATTTATTCTGATATTAGACTATAATGTTCAGCATCATTTTAGTAAAATTTAATTACAGAATAATTTTCAATTCTTACAATTTCTTACATACAATTATTTATTTCTTGTTTCAATAATGAAGCAGAGAAAATTACACTCATAAGCAGCATTTACAAATTAGTGCAAAATGCAAATCATTTTTCCTTAGAATTTATGGAAAGTTTAAATAAGATTATGAGTTAAAATTATACTCAATTTTTGTAAATGCATAACTAAGTATGCATTCTCCTTTCACAAGTTTAATAGAATGTAGGCAAATTAAAATTTCTTAGATTGCTTTTAATTGATGTGGGACTATGTTATTTAGTTTCTACAAAGGAAACATGAGTGGAAGGAGAGTGTTACCTTTTCTTTCTTTCTTTCTTTTTTTTTTTTTTTTTTTTTTTTTTTGCTTTTTGGGTCACACCCAGCAATGCTCAGGGGTTTCTCCTGGTTCTGCACTCAGGAATTACTCCTGGCGGTGCTTGGGGGACCATATGGGATGCCGGGATCATCCAACCCGGCCGGCACCGGCCAGCCGCGTGCAAGGCAAACGCCCTACACGCTGGGCTATCGCTCCGGCCCCGAGAGCGTTACATTTTCTGTTCTCAATAGTGCAATGCCTCTCAAGGCACTCTCACTTCTTTCCTTCAGGGAACCCAGGCTTGTAGTGACATCCTGTAAGAGCCAACAATAGTTTACAGAACAGTGGAACTACCTGCCCCATAATTGAATTCTCTCAATTCAGGATTACTGAAAGGCCAAAGAATTCTATATTTTGTAAACTACTTTGAGTCTTATTTTCCACATCCTTCCAGCCTATCTTCTAATCAATAATGATTAAAAGAATTCCAGAATTCTTGGCAAACATTTAAGTATAAACAACTTTAATGCATATCACATATGGAAAGTGCTCTTTATTCTGACAATAAGAGAACAATAAAGATTATCTTCAAACTAATCTTAATAGAATATATAATTTCTGAAAAGAGAAAAAGAATATCACTTGATCACTTGATATCCCATTATTCATCGATGTGCTCGAGTGGGTGCCAGTAACATTTCCATTTGACCCTATATATTCTTTCTCCAATTTTCATTCTCCATTGAAAAAGGAAAATGGAGAAAGAATATATACATAGAAAAGCCACATGTAGAAAGACTAGCAATAATGTAAATGAAAACTCATACGATTCTTTCCTCCCTTCTGAAGACTGGTCATTCCATTGAATCTACAATAATATGACCACTATATTGTGCAATTATATATTTGGATCCCAATACACATGATTATTGTACTTTAACTCAGTTTGGTGAAGTTAAAATGTGCATAATAATAAAATTTGGAACCTATCAAAAGTTAAAAGAATTCAGAAGTCTTTTTTGTGCACACTGTACAATAGAGTATCAAGCATACATTAATGAGAATGGTATTTACATTGTATTGTCTGTTATACAGAATTTATTATTTTATAAAGGTGAAACACAAAGAGCTAAAAATATAACATCTGTCCAAAATGTCTTTTTTTGGCTAGAGGAATTTTAAACAAACTTTCTACTTCACTTACCTGACGTAATCAATACACAGAGTACGATTGTCAGACATATGGGCAAAACCAAGAGTAGATTAAGGATAACTTTATGAAAATGCCTTTTTTGAAGTCAGATGACCTGCAAAAATGAATTTATAACATTTTTGTAAATGTTAAGTATAGAAACCAGAAGACTAGAAGCATTAACTACCATGTGTTTCTTTCGATCACTTTTTTGACACTAGAGGGGGCAATTGGAGTGTTATTTTATGAAATCACAGCTTCATCTCGAGTTCACAGAGTAATAATTGTTCACAGAAGTTAAAATCATCTTGAATATATAAACATAAAGTGGCCTTGAATCTCTCCCCTCCCAAAGGAAACAAAAATCTGATTAAAAGTCCAGGTTCACAGACAAGAGACACTCCAGACCCACAACTGCGCTGCGCACTGCCACTCTGTAGCTGCGCAACAGTCTTAGACAATAATGGAAGTTAGGACCAGGTCCTTCCCAGGATCTTTCACATTTATACACTTAGGATCATTCTAGTTGCAACAAACTGGGGAAGTTAATGCGGGTTGGGGAATTATAATGTCACACTAGAACTCACTATTGAATATACACCTAGAGACTTCATAAACTGTGAATATCTATAGGGCAAGCCACAAAGTGTAAGAGAACAAAGAGAGAATTACAGAGACAGAGAGAGAGAGTAGAAAGAGAAAGAAAAGGTGTCTACAATAGGGGCAACTGAGATTGGTGGGGAGTATTTGGATGTTGGTGTGGGAATGGGGCACTGGTGGAGGGATAGGTGCTGGAACACTGTATGGCACTCCAATTATGAGCATCCTTGTAATTGTATAACTCACGGTAGTATAATAAAACTTAAGAGGAAAAAATTACAGGTTCAGATAGAAATATGAGGGAGTCATGTCAAGAATAAAATCAACAAAACATAGACTGTTGGACATTTCACATAATAAATGATTTTGATCCTTAAAAAGAATAAAAGACATTTAAAAAGTGGTCCATAGAAATCTGTTTATGAAAAGTGGTCGGTAGAAATCTGTTTATGGTTTTAAATGCAAAATTAAAGAGAAAACTTTAGTGTTCACTGTTAATATAATCAATGCTGATTAGTATTAAATGTGTTAATAATAACATGATTATTCATAACATAATTGTCAAATCAGTTATCCTCTTAGAAGGAAACAATAGCTCATGGTGGAGAATAAAGGACTTCCCAACCATATAACAGGCTTCCTTCTATGGCAAGTAGATAGACAGACAGACAGATAGATAGATAGATAGATAGATAGATAGATAGATAGATAGATAGATAGATAGATAGATAGATAGAGAGAGAGAGAGAGAGAGAGAGATAGAGAGATAGATGATAGATAGATAGAGAGAGAGAGAGAGAGAGAGAGATAGAGAGATAGAGAGATAGAGAGATAGAGAGATAGAGAGATAGATAGATAGATAGATAGATAGGTAGATAGGTAGATAGGTAGATAGGTAGATAGATAGATAGATGATAGATAGATAGATAGATAGATAGATAGATAGATAGATAGATAGATAGATAGATAGATAGATAGATAGATAGATAGATAGATAGATAGATAGATAGATAGATAGATAGATAGATAGATAGATAGATAGATAGATAGATAGATAGATAGATAGATAGATAGATAGATAGATAGAGGCTTTCTCAGGTCCTGAGCACCTTCCTGCCCACGGTCACAGACCCGCATTGGGGCTTCCTCAGGTCCCGAGCACCTTTGTGCCCATGTCACAGACCTGCACTGGGGCTTCCTCAGGTCCCGAGTGCCTTCCTGCCCATGTCACTGTCACTGTCTTCCCGTTCATCATCGATTTTCTCGAGCGGGCACCAGTAACATCTCCATATGACCTGTCTCATGCAAGTAGAGCCCAAGGGCACCTGCTTGCTCCAGGAACATAAAGAGTCTCAAACCTTTCCATCAGGTCATGGGAATGAGGTTTATAATTGTTACTGGTATCTGGCATATCAAATACGACACTGGTAGCTTACCAGGCTCTGCCGTGCGGGTAGCATGCTCTTGTAGTCATCTCAAAATCCAGTATTTATTGATGAACCACGCAAACCAGGCTGTGATAGGCTGGTCTGCTGGGTGGAGTTCTGACGAGGGGGAAGTCCGGATGTGGAAAATGGAGATCCTCATGGAGTGGTGGGTCGTCTGGCTTGTTGTGAGGCTCTGCTGGGGTGGAGGGCCAGGGCTAGAACCTGCCATCCCTCCTGGGCACCTCATGAGCAGCTGGGCACAGTGAGAGCCAGTAGCAGCTCTGCCTCATGTCATTTCTCTCAAGCTTGGTATAGAGGCAGAATTTCCCATACTTTTGGTGTACTGGCAGCAACCTATGAGAGAAGGGAAAAATTAAACAGGATGGCTTCTTGGCAAAACTTTTAATCCAGAAAACTGCTCGCGGGTGGGGTCACTACCCCTAGCCCCGGCGAGAAGCCACTCCTGGGTGGGGTTTCTGCCCCTAGCCCCAGCAAGGAGAAATACTCGTGGATGGGGTCACGGCCCCAGCCCCAGTGAGGAGAAACACTCACGGGTGGGGGTCGCCGCCCCTAGCCCAGGCAAGGAGAAGCACTCGTGGGTGGGGTCGCTGCCCCAGCCCCGGCGAGGAGAAAACCACTTCGCGGGTGGGGGTCGCTGCCCCAGCCCCTGCGAGGAGAGACACTCACGGGTGGGGTCGCTGCCCCTAGCCCCAGCGAGAGTCAGGGGTCCACTTTGACTATGGACGTCTCCATAAGTGACCTCTGAGTTACCCCAAGAGTCCCTGGGGCCTTCCGGGCATCCACCACGACTACGACCTGCGTGTGGAGCCGGACCAGCCGTGGGTTTCCAAGAGATAGAGGAAAAATGTTCTGCCTTTGTTGGTTGCTACCTTCTTCGACCTTGCTGACATTACTGCAGCTTTCATTAGGTTTTAATTTCTGCCTTTCTGCCATTCACTGGACTTTCATTAGATTCTAGGTTCTGCCTTTCTAACACTCACTGGACTTCTTAATAGATTCTAATCTAATTTCTGCCTTTTTGCCTTGGCGACATTTACTGGGTCTCTCACTGGGTTCTGCCTGGCAGCTTCACCGAGGTTGAGGTTTTCCTTCCTGGCCTTTTTTTTTTTTTCTTTGCCTGGAGCTAAAGCTGCTAGAGACCTCATTTACTTTCTAATTGACCTCCTGGTGTTTTCTAACCCTAGCCGGTTTTCTTCTTAGTCTGGGACAATGGGAGAGAGGGAAAAAGGAATGCTCCTGCAATTTGGTCTCCTAGAATCTTTCACTAGTGGGTTTCCTCCCGTCCCTCCCACAGTGATAGGTGACCCAAGACAGACAAGGGAGGGGAGCCTCTTTACAGAGACCATTCAGTTGCTTGTCTACAGGTGAAGAACTTAACCATAGTGGACTCAGCATTTGTGACTTGCGGCCGAGCACTAGGTCAGCACCACCATAGACCATATGTTCTTTGTAGCAGACAGCCCACTCGGGCTCCATAACCTTTGTGGGACCTTAAGGGTGCTGGTCATGGAGCCACAGACTCACGCCTGATAGGAGGACCTATCAGGGGGCTCATCCACACACTCACTCACACAGAGGTTATTACATTCCTTCCCCATCCCCACTAGAGATTTCGAGAGAGCATACCTTCTCCGCAGATTTTTCACGGATTGCCTCCTTCTGGGGGGACTTCACTGCAACGTCCTGCTTCGTGGTCGCCAAAATTGTTGCAGGTGGACCCCACGGGTGACTTATGTGAGGCCGGAAGGGGAGAGAGATGGTCGCTTTCTCCCCCAGTCAACTCTGCCACCCGGGATCCCTTAGGACTGATAAAATCTGCGATGAGCCCCTGCATGGCGTGGGCCTGAGCCCCACCAGCCCCACGAGGTGGCCATCAAGCCACACCTGAAGTCCGCTTGATCTCTAGGCAAGGGAGTTGATCCCCACCACCCGAGGTTTCTCGGGAGCCACGGACTTAGGCTGGAGGCGAGGAATTGCTCTTTGAAGGAAAGGAAAGTCAGTCCCAGATCTTACCCAGGGCTGCCTTGGGGTTCTTGTCTTTCTCGCAGAAAAAGAATTTTCAGGAGTCGAGGAGCAGTGAAGTAAAATAGGTTTTATTGAGGAGGTTTTTGGAGAGGGAAGGGGGAGAGAAAGTAAGAGAGAGAGTAACGCGCTCAAGGGACAACGCGGGCTGCTCTCTCCCTTGAGATGGAGAGCAAGTAAAAGAGAGAGTGCACATCTCAAGAGGGGAGATGCGGGCAACACACGTGCTCAGGCACCACATGTGCTCAGCCACATGGGCTCAGGCAGCATGTGTGTCCATGCAGCATGTGCACGCAGGCAACATGTGTGCCCAGGCAGCATGTGCGTGCTGTCCTTTGTTGCAGACGGCTTTTATAGATTTCTCCCCAAGTTACTTCCATATGGGGCTTTAACCTCGGTTGCTAGGGCCCCGTTGCCAAGGGAGTAGACTTTGGGAGTGGTCTTCTGTGAGCTGGGTGTTGGGCGGGAAGGCTGATTTATCTTCCTTAGGAGGGTTAGTTATCTAAAGCCTTTAAAAGGGTCAGTGGCCTATGGGCTTCACAATTCCCTTTTGGCCTTCCCTTCCTCCAGGTCTATTGTTGATAGTGGTCTTGTCAAGTTTGGTTTTGGGCTTTCAATCAGGTGTGGCTCTGGATATCTTCTTCAGGAATTTTATTGCCACGTGGCGCCCCCTGTCTGCCTGCTTACAACATTAAGAGGATCTGAGTAATTTTGCAATAAAGAAATAATAGCAAATAACTTACTATTTTGCACTGATTGATAAGGAGTTTGTAATACAACATCATTTTTTAAGTTAGTATAAGCAGCTTTTTCATCTTTGGAAGCATCAGTAAAGAAAGTTACAGCATCATTTATTGGCTTTGAACGAACCACATTTGGCCATATTCAATTAGTTAATTGTAAAAATTGAAACAACTTTATTTTAGGAAAGATATTATTTATTGAACCCAAATAACCAGTGTTGCAGGACTCCTCTAAGAGCCCCCTTCTCTACCTTAGAAAAGTTTTTCCAGGCAGATCTTAGCTCAAGACATTAGCATATAAAAGGGCCTAGGTGAGGTGCTGGGAGAGATTACCTGAGGGCATTTGACCTTCCCTGCTTTCCATAACAGTGGGAGGGAGGTCTGAGTTGCAGGGATATAATACTAGCCTGCTTCCTCTCTCACTCGCTCTTTTTCAGCTCTCTCTTTGTGAGCGAGCACCCTTCTTGGGAGTCTTGTCTTTGTCTCCTCTTTACAGGGCCTTTACACGTGGTGGCCGCCATCTTGGCCTACACGTGGCTGGGGTTCTAGCCGGAAATCCTAAGCACCGGGCTTTTCCTTTTGCTGATTTGTATGCCTGAACCTGTGATAAGTAAACCCTTTTTAAAACTGCATCGGATTCCTGAGTTTTCATCCATTCCTCGCCCGCTTCGGAGGTAGGAGGGAACTCGCTTCCCGAACAGTTGGGGACCCCGGCGGAGCTCCCCCCACAAACTGGCACAAGCTATTTGCCAATTTTCATTTATTTCCCATACGGCTTGTTTTTTTTTTTTAATCATATTTAACAATAATTTCTTTAGGATCAAAGCCAGAAAGCTGTACAGCTCTTTTTCTTCCCTTTATAATAACCTGAGAAATTTTTGACGGGTATGTCAAAAATTTGCTATTTTTATTTGGTAAAAAAAATCCACTCTATAACATTTGAATTGTGTTAAAACTCCAGTTGGCGAATGCAAAGTATTTAGAATTATCAATGAGAATGGTTCAAATTTTTTAATATGACTTAGTTGAGCTGAATTAACCATTTGTTTAATAAATTGAAGTTCCTGGGCTGCTTCTGGGGTGAGCTGACAAGGACTATTAATTTGTGCATTACCCTTAAGTATGGCAAAAAGATGCCTAAACACATAAGTGGGAATGCCCAGGGATGGACGTAACCAATTGATATTACCTAATAGTTGCTGAAAATCATTTAGAGTTTTTAAATTATCTTTTTTGATTTGCACCTTTTGTGGAATTACTGTAGCATTATTAATAATTTGACCTAAAAATTCCCAAGGTACTGAATGCTGGACCTTTTCTTTGGCTATTTTTAAGCCCCAATCCTGTAGTTTAGTAACAGCATAAGAATAGACATTTTGCAAATTAATTTTAGGAGGAGCAGTCATAAGGATATCATCCATATAATGAATTAACTTGGCACCTGGATATTTTTTACGTATAGTCTTCAAGGGTTGATTAACAAAATATTGACATATGGTCGGACTATTCATTATGCCTTGAGGCAACACTGTCCAATGATACCTTTTATTAGGTGCTTTATTATTTATCGATGGGACAGTAAATGCAAATTTTTTTCTATTCTGCTCAGCAAGGGGAATAGTATAAAAACAATCTTTAAATCAATAGCAATAATATTCCAGGTTTTTGGTATTATAGCAAGATTAGGAAGGCCAGGCTTTAGAGGGCCCATAGGCTCCATACATTTATTGACCTGGCATAAATCTGTTAACATTCTCCATTTGCCTGATTTCTTTTTGATTACAAAAACTGGAGAATTCCAAGGACTAGAACTTGGAACAATATGACCCAAGTTGAGCTGTTCCTCCACCAATAGTTGCAAAGCTATTAGCTTTTCAGTAATTAAGGGCCACTGCTCAACCCACACTGGTTTCCTGTTTTTCCACTTAATGGGTAAAGCTGTTTTACGAGCAGCGGCCCGCATTAAAAATGCAGCTGTTTACAAAGGTTTCTACGTTTAGTCATAACAGTATCCAATTTTTTTCAACAAATTTCTGCCCCATAAGGTAATTGCAATAGGAAAAATGTAGGGCCGAATAACAGCCTCATCTCCATCTGGGTCAGTACACCTGAGAGGCTCATCACTTGGTTGAATATCAGTCATGACACCCAATCCTGTAAAATTTGCATTAAACACACGGTGCTTTTTCCATCCAGAGGGCCAATGATGTGAAGCAATTATGACTGTATCAGCCCCTGAATCAATCAAACCTTCAATTTTAGTACCATCTTCAAATGTATGCACCATACTGGGTTTATCCTCTGAAAGGAATTGTGTCCAAAAAACCTCAACATTAGTGCTGCCAGACCCTTGTTCCGTATCATTAGAAACTGGCCGTTTCGGCAATACAAGAAGCTGAGCAATTTTTTACCTCTAAAAAATACGTATTTCAGCCTTTACAGAAACAATGAGCATAATTTCATTTTCAAAATTACCATCAAAAAATTTTACTTGAACATTTACACCTTTAGATTCCATATTATTACTGCCAAATACTAATCTGAACGACTGAGGGGACAAAGGACCATAGATATTAGTTGGAATTTCATAACAATTGTTAAGAGCTAAAAACAATTCCTGAATAGCTGGAATATCCAAAGCAGTACTATCCTTAGCAGTTTGTAAAGTTATATAAGTAGATTTGTTATCCAGTGTTTCAGATTTTGAAATATGAATTAAAGCAGGAGTGCCTTCAGGTTGAGGGGAGGGAGCAGACAGACTGCAGGGCGATTTAGATTTAAAGCTGCCGCCTGCCTGTCTTTGTTTCAATTCTGCTTGGCTTTTGGGCAGCAACTGCTGAGCCACTGAATTCTGCTCCCTCCACTCTTCCGAATGGGATGGGGGCTGTTCTGGGGGAACTGAGGGAATGCTTTAGGCCTTAGAAGCGGCTGGAGCTGCCAGGCCTGTTTCCCTCCGCCCTTCTGAAAAAAAGGCGGGCTGAACCGCGGTAGCTGCTTGCGCAGCCAGGTTTGTTTCTGAAAAAAATGCAGGCAGAGGGGCCGGAGCAATAGCCTAGCGGGTAGGGCATTTGCCTTGCACAGGGCCGCGCTGGCCCTGGTTCAATTCCCGGCATCCCATCCAGAGTGCAGAGCCAGGAGAAACCCCTGAGCATTGCCGGGTGAGACCCAAAAGACAAAAACAAACAAAAAATGAAAAATGCAGGCAGAGTCCTGAGCCGAGCTGGTGGACTCACTCTCCGACAGATCTATGAAGAGTGTCGGTGGGAGACCCAAATTTTTTGTGGGGCCCTGGGCCGGGGCCCTTAATTCGTTTCCCTACTGCTCTGTAGAGTTGGGTGCAAGCAGTGACCCATCTTTATGCTTTTTGGAGTAGCAATCCTTAGTTCTATGTCCAATTCTGCCGCACCTTTTGAAGAGCGCAGAATCAAAAGGCTGGGAGCGGTTTTTCCCGTCCCTTTTCTTAGGACAATTTTTTTCTGAAATGCCCCTTTTGACCACAATTAAAGCATTTCATTTGATTAGTATTTAACAGTAGATACTGGCAGCACCAGCATTATCTTGCTTGTGCTTAGGACTACCTCTTGGCTGAGTTCAGGATCCATTGCTGGCACACACAGGGCAAGTGCCAACTTCCTGTTTATCTCTCCTGCCCTATTTTACTAAGTGTGTGAGAAGTCTTGTCATATTAAGAGTGTGATAGAGCCTGGAAATCTGTGATTTTACCAAATCAGCTATAATACTGGATAGTTTAAAAAAAAACTCTGCCTATTTTGTAACCACATACCTTTCTAACTTAAATGAGCTTGATTAAAAAGGTAACCAAGCTCATTAAAGTTTGTAGGGAGTTCAAGATGCCACTCTGTCTCACGTTCATTGACTTAAAGAAAGCCTTTGATTCTGTGGAGACTGAAGTGGTCATGGAAGCCCTAGCCAAACAGCGTGTTCAAACTCAATATATCAAGATCCTTCATGAGCTGTATTACAGAATCACCACCAGGATCTCACCATTCTACAAAGAAGTGATCATTGATGTCAAAAGAGGGGTTCAGCAGGGTGATACCATTTCACCAAAACTCTAAGCGTTACTGTGCTCTTGTTTTAACAAATTGGAGGCCATAAATATGAGTCCAATTATTCAACGTGAGGATTATAAGAGAACATGAATCTTCCTTGTTTTTGTGATTATTCCTTTGTGTCTTCACCTGATTTGACTAAAAATGGCTGCTCCAATAGAAATTCTGTTTGCTGATTTGTGTGTGTTTGCTTGCGTGTGTGTGTGTGTGTGTGTGTGTGTGTGTGTGTGTGTGTGTTTGGTATTCTGGGAGATCTGTGGAATACATCACCTTGTTATGACAATTCCTCTCAAAATTTATGTAGAACTCATCAAAAATCTCCACATATGCACATGTTTTATAGTGTTCAAACCCTGTGTCTTAAAATCTAAAATGCCCTGTGACATCTATCTCCGGTTTGGAATTTTTTCAGACGGTCCCTGAAAATCACCCATATGGATTTGGTGAACATTGTCATTCCACTTTTGTCATCTGCAGCCTTTGCACATTTATTTTGGTCTTCCTTGTTCCTCCTGTGTCTCAGCCTGGGTTCCCCCTTTTTTTGCTGGTCTGCTGGACAGATGCAGAATGCAGTTTCCCAAGCTTCTCTACTTGACACATCTAAGAAGACTAAGGGAATCTCCAGACTCAGAGGGAAGGAAGTTCTGTGGAACATTCAGTTACAGTAATGGCCTCACTGCTGAGTGATGTCTTGGGTGTGAGGGGTCTCCAGGTCTGCTAGAGTGTTTCCCATGACTGTATGCTCTCAGCCGCTTTTTCCCACAACTTCATGCTCTCAGCTGGGCTCCCCAGAAATCTCCCTGGCTGATGTCTTCTTACTCACCTGGGATTGCCAGGAGGAAGCCTTCAGTCAAATGATCAAAGACAACCTGGGCTGCCTTTTGTTGCTAGTTTATAGATTGGGAAATGGCACAGCATTGTAGCCTTCTTTTTGTTCTTTTTTATATATTTTTCCTGAAGTTTTAGACCATACCTGGCAGTGCTCAAGGCTTAATCCTGGCTCTGCCCTCTAGGATCACTTCTGGCAGGCTCGTGGGTCCATATGGAGTGCCAGGGATTTAACCTGGGCTGGTCACATGCAAGGCAGGTGTCCTACCCACTGTACTCTCACTCCAGCCCATGGTGTAGCCTTCCTTTAGCTCTGGCAGGCCCCATACCCCTCTGCTTTACTTCTCAGACTTCCCAAGAAACCAAAAGAGCATCCATGACTTAGGCAAGGAAAGTTCAATGTAATAACATGCATTGGGAGGTGAGAGAACAATAATGGTTATGAACATTACAATTCCAGCCAGGGGAGAAAAGGAGTTTACAGTCCATATAAGGCCCTTGAAGCTCCAAGGATAGGGCAGGGAGAACTCAAATAGCCAAGGGGAGAGGGATGAGTTCTCAAGGCAAAACCTGTCCTCTGTATGTGCGCTCTGTCTCAAGGTAGGTCTCTATGATCTTTTTTTTTTTCTGGTTTTGGGTCACACTTGGTGATGCTCAGGTCTGCACTCAAGAATTACTCCTGGCAGTGCTGGAAGAGCATATGGGATGCCGAGGATCAACCCTGGTTGGCCACGTGCAAAGCAAATGCAATCCCTTTCGGGAGCCGCTGGAGTCCCCAACAGTATGAGGACAGAAGTTCTCTTCTACCTCCGGAGCCACTGGGGAACAGATGAAAACTCACAAGTCCAGTGCAGTTCCAAAAAATGTTTTTAATAGTACAAAAGCTCTATCACTGCAATCCAATATAATGAAAGAACTCTAGCTCTGGTCAGAACTTAGACCAGACAAGAGAGCCCAAGTCTCCCACCAAAGAGAGAGGATCTCACCCAAGAGGAGTCCTACCCAAAAGAAGGGGAAGAAAAGAGAGGCAAGTACCTCAAATCAGTCCGCTTATATACACCAAAGTAATCCTAACTGTTGAAGGGAGTGTCCTGTCAACAAAGAACCCTAAACAGAGTATAGTAGGGCCACACCCTATTACAGGTATAAACAAAGGGTTACTCCAAGGACTAATCCCTTTCTCTGAGAGTATCTGTTATGCAAAACACTGGAGAGAGAGAGGGGCTGGAATAAAGTAATCTTAATTTCGTGGGCTTCATGTAATCTAGATGGTACCCACAAGGTCCTTCTTATTTATTATCTGTACCAGGGTGATTCTCAGTATATTGTTCTCCGTATACTGAAAGGTTCACGTTCGCCTGCTTGAGGGCAAACTCGTATGATCCTTCCCATAATCTTAAACAATAGTCTCAGTGTAGCCAGGGTGGCAGTCTCTGGGTAAATTCTAACTGTCCCACGCTGGGTGCAGTGGATATAAAGAGGAGCTGTGCCCAATCTAGAACACACAGATGTATAAGTCAGAAGTTATTCAGCATCAAGGTGACTTCTGTAACTGCCACACCCTCTATCAGTGTTTACATAGAAGAGAGTCTCATTAGAAAGAATCTTGGCTTAAGAACATGCACATCCATTAAGCTGTGAGCAAAGCTCCCACACTGGCTAAGCCTGTCATCCACCACTCCCTGATGGACTATTGCTCTGGCCAGGCCTCTATGATGTAGAGCGACCTAGAGCTGGATCATCTGCATTTTATAAGTAATGCTAGAAATTACTCCTGATAGCCATGGAGCCTCAGGGCAGCTTGGCCCCTCAGGCCTAAGGAATGCTTCTCTGAACAGATTGGGACAGGCCAAACCACACCAGATTTAGCAACTTTCCACTAGTGGGTTATTCTAGGTGAGGGTCTCGAACATTATCTAGCTTAGAGTAACTCATTGAATAGGGATTATTTGATTCCCGTCATCACTCCAGAACTACACAGAACACTGAGAAGCGCAATGAAGGCAGAGTGGGTGTGACTCTTGCTGGATGGATTAGCAGAAAAATTACCATTGCTGGTAGATCCCCTCTCTGATACAAGAAGAATCCCCTGACAGAGCTTGATCACTTGATCACTTGAATCCCGTTATTCATCGATTTGCTCGAGCAGGCGCCAGTAACATTGACAGAGCTGCACTTATGGAAATAACTGATGTACCTCTCCACGTCAAAGGAACATACAGAGAGAAACCAGAACTTTCTGTGAAGGCAGCAAGGCAACTTCTCAATGCCATGTCTGCAGTGGCTATTTTAACTCTTGTCTCAGGGCACATCTGGGCTCTGCAGTAGATTATCCTTTTTACTTTGTCCTTCTAAACTGGGAGAACAACTGTTTAGATTCTAATCTTGAGGTCAGAGAAAGTGTGCCTGAGGGTATACTGTGATCAACTATCATCTATCTACCTTGGATGTGATTCTGACTCAGACTGTTCTATTGCCCCCAAATGTGTGTTCTCATAGCTGCTTGTCTCATTATTTGGCTATCTATTACCTACTAAAGTTTCTGATTTCCCAATAAGGAGGGGATACACGTGGTAGTGTTAATATCATCTTGTTGCTATTACTGCATATATATTATATTACTTCTTGTTTTTTACCAAATGTCAATGTAAACCCACATATCAGGGTGTGGGTTTAACTGCTAATGGTTGCTTTAGCTATGTGGGAGTTCTGCAAGAGTGAGAAGCAAAAAATGTTTTTCTCTCATCTTTTCTCTTTCCTTTTTCCCCCCCTCTCTTTGCCTCTCTTTCCCTCCCTTTCTCATTCACTGTCTCTCTTCTCTTTCCCTTTTCTTCTCTCTCTCTCTCTGTCTCTCTTTCTCTCTTTGTCTGTGAATAGGGCCACACTCAAAGTTGCTGTTGCACCTCCCACTCTTGCTCTTTGTAACCAAAACTCACCAACAGTCTCATTCTCAGTCTGCATGTAGCTGAGGCCTTGGAATTGTTATTGCTATACAATTCTTTCTGTGTCTGTGGGTGCACCATGATAACTTATCAAATTGCAAACTCAGCAATTATATGAATACTATGGACTTCCTATGTTTGCTGTGGCTTAATAAATTGCAACTTCTGCAAACTTTCTACAAATTAGAATGCTGTATACTTAGCAAGAAATTTTTGCTGATTTTTTTAATGGGGGTTTTATTTTTCCTTTGGTCTTTAGAAGAGAATGAGTGAGAGAAGATGGGAAGGAAAGCAACATAATTATATAGTCCAACTTTCATTACCTACAGGACTTAGAGTTGAATGTTTTGAAAGTAAGAAGGAGTTGTTTAGAAGATCTAAATGCAAAAGAGTGATCTGATCAAGTTTTAACTATAATTATCTGTCTTGTGGTAAAATTTAATCTGAACCAAAATAAAATTTAAGGAGGAAAAGCATGGGTAAGTCCCAATATGCAGATTTTCTTTTCTGTTATAAGCTGTAAATTTCTGCAGGGTTGTTATATGAACAAACATCCTAGGTATGGTTTTGTGATTAATTCCACTGAAAAAAATTTCCACAGGTGCATGAGAAGCTGACCTAAATTGCTCACCATGTTGGTGGGAGTGAGAAAGTGACAATGAACTGAACCTCTCTTAGAAGTTGAGGTACAGATAAAGCTAAGCATTAGAACTTAGTGTCAGCCTAGCAAAAGAGAAAAATAAAAATTTAGAGTTCTACCAAGGTAGGTGAACACTATTGTTCTTTTTATTTCCTTGGACTAATAATGGACAAACAGTTCATCAAATATTCCCTGAGTCACATATACAGTCAGGGGACTTTTGCCTATGATCTAATTTGATTGCTAACACTAGCCAGTGAAGTTGATATGTTTTTATCCAATTTTCAGATGGAGAAATTCTGGTTCAGGGCTGTGTGCTTTATCAAGTGACAGGTGGTAAGACATGAATTCACGCTTCAGCTATGTGGTTTGGGAACCAGTCTAGAGAATACTATTTGTAGTTCTGAAAGAGAAAGCCTTAGCTTTTCCCCTTACCAGTGGCTAAGAATGGCTGCATTTTAGATGTTACCATCTTGCATTGTAAATGTTCCTAATATTTCCCAGTGGCTCTCCTTAAGAACAGGGGCCCAAAGTTTTCTCAGGGCCATAAATAATGCCCCAGGTCTGGGTCAGAGATAACAGGCTTATGCATAGTTTAATGGTTAACTATGTAACTGAAAAGGTCTGAAAAAAAACCCACAACCCCACCAGCCTAAGTGAGAATACAGGATGTTCATCTTATCCTAACTACATGAAAAAGGCCCTAAATTTTTAAGACATTTCTATGAATAATAAAAATAAATTCTTCTGGGGCGGGCGATAGCCCAGTGGTAGGGCATTTGCTTTGCACACGGCCAGCCCGTGCCGGCCCGGGTTCAATTCCTGGCATCTCATATGGACCCCTGAGCACCACCAGGAGTAATTCCTGAGTACAGAGCCAGGAGTAACCCGTGAGCGTCACCAGGTGTGACCTAAAAACCAAAATAAATAAATATCACTGTCTTCTCGTTCATCATCGATTTGCTCGAGCAGGCCCCAGTAACATCTCCATATGTCCTGTCTCATGCTAGTAGAGCCCAAGACATCTGCTTGTTCCAGGAACATAAAGAGCCTCAATCCATTCTGGAATGAGGTCTATAATTGTTACTGGTATTTGGCATATATATCAAATACAACACGGGTAGCTTGCCAGGCTCTGCCGTGCAGGTAGCATACTCTTGTAGGCATCTCTAAGTCCAGCATTTATTGATGAACCGCGTGGCCGCCTGTGGCCGCAAGCCGGGCGCTGATAGGCTGGTCTGCTGGGTGGGGTCTGACGAGAGAGAAGTCCAGATGTGGAAAATGGAGGCCCTCATGGAATGGGGGTCGTCTGGCTTGTTGCGAGGCTCTGCTGGGGTGGTGGGCCAGGGCTAGAACCCACCATCCCTCCCGGGTGCCTCGTGAAAAGAAGGGTATGAAATAAATAAAATTAAAAAGAAATAAATTCTTCTGATCTTCTTAATAGCCTTGTCCCTTGATAAGAAATACAAGAATTCAATTTCCTTATATCATCCCCATAAAATGAATCTTATCTAGCAACGTCATTTGTTTCTTCTTGGCAAGCGATTTTCTTTAACTTTTGCTTTTTAATAAAGGATTTTTTGAGTAGGGCCACTCCTAGGTGCATTCAGGATTTCCTCCTATCTCTGGGCTAAAGGATCACTTTGCCTGGGTTCTGGTATCAGACCCAGGATGGCACAAGTGCAGTCTGGGCTTTACCTGTTTTCCTTTTAACCAATCAAACCAGAAAGGGTAACTCTCCGTCTCTGAAACCCTTCCTGTCTCCAAACAGGACTTCAGGAAGAGGTGGACTTTAGCTTGTGTTCCTGTTCCATTTACTTTGGAGAACAAGGAAGGTTTTTGTTGGATGAGAGGCCTAGATAGCTTGGGAGCTTTGCTGTGTAATCCATTTACAGTTTAAGCTGTTTACATGTTCTAGGTCAGGGTTCATGCTAATGAGATCTCTCTTCTGTGTAAACACTGATGGAGTGTGTGGCAGTTATAAAAGTCATTTTGACTCTGAATCAGTAACTTCTGAAATATTACTGTAATCTCTGTTATGATTTCAATGTTACCTAGATTGGGCATAATTCATCTTAATACCTACTGGTCCCAGCATGGGACAATTAGAATTTATCAGGAGACTACCACCCTGGGTATGTTGAGACTATTGGTTAAGATTAAAGATTCATGCCAGTCTGTCCTTAAGCAGGTGAGCATGACCCTTTCAGGAAACAGAGGGACGACACTCGGAATCACCTTGGTGCAGAACAGAAATTAGATGGACCTTGTGGGTACCATTTAAATTGCATTAAACCCTTGAAATTATGATGTGTTTCTCCCAATGACTATACATCCATTGAGATGTATTTCTTTATACCAGCTCTCCCTATCCAGTGTTTTGACATAGAGATAATCTCTGAGAAAGGGACTAGTCCCTGGCATGATTTATTTGTTTTTACCTGAAAAAGGGTAGTACCACCCTAGGGTAGTCACTATCACTATCACTATCTTCCCGTTCATCATCGATTTGCTTGAGCGGGTACCAGTAACATCTCCATATGACCTGTCTCATGCAAGTAGAGTCCAAGAGCACCTGCTTGCTCCAGGAACATAAAGATCCTCAAACCTCAGGTCATGGGAATGAGGTCTATAATTGTTATTGGTATCTGGCATATCAAATATAACACGGGTAGCTTGCCAGGCTCTGCCGTGCGGGTAGCATACTCTTGTAGTCATCTCAAAATCCAGCATTTATTGATGAACCGCGAGCTGGGCTGTGATAGGCTGGTCTGCTGGGTGGAGTTGTGAGGAGGGAAAATGGAGATTTCCAGATGTGGAAAATGGAGGTCGTCATGGAGTGGGGGTGTCTGGCTTGTTGTGAGGCTCTGCTGGGGTGGCGGGCCAGGGCTAGAACCTTTCATCCCTCCCGGGCTCCTCATGAGCGGCTGGGCACAGTGAGAGCCAGTAGCAGCTCTGCCCCATGTATACCTTAGGGAAGTACTATCCTACTTCTTTACCTAGAATCTGATTTTTTTATCTTTGTTGCCATAACCCTCTCTGAAGATAGGATTACTTTTGTATATATAAGGGGACTGATTAGAGGTACAGGAATCCACTTTGGTGGGACACTTGGGCCCTAGTGCATAGTTTAAAGTTCTGACCAAGAGCTAGAGGTCTGGGGAATGCCATTATCTTGGATTGTAGTAGCAGAGCTTGTTTTATTGGTAATTAGTACAAAGCTTTTGGAACTGCACTGGATTCCTGAGTCTTCATCCATTTTCTGACAGCCTTGGAGGTAGAAGGAAATTCCTTTCCTGATATGTTGGGGAGCCCAGTGGCTACACTATAGTTTTTCCCTCTAATTTTCTGGCAGTTCAACTTCATATTCATGTTTGAGGCAGCCTATATTGAGACACAAGCTAAACTTCAAAGACACCATGAGGCAGACATTATTTATTTATTTATTTATTTTTGCTTTTTGGGTCACACCAAGCAATACTCAGGGGTTACTCCTGGTCTGCGCTCAGGAATTACTCCTGTCGGTGCTCGGGAGACCATGTGGGATGCCGGGATCGAACCCGGCCGGCATGGGCCGGCTGCGTGCAAGGCGAACTCCCTACCTGCTGGGCTATCGCTCGACCCGACAATCTTTTTTTTTTTAATTTTTATTATACCACGTGAGACATACAATTACAAAGGTGTTCATAATTGGTTCTTGGTAATACAGTATTCCAGCACCCATCGCTCCACCAGTGCCCCATTTCCACCACCATTGTACCCCACGCCCTCCCGCCCACCCACAGGCTGCGTCAATAGCAGGTAGACCCATTTCCTCTCTTTCTCTCTCTCTGTCTCTGCATCTCTCTACCTCTTCTTTTACACATTGTGGCTAGCCCTTCAGATATTTCGAGTTTATCACTTAAGTCTTTTTGTGTATATTCAATGGTGAGTTTTAGTCTGAGGCAGACACTCTTGAGATAAAGAGGATTTAAGGCAAAAAATGTTAAAAATAAACCATTAGGATTAAAAAAGTTAATTACTACAACATTTTCCACTTTATACAATATGTATATACATAATAAAATATTCAATGGAATTTTATTATTAGAAAAATATAAGCACAATTATATTGGATTGAAGGGAATTAACAAAACTTATTCTGAACTTTTTAAATAGAAAAAGAGAAAAAGATGCATTGTATGTTGTTATTTCTTTCTTTCTTTCTTTCTTTCTTTTTTTTTTTTGCTTTTTTGGTTCACACCTGGCAATGCTCAGGGGTTGTTCCTGGCTCTGTACTCAGGAATTACTCCTGGATGGAGGTGCTCAGGGGATGTTGGGAATCGAACTCTGTTGGCCACGTGCAAGGCAAACACCCTACCCGCTAGGCTATTGCTCTGGCCCCGTATGTTGTTATTTCATCCTAAATGGGAATCATCAGTGCAGTGTAGCTGAGATATGATCTAAAACATTGTTTATCATACCTGACAGCACATAAATCCTTCTGCCTGAATTATAATTGCAGAATCTCAGCAACTGCAAATAACAACCACAATGCATCTTTTCTGTTATGAGCTTGAGATATTTTGGCAACTGTGGGCATGACTATTTGGTTTGGTACAAATCCATCTCTTATTTGAGTAAATCCTGCTACTGCTCACTCCTTTCTCATTCAAATAGGCACATTCCCCAGTTCCTCGGACCTCAAACCTAAAACAAAACAAAACAATTTTTCATGCACTGAACATCTTGCATTCATTCTCTACTCTAGGGTTTTACATTGGAAATTAAAAGGGAGTAAGGTTTATCACCTATGTAACATCTTAGTAATAAACAACATTTATGTAATTAGTTCCTTTTACATTTTCAAGACACATGATTGATTAAACACCACTGATTGTATCATTCATTCATTCCAAATCTAGTTATGCCATTGATCTAGTCACTTTATATATTTTGAATCATAAGTTGTATCAGAGAAAATCATTCTCAGGCCTCTGATGAACTGTTTCATATGTCCTTGAAATAAAAATAAGTATTTATTAGCAATGTGCTAATGAGTTTTATTTTGATGGAAGTGATCGAATTTGGTACGTTTCCAATTGACTCATTGAAATGTCCACAATACAGGGAGCTACTCTTTCTGCTGGCAAGACTCTAGAAGAGATTCCCACAGGTTCTCTTTGAAACATTATTCCTTACTTTTGTGAATGGATTACAAGAGCTGGAAATGGATTGTTAAAGGCTTTATGGGGATCAATCCATTAGTTACTTTCTAGGATTTTAGAACACACCACCCATCCCTTTTCCAACTGTGTATTAGCAGTTCTCTCAACCTTCTAATTCAGTATTTTGTCAGAGAAACATCTGAATTGTGGGATTAAAGTACAAGAAAGTATATATAAATTATAAGGTTTTCAAGAAGTTACTTGTAAATGAATAGGCAAATAAAGAATTACTATTTCTTATACAATACTATAAATTTGCTATATTAAAGTAAGTCTCAATACATACACAAAATTGCCTCTAGTATTATTTGTCCATTTCCAAAGGTCACTTGATGATTTTCTTCTAAGGCCTATCCAATGGTCATAGGGGCCTTTGTATCTTTTCAGAAAATTCTGTTATAAAACACAAAAGGTATAAACATGCATTTTTCTCACTTAATGCTCCCGGGTCTAACTTTCATACAGTCTTCTACTTTGTATGACGGGCACTGTATACATGAAAAAACCAGACTAGGTTCCATTTCTCAGCTTGAGTTCTAAGTCTTTACACCTAAATTTCCTTGCTTAAAAGAATCATATCTCCAAGTATAACTGGCAGAACTCAACTTGGACCTACTGTTTTGGTATTTTGTGAACGTATCTTTCCACAATTTCAACAAAAAATTATATGAATACAATAAGTCTCTGTATACACAGGGACCAGCATATCTAACCCTCTAGGTGAACTCTGAGGATTATATGGGAGGATGTATCTAAAATGTCTCGCAGTTTTCTGGGCAGAAATTCAATACCTTTCAGAGATTAATCGTGACCCATGCTTTCAAACTGAATTGAGAAATCCTTTTCTTTCAACATTAGCCTTGCGTAGCAACCAAACCCCCTTTGGGGGAGCTACAAATTCAACAAAGAATGTCCACATAGTTTTTTTTTCTTTCTTGAAAAAAAAATACCAGACCCTGTGGTGTTGGGAGAAATTGGATAGGACCATTCTCAGTGGAGCTCAGCCCAGTGTGCACAGGCTGTGCTGTGGAAAGCAGTACTTGGGAATTCAGTGGGTGACTCGTAGGCCCTGGGGTGCAGGTCACGTGCTGCTGGCAATGGAACTCAAGCTCCTGCATGTGATCCCCACATACACTTGCACTATTTACCTCAACAATTCTTACCAGTTCATCTGTGGTGTCAATCTGAACAAGATTAGCTTCTATTGAGTCACAGAAACTCTGGCTAAATGTCCAATTCCCGTGTCTTCAGAAAAAATAAAAGCACTTGCTTTTAAATCCAATCCACTTCGATGGGCAGGGAGAAAGCACATGAACTGCAGAGACTGATGTTTCCTTTCTTACTAAAATTTGGGTAATCACAAAACAATGTAAATGTTTTCTCATCCTTAGGGAAAATATATTTTCCCTAACAATTGCTGCTTTAATAATGAAATAACTACCTACTTCTGAGAGTATCCTGCCCTCATGGCAGAGCCTGGTAAGTTACCTGTGTCATGTTCTATATGCCACAAACAGTCACAATAACAGACCTCATTCCCAAGACCTGAATGAATGGTTTGAGGCTCTTCATTTTCCTGGAGCAGGTAGATGTCCTTGGGCTATGGTAGCAAGCAATAGGGATGGATAGAGATGTTATAGATGCCCGCTCGAGCAAGTTGATGCACAATCAGAAGCAAATTGATGATACAAGGGAACGAAGTAAAGATGTCATTTACAATGAAAGTCTGGTAGCCATGACATTCCTCATGACAAAACTCTCCTTTTCCTGACCTTCCCTGCTCTACCCAAAGTCTTTAAGTGATCCCCAAGACTATTGCTTCCTGGATCCATCCCATAATTCTTCCTAGTCTCTCATTCTTCTAGCTCCAACAGTCTCCTTGCTCTTATTCCAATCACTAGGATATTTCTTCTTTGAGATTTTTCCCTACCCTTTTCTCTGCCTAAAAAGCTCTCCCCAAGTATCAGTGTGCTCCCTTCATCTCCTTCAAAAGTTAGCAGAGAGGGAGAGAGATTCCCAGTGAAGTTTATGTGGCACTTAGATGCACATTACAGCTTGTTCCCCACCCCCTACCTTCATTTATTATGGCACCTACATCTTACTTCTGAAAGGAATATTTATATTTTATTTACCAAGAAACCCCAAGCACCCTGCACAGTGCCTGGCATAAAATAGATTCAAAAGTCTTATGTATAACAATATAAATGCATGGAGGAAAATGTTTGCAAAACAAGCAACTTACCTGCCAAAGTAATATAAGGTATAGCCATAATTATAATTGTCACCACAATACTGATGGGGCAGCAAAAACGTCTGTGAGGAATTTCAGGTCCATTTGTTCTGTATTTTTCTTGGAGATATATACCTTTAGAATAAAGGATCATAATTTCATTCACATGAAAGCTTTATGAGGAAAACAAATTGATCACAAAAATCTACTTCCAAGAGCAGCTAGAACACAATTTCCCTATGGCTAATCCCTTCTACAAAAGGCCATGGGCTATAAACTAATGTCATGTCAAATTGGGTCTGAAATAAGAAAGACTGAATTTCCATCTCTAGAAAATCTTATAACTAAGAGGAGAATTGTTCAAGAAAAGAGTAAGAAGAGGTCAGGTGTGAGGCTCAGCAGTAGGGAGGGTCCTCCCTGCCCTACTGTGTCACGTCAGGGGGTTAGAGACTGAAACCCTCAAAGACAGCCATGCAGAAGACCAACAGATGCATAAAATGCTTCATGTCATTCAGGATTCCCCTTGCTCAAAAAACCTGCATATGAATCTAAGAACTTTATTCATTTGTACCGATATCTGGCTACAGTCCAAACATGCTTCTGCTGAGAAAAAGGGAAACTCGACCCAGTGCAAGGAGGAGTAAGGTGGAGCTCATGGTCACAACGGCTCGTTCCTTATTGACTTTGGTCTGCCAACGCAATTGACCTTCTGTCTTCTTCAAAGTCCCTAAGTCTTGACTTTCCCTCACTTTAAACATGCACTGAAGCACTGAATTTGGGAATACCTATCTTTAAGAGCTATTTTGAGAATTAGCAAAGAGAAGTTCCATGCTGGAGTAACACCCACAGGACCCCTTCCTGCTCTCTTCCCTCATCATTCCAAGTCACTGAACTGAAATTCAAATTCTACTTAATATAAAGTTTTTGCTGACTGTCCTTTAACTATTTTTTTTCACTTTGATCTCCTAGAATTGCAGGAGTTGCAACCTAAGTTCTTGTCAAAGAATTTAAAATTTAAGTTGTCTAAAACTATATTCAGTGACATTTGGATTTTGTTTTCAGACAACGATGACAACTATTGTTCCTTCTGGTTCTGTATCAAAGAGAAAACATCCTTAAAGTTTCAAATTCCATAATTTTAAATTTTTATAAGGAAAGCAAGTAAATTTCCCCTCCAATCTCCAATAAGTCTATTTGACCTTCTTATGAATCTCCCTCACATATCCCCTTTCTTTTCTCCTTATTTCTCTCTATCTAATGTCTTACCTGGCAAAATACTCCATTATTCTCTCTTATTTCTCTTCTCCTTTCTGGGCTATGCCGTCTCCTAATCTCCTTCAAAATCATGTGCCTTCTATATTATACTCTGAATGCCATAACCTTTGAATTTCTAGTTGGAAATAATAGTATTACTCACTACTTCTCAGAAGAACAAAGAGATGAACAAGATTGTGTTCTAATATCAATGTAAGTTTCATAATCCAAAAACTGTACAAAATTTGCTTTTGCCATATGTAACATTCTTAAGCATCAAGTATAGTTTAAGAAGTATGACATTCTGATTGGTCACATAGCTTCTGTGGTGAGACTTTAACTCCATTGATAAATATTAGCATTCTTTTTTAAGTTGTTATTAAATGTGAACCCTGTTTTACAGAGAATATCGTGTCCTATCACCCAAAGAAAATCATAAATTTTATGCATAGGAGAAATGGAAAAAATAAAAAATTGTGTTTTTCAAGTTATAATTTCAGTAAAAGGTACCCCTCCTTTCAGAATGAAGAATAATCACACATCATTATGTGCTTCGTCTTTCAGTTCAATGATCTGTCAACTGACTGTAAGCTCAGTAGTAGAGTGTGTGCCTCAAGTGAGAGAGGGCATGGACTTGATCACCAGTAGCACAAAAATAAAAAGTGAAAAAAATTTAAGTGCTAAACTATTTGGTGATGTTTTAACCTATCAACCTTAATCTCTAAACACCAACCCTCTACCTTCCACCATTCTTTAACAAATTAGAAAAGATATAGACACCCAGAAACACAGTTATTTTGAGGGCAACTTTATTACTCCACATATGAACTATATCACTATCTATCACTATCTTCCCGTTCATCATCTATTTGCTCGAGCGGGCACCAGTAATATCTCCATATGTCCTGTCTCAAGCGAGTAGAACCCAAAGGCATCTGCTTGCTCCAGGAACATAAAGAGCCTCAAACCATTATATTAGGTCACGGGAATGACCTAATATAAATGTTACTGGTATTTGGCATATCAAATATGACACGAGCAGCTTGCCAGGCTTGCCGTGCAGGTGGCATACTCTTGTAGTCACCTCTAAATAAAGCGATTATTGATGAACCGTGCGGCCGCTAGAGACGGGCTGTGATAGTCTGGTCTGCTGGGTAGAGGTGTGACAGAGGGAAGTTCGGATGTGGAAAATGGCAGCCCCCATGGAGTAGGCGGGGGGTTGTCTGGCTTGTTGTGAGGCTCTGCTGGGGTGGCAGGCCAGGGCTAGAACCCGCCATGCCTCCCGGGTGCCTCATGAGCGGCTGGGCACAGGGAGAGCAAGTAGCAGCTTTGCCCCCATGTCTGAGAGTCTCTGGTTCAGCATACCTGGGCCGGATTGAAAAAAAACTGCTGCAGTTTCCCCCTACCCCCCAAAAAATAAACACCTTGGGTCGGAGCGATAGCACAACGGGTAGGGTGTTTGCCTTGCATGCGGCCGACCTGGGCTGACCTGGGTTCGACCCCTGGCATCCCATATGGTCCCCCAAGCAACCTCCAGAGTGATTCCTGAGTGCAGAACCAGGAGCAACATCTGAACATTACCGGTGTGACCCAAAAAGCAAAAATAAATAAATAAATAAACAAACAAACAAACAAATAAATGAATAAATAAAATAAACACCTCCAAACTGGCTCAATGTTGAAGCCAGCTAGCATCCAAACCGGCACCCAATTGTCTCTAAACCACACTCTTCCCAGATCCCCATCCTCCGGGGTGGCCACGTGGGTCTGTGGAACAGAGGCTCGGCTCCAGCTCCGGCCACCAGCCATTCACCTCAACCGCCACACCTTTCTGGCTGCACCCTGTTGGAGCACACACCCTGGTCACTGCTGCCCAGAGCCTCTATCTTGCCTGGAGCTGTCTCCTGCAGGCCACATTGTGAATGGTAGGAAAACGGTTTGGATCTGTGACTATGTGGCGAAATATCCTTACCATGAATTCTATGCTAGCTTGTATAAATATTTCCTCTCACACTCCCACAGTCTTGGTAGGACTGGATAAGTCTTACCAGTATCGTCTCTCTGCACTGGATCCTCTTTTAAATAGAAGAGCCTCAATGAAATCAGAGAGAAATGCTGTTTTCCTCCTGGCAAGCGAGCCATGGCTCTCAATAAGTCTAAAGGCTAGTACTCAGAACAACCCTGAAGTAAAGAAAAGTATCTCATGGACGTCTGGAGAAATATATATGGCTGTAGAATACTCATGGTATAGATACCGACCTTTTGTATTAATCCTGATGTACATTTCATCTAGGTTGCCCTTCCCTACAGAGAGCTATAGGCAAGACCTGTAGCTCTGGCAAATTAGCATTTGAATGCCATACACCAGGTGAGCTCACCAGGTTTAAGAACCTGAACATGCTAGAATTGGCCCTGACTGAGACTCATTGTTGTGGGCAGGTTGGGGGAGAGGGGAAGGGGCTGACATCACCAGTAAGAAATCTTGGAAAGCACAACAGACAAATCACAAATGTTGGGCCAAATAAAAATCTCAGACTCTCTCTCTCTCTCATATATATATATATATAATATATATATATATATTATATATATATATATATATATATATATATATATATATATAATTTTTTTTCTTTTTGGGTCACACCCCGGCAATACTCAGGGTTACTCCTGGCTCTTCGCTCAGTAATCACTCCTAGCAGTGTTCGGGGACCATTTGGGATGTCAGGGACGAGGTCCAGGGACGAGGCGCCCGTGGTCGGGTGCATCTCCCAGGAGACGGGAGTTTGGTTTGGGGCTTTTTAAAAAAAAAATTATTTATCTGTTTATTTTGGCTTTTGTGCCACAACATGAAATGCTCGGGGCTTGCATACTCCTGGCTCTGCACACAGGAATTACTCCTGGCGGTGCTTGGGGGACCACCGGGATGCCGGGGGTGGAACCCGGGCTGGCCGCATGCAAGGCAAGAGCCCTCCCCTCTGTACTGTCGCTCTGGCCCAAACGCCGCTTCCTTGATGTCTCTCTGGTTTTGAAAAATGTACTTTGCCCAAAATGGAATAGAGGCATCCCAGGTGGTGAGATGGGGCACCAACTTTTATTTTGAAACTAGAGCCTGAGGGGCCGGAGCGATAGCACAGCGGGTAGGCATTTGCCTTGCACGCGGCTGACATGGGTTGGATCCCTGACATCCCAAATGAACTATATAGTAGTTAACTTTTCTGTCACTCTGAATACAAAAGACCTCCTAGTTAATTCTATAATTCTATAATGTGACTTTCCAGTAGCAAGTTGCCAGGGAGCTGGGGAAAGAAGTTTTATAATATAAAGGCTAAGAACTTGCTTTATTTTGTCAGCTTCAAATTCCAATTTTTATGTCACAAACGCAGAAATATTTTGGTCACCGGCACAGAAGTATTTAGGTCACATACACAGTACCTGACAATGGATTAACAAACACACCTGTCCTCCCTCTCCCCCATGCTCTAACACTTCTGAATGCAGTTTCCATGAGGCAGGAAAGCACCCTGTCCCCTTTTTGTTATTTGTAAATCAACCAACTTTACATTACCAGGTTGTTCCTCCATGAAATCTCTGCAGTTATGAAGTTCCTTCATAGCTTTCAGTGTTTTTTCTCTTGGCTGACAAAAGCTGTGTTATGCAGAGGCAGGAACATGAATGAAGGTGAAGACTGATCGGTTCTTTGGCTAACCATCTGTAATCCTGGAACAGGCAGCCGCTTTAAATAAAAAAGGATAGAATCGCTAAAATGAGATCTGGAGACTTTAAATTCAAAACAATATTTCAGAAAATTGATGAAATCTAGAAAGAGTAGAGTAACCTGCTGAAGTATGCAACAAGCTGTTATACACAGGGACAGAAATGGGCGGGACAGAAATGGGCAGGACAGCTGCTGTCTGTTCATTTGAATTGAGGCCAAGTTAAACTTACTTTCCATTTTGCAAACATTTACTAGAAACAGTTTTTATTCAAGCTGGAATTCTGTTTATACACCTCCTGGAAATTAGAACAATGTTATATCATTAATATCTCCTTGAAGGAAGAACATTCCAGAAAAAAGGGATGTTGTTAGCAAATTAAACAAAGAAGAAACAAAATAAGTTAAGCTGATGATTTTTTATAGTTTTAAAATACAAAGTGTTTTTTCCTTAAAAATACCAACGTCACAGCCTACTGTGCCCTGTCAAACTGGAATAACTGGGACTATATTTACTCTCGTGTCTTAATCAACTAAATAAAAATGTATTTTTAAGAGAGAGAGAAAGAGAGAGAGCGAAAGAGAGAGAGTGAGAGGAGGTTAAGTGCCTGCCATAGAGCGCAGGCTGGGGGAGGAGAAAATCAGGGACATTGGTGATGGGAAGTGGGTACTGGTGGAGGGATGGGTGTTGGACCACTGTATGACTGAAATTCAAACATGAAAATATTTGTAAATGTATATCTCACTGTGGTATAATAAAAAATTTTTAAATCTTTTTCAAGATCTTGGGCATTACACAGTGCAGGGGGTAGTGATTCCATTTTCACTTTTCTTTATTTAAACACTGTTCAAGAAGGGAGACTTTAATGACATTGGCAACTATCGCTCCATCTGCCTGTTGTCCGACATCTGCAAGCTGTTCACTCAAGTCATCCTGAACAGGACTGGCAGAACATTAGATAAAGAACAACCATGCTAGGAAGTTGGCTTCTGAAAAGGATTCAGCACAATCGACCAT
The DNA here is from genome assembly GCA_021461705.1 of Cryptotis parvus. Classification (NCBI taxonomy): domain Eukaryota; kingdom Metazoa; phylum Chordata; class Mammalia; order Eulipotyphla; family Soricidae; genus Cryptotis; species Cryptotis parvus. The sequence continues at coordinate 16,164 of JAJIBD010021963.1, read as the reverse complement.
ATCTACACGGTAACCAAGCTCATTGAAGTTTGTAGGGAGTTCAAGATACAGTTCTGTCTCACATTCATTGATTTAAAGAAAGCCTTTGATTCTGTGGAGACTGAAGCTGTCATTGAAGCCCTAGCCAAACAGGGTGTTCAAACCCAATACATCAAGATCCTTCCTGAGCTGTATTACAGATTCATCACCAGGATCTCACCATTCTACAAGGAAGTGATCATTGATGTCAAAGAGGGGTTCAGCAGGGAGATACCATTTCACCAAAACTCTTCAGCGTCACCCTCGAGAACATCATGCGACAATTAGAATGGGAAGGAATGGGAGTGAAGATAGACAGTCGGCAACTACATCACCTATAAATTCCTGGGCTTTTTGGATAAACAGGGAGTTAACAATTATCCAACAAAATTCTGCCCCAGATCTTAGGGTCACCAGGAGGGTAAGATAAAAGGCATATGTCCGGTAGGGATCTGTTGGATTCCTGCATCCTCTGTAATACTTTTGTCAATCGATAAGAAATCAGAGTCCAATTTTCATAAATAGGGTCTTCACAACAAACCTTTATGGGTTTTTTTGAGGGGTGGGGACTCTAGAAAATGCTCATTGGTTATTCCTGGCTCTGCAGTTAGAAATTGCTCCTGGAGGTGCTGGGGGAGAGTTGAGGGGGACAGCACATGGATTTCGGGAATCTAACCCAGGTTGGCTGCACGAAAGGGAAATGCCCTCCCCCAACCCAATTGCTCCAGCCATGTCAAAACAAACCCCTAACTCTACCTTTCCTTCCTGTGTTCCCTATAACACAAAGACTCAATATTCCTATAACCCCCACATAAAGAGTTATAGTTATCTTAGTACTATACCTAGACCCTACCCACATGGGGGAGTTCCTTTGCCTCTCTCATCTGCTTTCCAATAAACTTTTCTATTTTCTAATTCAGAGTCTGAGCATTATATTACTCGATATTTTCATTCTTGAACATATTGAAGAAACTGGGAACTGGGAACCAACCCAGACACATGGCTCAGCTCCTGCATCATTGGAGTGCTCAACTGAGACAATCCACACAGCAGAAGAACCATGAGTGTTGCCAGACCTGAGCCTCTGTTACCTGTTTCTTTGTTTTGGACACTTAGTGCTATAGTCCTGTTGGAAAAACAGGCATCCACCTACCAATTAGAAGGTGACCTGATCCATTTGGGAGTTTGTAGGGTGATGGAAGGTCTGTCTGGCTTCCCTTCACTGTGATCCCTTCTCCTGCAGTATGGAATGTAGCAATTTAGGGCTTCTTTTCTGGCAACCACAAAGGGCCATTTCTCTGCTCTTCCTTCAGTATGAGATACCTAAAGGGAGCTTGAGCTTTTGTCAAGGCATTATCAGTCAGTGTATGGTCACACCTACACCTACAGATGGCTCCACCCTTGATTTGCATCTAGTCCTGCAGCCTCTGCCCTGAGATATCATCTTTAAAGTATTATTATAATCTTTATTATAAACACCATAAATTACAAAGTTGTTCACAATGCAGTTGCTTCAGCTATTCCGTATTTTAGCACCAGTCCCAGCACTAATCTAGTGCTGGGCATTTCAGTGGTTTCCATTCCTGGCTGCAATGGAGAGGGAAAAGTAGTAGAGAGGCTTAAGATATATACTTTTCATGTGACCAACCAGGTTGGAATCCTAGCATTTCAAATGCTGAAGCACTGTGCCAACTAGACAAATGTTGTAAGCAGATCTTAAGCCCTGAAATCCCATTATCCAAAGAAAACACAAAATGTTCCCTGATAGCTGCCTATAAGGGTATAGAGTGACCCCTGAGCACATAGCCAGTAGTAAGAACTGAGCACCATTGGGTCTGTCACCTCCACTCTCCCTAAAATACGCAATGAAAGTAAATACCCATGCATCATTTTAAATTAGTGGCTTTTATGCTCTTGGAATAAATGTCAAGGACTGCAGTCACTGGGTCATGTAGGCATTCTAGATGACTTAATAATGAATATGTGGCCTGAGTGAGAATACTCACTCAGGGCACTTGCCTTGTACCTGGTCCACCCAGGTTCAATCACCAGCATTGTGCCGCAAGCATAACCAGGAGTGATTTCTGAGTGTTGAGCCAGTAGTAACCTCTGGGCACTACCAGGTGTGGTGAAAAAAGCCAAAAAATATGTCTGTTGGAAGATGATAAGAGGTTCTAATGCTCGCTCACTTACAGCACCTCACTGTCCATAATTCAGTCTGGCAACTCTTGTTGGACAGAGTCAGCATGAAATTTAGCAGGGTGAGAGGAAGAACTTGTATCATTCTGTGGGAAATCCTGCATAAAAGGGAAGCTATTTTCCAACAGATTTTATTTTATTTTATTTAAACAGATTTTCATTTTTATTTTATTGCCTACAATGAGACTGGACTCATCACACAATTATTTCTATAAAGATGCCCATTATCAAAATGGAGAGACCTAGTTCCTGAATGTTTTCTAATATGGATCCAGACAAGCTGGTATCCAGAAAAATAGCTTGAGAACCAATTCTCTTCTTCTCTCAATAGTGGTGTTGATCCAGGGTTTGTGGCAACCATATGGCTTAATGCCTAACTTTATTTATTTATTTATTTATTTATTTATTTATTTTTGCTTTTTGGGTCACACCTGGCAATGCTCAGGGGGTTACTCCTGGCTCTACACTCAGGAATTACTCCTGATGGTGCTCGGGTAATCATATGGGATGCCGGGATCGAACCTGGGCCGCACAGGCCATCCGTGTGCAAGGCAAACGCCCTACCCGCTGGACTATCACTCTGACCCCAATACCTAACTTTATTGACATTGATTTATAACTGAGAGCAAATATTTATGTGGAAATATTTGTATTGGACAGCATGAAGAATTAATATCTGACACAGCAATACCATATCTGCATATATACTCTAAGGTCCCTTAAACAAACAGCAGATCTACCATCTGCATTTCTATGTTCATTGCAGCACAATTCACAATAACCAGAATCTGGAAACAATGTGCATGCCCAAAACAGACTAATGGATATAATTATGTTACGTTTTGTTGTTATTCCATTCCATTTCAATGAAATAATTCAGAGCTGTTAGGGAAAATGAAGTCGTGGAATTTGCTTATAAATGTATGGACACAGAGCTTATGTTGCTGAGTAAAATGAGTCAGAAGAAGAGGGACAGATATAGAATGACTGCACTCATTGTTGATATATTCAAAATAGTATGAAACTAATATCCCAGGTCAGGTTAAACAGGAGCAGAAGAACTGCTCAATGGCTCTGGCTTGTTTACAAGTTTGTATGGTACAAAGGACAGTTAGGCTAGAGAAGGGACCAGTATGACAATAATAGTTGTAAATGATTAATTAGTACAAAAAGTGAGTGGTAAAAGTAGTTAAAGGGATATATCTGAAAGTCTTTCAGTATCTGAATTGCAAACCATAAAGCCCAAAAGGAAAGAGAGAGAAAGAAGGGTAAGAGTAGAAGGGGAGGATGTGGAAGAAGAGGAAGACGAAGAAGCAGAAGAGGAAAAAGATGAAGGAAAGTAGGAAAGGAGAAGGGAGAAGAGGAAGAAAAAGAAGAGGAGGATGAGGAGGAAGAAGAAGAAGTAGAGGAAGAGGAAGAAGAAGAGGGGTAGAGAAAGAAGAAATTTGTGTTCGTAGGGGTGCATTTGTGGAGGGATGGGTGCTGGAACACTGTATAACTGAAACCCAACAGTGAATATCTTTGTAATTGTATATCTCACAGTGATATAATAAAATTGAAAAAAAGAAAGAAAACCGAATGCCTTAAACTGCTGTATTATGAACAACTTTGTAAAACATAGTGTTTAATTGTAAAATATAGTGTTTAAATAAAGCTCGATTTATCGCCAAATTACCAAGAATATTCTACCCACCCCTCTCAGAGAGCCCATCAAGCTACTGAGAGTATACTGCCCGCACAGCAGAGCCTGGCAAGCTGCCCAATGCATATTTGATATGCCAAAACCAGTAATAGCAACGTTTATTTCCCGACAATGAAAGAGCCTTTAATATGGTAGCACTAAGAAGGACGAACGAGGAGTAGCTGATAAAATCTCAGGGCCAAGCTAGGCTACCAAAACAAAGAAGTAATAAAATGACTGTACTTTCAATGCACGTATGCTGGCATCAGGATCGTATATCGAGGACCTGATAGTGCAAGTGCGAAAGATCAAGTACGAAATCAATTGTCGGATCAAGAACAGGAGGCGGCAATCGCATCACTCTGTATTTGACACTGGAGAAGAACATTTCCTCGGAACATGCAAAAAAAGAGGCATCGATGGTGTCGGTGTCCTTGTTAACACAAACCCTTAAGCATTGATTAATTTGAATGCCTAACAAAGTGGCTAGGACAATTATACTTGAAAGGATGTGGCCCACTGCTGGCAGTTTCTATCTTTGTTGTCTATGCAACAACATCCACACACAAGGAAGAAAAAATTGAGAAATTCTACATGAAATGGAGGAGTTCTATAAAGAAGACCACACCTTCTAAAAGATCATAGTTGGTGATTTTAATGCCAAGAAAGGACCAAGAAGATCGGCTGAAGAACTCCACATCAGGACCCATGGCCTAGAATAGAACGAACAGGGTGAGAGCCTATCTGAGTTCATCATGTCAACCAAGTTCATCATGCCAAGTTCATCATGTCAAGCCATGTCCACCTACTCACATACCAATTCATGGGAACCCACAATTCCAGAAGGCTGAATCTAAAGGTTGGATATGGGAATCTCCTGGTGGACAATCCTACATGAAATTGATCACAGCATATTCAATCGATAGTTTTGCCTGACTGATGTTGCTGTTGTCCCAAAATTCCAAATAGGGTTGGACCACCATCTCCTTCATGCAAAATTCTACATCATGCAATGGCGAGAAAAGGCTGCAAAGTTTAAGAAGAGAGCTCCCAGAATGATTACCAAATGGGAACTCTTTGGCACCATTGTGTCAACATGGGAAGATGCCATCATTGACAACGTTGTTGAAGAATACAAACAACTGGTTCAGCACCTCCATGATTGTGCAAAGAACACCAAGAGCGAGAAAGACACAAAGGGATACCTGTTTTCAAAAACTCTTGAGTTCATTTGCCAACATGGCAAGGCGTGAGCCTCAGGCAACCAAATGCTAATGCCCAAGATCAAAAAGCATTACAGAGAAGCAATAAAGGAAGACCTCAAAGAGAAAAGAGCAGAAATACTGTCCGATGCAGCAGAAGCAGAGAAAAGCATTTGCAATGCCCACCTGTACTTTGCCAACTATAAGACCAAGATGACTGCCCTCTGACATCCTGTCAGATGGATCACATCTTCCAGAAAAGCAATGAAGATTATCCATGACTTCTACTCAGATCTCTTTGATAGCCATGTCCACCTACTCATATACCTAACTCCGCAGGATGGATATGTCATTTCCAACGTTCTCCCTTCTGAAATCCTGCATGCCATTTTATTGGTAAAAAAGTGAACAGCACTAAGCCCAGACAAATTCAGACCTGAACACATGAAAAATGTGCCACCATTACTCATAATACACTGTCTTAGCTCTTCACATGCAATCTGTCTGAGTGCAATGTGACCTCCCAATGGAAAATCAGCAGGACACTTCTACTGTTCAAGAAGGGAGACATCCACAACATTGGCAACTATCGCAACATCTGCCTGCTGTCCGTCATTACAGGCTGTTTACTTGAATCATCCTGAACAGGATTGGCAGAACATTAGATGAAGAACAACCATGTGAGCAAGCTGGCTTCCGAACAGGATTCAGCACAAACGACTATATCCACAGGGCAACCAAGCTCATTGAGGTTTGTAGGGAGTTCAACATGCAGCTCTGTCTCAGGTTCATTAATTTGAAGAAAGCCTTTGATGCCTTTGATTATGTTGAGACTGAAGCAGTCATCGAAGCCCTCGTCAAACAAGGTGTTCAAACAATACATCAAGAACTTTCTTGAGCTGTATTACAGATTCACAACCAGGATGTCACTATTCTACAAGGAAGTGATCATCGATGTCAAAAGAGGGGTTCGGCAGGGTGATACCATTTCACCAAAACTCTTCAGTGCCACCCTCGAGAACATCATGAGACAATTAGAATGGGAAGAAATGAGAGTGAAGATAGGTGGTCGGCACCTACACCACCTCCGCTTCATTGATGACATGGTTCTAGTAACACCAAACATTAGCCAAGTGGTACAAATGCTGGCTGACTTCTACCAAGAATGTGGGAAGATAGGTCTATAGCTGAATCTCAACAAAGCAAAGTTCATGAAAACTGAACTAGTTCCAGAGGCCCCATTCACTCTCATGGAACAAATATCTCTGAACGCAGAAGTTATGTGTGCCTAGGTCGAGAACTCAACATGATGAGCGACCTGAAACCTGAGCTGCACAGGAGGAAAGGAGTGGCTTGGAAGACCTTCAAGAGCATCAAGAAATAGCTAAAAGGACAATAACCTCCAGCACCAGGCACATCTCTTTGATGCCACCATTCTCCCTGCATTAACATGCTTCAGAGATCTGAGCCCTATGAAAGCAGGATGAGAATGCTATTTGGGTCTCCCAAAGAGGAATCAGAAGAGCTATGCTTGGAATATCATGCCTCACTCAAGTGAGAGAAGGAATGCGGACTTCCAACCTCTGTCAACAATCCAGCAAAAGGGGTGCTGTCTCGTTTGCCAAGGCATTGAAAATCAGATGGGCTGGATATGTAATTTGATTTGGAGATGACCGCTGGACTAGATCTGTTACCAACTGGATCCCACAGGATATCAAAAGATCACATGGCCACCCTCTTAAAAGGTGGTCAGACTTCTTTGTGAAGACTCTGAATGAAGGTTTGAGGTTCTTTGTATTCCTGAAGCAAGCAGATGTCATTGGACTGCACTGGCAAGAGATAGGGTCAAATGGATATGTTACTGGCGCCTGCTCGAGCAAATTAATGAATAACGGAATGTCAAGCAATCAAATGATCAAGTGATATAATGTATCATTGCAGTTATTAATAGGCTTTGGTCAATTTATTAAAGTATTATAACCATATCATAAGTATTTTACTATAATACTATTATACTGTACTATAACCACCACCATATAGTATATACAATATCACACTTATACATTAGTATATAACTACTATGCTTTACTATAACCAGTATAATATCTATCATAAAATTATAACTATTTTAAATATAATAATTCACTGTTAAAGTTAATCATTCAATATAAACCCATACTTTTTATGATTGTAGGACTTAGTGATTTTTTAGGAAATTATTACTGCTTTGAAATGATTAAATTGACCTTAAATTTTAGCTTTCTTTTATAGTTGCTTAGGATGAAACAGTTATTGATTTGAGACATTTATTTTTCCTTTTATTAGACACACATTTTCACCTATAAGTTTCCTTTTTTTAGCACTACAACATACCATAAGTTGGGGTATATTGTATTCTCATTTCACTTTTCTCAATGTATTTTCTAATTTAACTCTTGAATGACTTTTTGATCTTGGATGTTTAAGACTAGGTTGTTCAGTTTTCATGTATCTGTAAGTTTTCTGCTTTTCTTCTTTACTGGTTTCTGGTTTCATTGCATTTTAACTTCCCCATAAAACCACTATAATATTGACTGCCCTTTCAACTGCTTCGTTTATGTTCTCCTGTATTTTATTGGACAGCCGCTCCATTTTTTGGTTGAGCTCCTTAAACATCCTACCAATTTCTTCTCTAATTTCATTGTCAGAGAGATCATGCACATCTGTATTCTTTTTGAGTCTTCAGGGTTGATTCCTTCATCTGTTCTTCGAGCTGGGGATCTGCGTTGTTTCCCCATGGTGTTGTGGTGTTCAGGGATAGATTCCTCTGGTGTACTGTTTCTTTTTTCTTGAGGGTATTACCTTCCCTTGGTGTTGAATTTCCTAGTTTTTTCTATTAATAAGCGGCCGCGTTAGGGGCGCCACCCCGTCAGCCGCATACCCCAGGGAGGTTACCTGAGGTGGAGTCAGGCCGGTGTGAGAGTTCAAAATGACCGTTTACTTCCGGTTCCGCTCGGACTTCTGGGGGTTGTAGTTCCACCTTCTGCAGAGACCTGGGGCTCTACCACGACACCAGGCGCCCGCCCGGCCAGCCATACACCACAAGGAGGTTACCTGAGGTGGAGTCAAGCCGGTGAAAACCACTATAATGTTAATCTTTTCAGATTATATAGATGTATTTTGTCAACGACCATAGGACACAGTCTGGAGAATAAACCACACACAAATGGGGAACATTTGTTCTGCTATTAGATTATACTATTCAGTGTCGTTGACCCTGGGACGCAGCCCAGGTTTGAATGAAGGAGACCTAGATCTTTCCAGACTTTATCCCTCAAGGAAAAAGGGAGAGGGGATGAATTTTGGAGAAACTCTGCCTTGTGGCTGCTAAGAAAGGAATAAAAAAGACAGTGATGCAGTGGGAAGTTCTGCATAGCAAGACTCATTTTACTGAGCACAGTTTAAGCCTTTTATACAATATTTGGTAGAGGGGGTACAAGCACAAATCACTGGGCATTTGCAAACCCCTGGGCCATTGTAACAGATAACAATAACAATCATTGATTTACATATTCCTGTGATCAGAGGTCAGAAGACCAGGCACATTTCGCCTCACCTTAGCTCAAATAAGCACAGATGTTTTGAGTGTAACCATATGGCAGGTACCATTTCTGAGTCCTGCCCTTAGGGCCTTGTGTTGGGAAGGGAATGGGCCCTAAGGCTAGCAGCTCAGAAGCCAACAATTCAGTATCATTTTAGTAAAATGTTATTACGGCATAATAATTTTCAATGTCTTACAATGCTCTTTTTTTTTTTTTAATTTTTTATTATACCACAGTGAAACATACAATTACAAAGGTGATCATAATTGGTTCTTGGTAATACAGTATACCAGCACCCATCCCTCCACCAGTGCCCCATTTCCACCACCAATGTACCCCCCACCCCCTCTCGCCCACCCCCATGCTGCCTTAATAGCAGGTAGCCCAGATTCCTCTCTTTCTCTCTCTGTCTCTCTCTCTGTCTCTGCATCTCTCTGCCTCTTATTTTACACATTGTGGCTAGCCCTGCAGGTATTTAGAGTTTATCACTTAAGTCTCTTTGTGTATATTCAATGGTGAGTCTTAATCTGCCATTACCATTTCCCACATTTAGTAAAACACTGGTATCTATTTATGTCGTATTAATGAATGCAGTCATTCTATATCTGTCCTTTTCCTTCCGACTAATTTCACTCCAATGCTGAATTCTTGGTAAACATTCAAGCATAAACAACTTAAATATCTATCACATATGAAAAGTGCCCTTTATTCTGAAGATAAAGAGAATAATAAAGATTATGCTCAAATTAATGCCAATTGAATATATAATTTTTGAAAAGACAGATAAATATATACATAGAAAAGCCACATGTGGAAAGACTAGCAATAATGTAAATTAAAACTCATTATTTTCTCCCTTCTGAAGACTGGTCATTCCATTGAATCTACAATAATATGACCACTATTTTGTCCAATTATATATTTGGATCCCAATGTGCATTGTTATTGTACTTTAACTCAGTTTGGTGAAGTTAAAATTATGCATAAAAATTAAAATTTGGAACCTATAAAAGTAAAACGATTTCAAGATGTCTTTTTTGTGCACTGTGTACAATAGAGTATGAAGCATATATTAATGAGAATGGTATTTACATTGTATTGTCTGTTGCACCAGAAATTTATTATTTTATAAAGGGGAAATACAAAGAACTGAAATATAATATCTGTGCAAAATAATTTTTTTAACTAGTAGAATTCTAAACAAAGTTTACATTTCATTTTCCTGATGTAATCAATACACAGAGTACGATTGTCAGATATATGGGCAAAATCAAGAGTAGATTCAAGATAAGTTTATGAAAATGCCTTTTCAAAGTCCGATGACCTGCAAAGATGAATTTATATCATTTTTTGTAAATGTTACGTGCAGAACCAGAGGCCTAGAAGCATTAACGACCATATGTTTCTTTCTATCACTTTCTTTGACACTAGAGGGGGCAATTGGCTTGTTATTTTATGAAATCACAGCTTCATCTTGAGTTCATGGAGTAAGAATTGTTCACAGAAGTTAAAATTCATCTTGAATATACAAATATAAAGTGGTCTTGAATCTCTCCCTCCCAAAGGAAATAAAAATCTGATTAAACTTCCAGGTCCAGCTAGAAATATCAGGGAGTCATGTCAAGAATAAAATAAACAAAACACAGACTGTTGGACATTTCACATAATAATTAATGTTTATTCTTAAAAAAAAGAATAAAAGAAATATAAAAAGTGGTCAGTGGAACTATGTTTATGAAAAACAGGCTTAAAGTTTTTTTAAATGTAAAATTAAAGAGAAAACTTTAGTGTTCACTGTTAATATAATCAATGCTAATTAGTATAAGATGTGTTAATAATAACATGATGTATCATAACATAATTGTCAAATCAGTTATCCTCTTGGAATGAAAAAATAGCTCATGATAGAGAATAAAGGGCTTCCTAACCATGTAGCAGGCTTCTTCCCTCTGACTAGTATAGATAAGCTATCACTTGCACCACTTGTCTTCCCCGGTGTTCATCAATTTGCTTGAGCAGGCACCAGTAGCATCTCCATATGTCTTGTCGCCTGCTAGTGTAGCCCAAGGTCATCTGCTCACTCTTCAGAGCACATGGAACATGAAGAGCCTCAAACCATTCACTCAGGTCATGGGAATGAGGTCTATATGTTCCTGGTTTTTGGCATATAAAATATGACCTGGGTAGCTTGCCAGGCTCTGCAGAGGGGTGGAATACTCTTGGTAGTAGGCTCTCAACCTGTGCATTTACTGATGAACCAACAAGGAGAGATCAGCTTTTCTCTTAGGTGGATCTCTGATGAGCTGTGGAGTCCAGATGTGGAAAATGTCGGCCATCATGGTATAGGGGTTCCTCTGGCTTCTTGCGAGGCTCTTTTGGGATGGCGGGCCAGGGCTATACCCACCTTCCCTCCTGGGCTCCTCATGATCAGCCTAGAGCCAGTAGAATATTGATATTCTGCTTTGTCCTTCCCATATATGGGCCAGGCCACCTGATGGGACAGGGGGACAGAGCCATTGAGGAAGCAGAGTGTGCCCCCAGGGGGTCTCGGCTGGTACCCTGGGGGCAGCCTCATGGGATCTGCATTTCTGGGGGGGCCAGGCGACTCTAGCAGAGCGGGGGATGACGGCTCCATTGCCATAAGGGAGAGCTGGAAGGGCGGTGGGGGGAGAGAGCAGGAGAGGAGGGAAATAGGGTAGAGGGAGGGTCACCTCGAAACCCTGGATCTCAGGCTCCGAAGTAGGAGGCCCGGGAGTTCCCCGCTGAGGCCCGGGAGAGGGATCCGGAGGCGCGGACGCTCCCTGCTGGGCGCCCCCTGCCTGGCTCTCAGAGGGGCTTGACTCTGGTTCTGCTGCTCTGCTGCCAAGGCCAGCTGCAGCCGCTGCCCTGGAGGCAGAGCCCAGCTGAGGTGAGGATCAGCAGCAGCAGCAGCAGCGCTCTGTGCTCCCCCATGGCCCTGTGGATAGGCTATTCATGCTAAAATAATCATAATGCAATATGTTTCTTTTGAACAATGTTCTAGATTTGTGTTGTATCTCAACACTTCCTATGTGAATATTTAGGAAATCCTTTTTAGATATGTTTTTGTTGGAATGCTCTTCTAACACAATTCTTTAATGCAACACATACTTTGAAACCATCTAGACTTACTCCTGTTTAGCAGGACTTGGTTTTGTTTCCTCAAACATTTCATGCAGGGCAGACAGGGGGTGGCTGGGAAATGGGGACAGTTGGTGGAGGAGGGAGGGTCATAGGGGTGTGGAATAGTAATAACATTGAGTTCCTGTAACAAATGCATATGAACAACTTTGAAATCTATGGTGTTTAAACATGAAAAAATAGAAAAGGAAAAAAAAAGAAAGGAAGAAAGAAAGAAAGAGAGAGAGAGGGAGGGAGGGAGGGGAAGGAGGGAGGGGAGGGAGGAGAGAGAGGGAGGGAGGGGCAGGAGCTAGCTGTAAAACAACCTCAAAGAAAGGGTGTTTCTGGCTCCTTGGCTGTGAAAATTCTCTAGTCTTAATTCTACAACATAGAATGCACCAAACAACTAGAAGACTCTGAAGTGAACTCAGTTGTAGCAGTTCTGTGAAAAGCAGAATTTGAAGAAGCACCAAAAAAATTACTTCCATTCCTTCAATCACTAGAGATAGGGACCTTAATTTATCCAGTAACCTGGAGCCTCACAAGCTCTGTGGCTCTGCTTTAGTGGACAGTGGATTCCTAGCTCAGGGAAAGAGTGAGAAGCTCTCTCTTTCTCCTAGGACATCTTTCCTGTTCCCCCTGGCTGTTCCTCCATCCCCTTTTCTCTCCCCCCCTCTCTCTCTCTTTCTGTCTCTGTCTCTCTCTTGCTCTTTCTCTCTCTCTCTCTCTGTTTCTCTCTGTCTCTCTCACTCTTGCTCTCTCTTTCTCTGTCTCTCTGTCTCTCTTTGTGTCTCTCTCACTCTCCCTCTCTCGCTCTCTCCCTCTCTAGCTCTCTCTCTCTCTCTATTGTACCCTACCTCCAACCAGCTTCCCCATTCCCCTGCATGGCTTCTCCTTCCCCTCTTCCTCTTGCCTCTGGACCTTACAGATGCAAGAATCCTGCAGCATTGCAGAAGTGCATTTGCAGAGAAGAGGGAACCAGATGACAAAAGATCTGCCAAGAAAATGGGAACCAAAAATCCCTGGGGGAGCCAGAAAGTTCCCACTGAATCTTGAACATGAGAAAGCCAGAAAAAGACACACATCAATATGTAACTTTTTGTACTTATACCACTGCCCAGACACAAATTATGTATGCTTAGATATTTCATTGATCAAATATCAAGAACATTGAGTACTAATGAACAGAACTTAATTCAGAATACCCATTTACCTCTAATGGATTCACATTCAAGAAAAAACATGATAGCATTAATAGGTTCTGAAAACTCAGCTGGCCTACAAACAGAACACAAAAGAGGGATTATAGGATAAAGTAAAAGTAGCTATTGTGAATAGTGCTGCAATGAACATAGAATTGCAGGTGGTGTTTCTGCTCTGTGATTTTGGGTCCCAGGGTATCTTCCCAGGAGTGCTATTGCTAGGTTAAATGGGAGGTCAATTTGTAGTTTTGGGAGGAATGTTCATATAGTTTTCCAAAATGGTTGTACCTGTTGGAATTCCCAGCAGCAATGAATAGAATCCCTTTCCCCCTACATCTGACCAGCATGATTGTGCTTGTTCTTTTGGGTGTGTGCCATTCGCTGTGGTGTGAGATGATCTCTAATTGTTGTTTAGATTTGCATCTCCCTGAAGATTAGTGATGAAGTACATTTTTCATATGCCTTTTGCCATTTTAATTTCTTCTTAGGGGAAGTTCTATTCATTTCTTCTGCCCATTTTTTGTTGGGGCTGAATGTTTTTGGTTTTTTTTTTTTTTTTTTACTTATAAAGTTCTACCATTGAGTCTTAAAACTTGGATATTGACCCCTTATCAGATCAGTACTGAGTAATATATATTTCCCAACCTTTGGGATATCTCTCTATCTTTGCTTTGAGATCCAACAGCTTCTGATATTGTCTAGACTTGCACCTACAATTCTATTGTGGAACCTGCTTTGTCATGTGTTAGGTTTCTGTGGAACAGTTTACAAGAAATCGAACCACACAATTTTTTGTCTTTATGAAACTACAGATTGTTTTTACAAAAATCAGTGCCTGCTTTTTGGACAAAAATCCTGCTTCTTACAGTCTGATTTCATAATTTTCGTGACTTTGTCAAAACTTTTTTTGCACTCTTCTAAAGGTTCTTTAATAAAGAACGTTAATTGAATCAAAGTGAAATACAGTTACAAGTTTTTCATGATTGGGTTTCAGTGTTTCAACAAGAGTGTGTGGGTGTAAAGGGCAGGTAGGCTAGAGAAGGGACCAGTGTGACAATACATACCACACACACACACCTACATATTTTAACGCAATGTTTCAACACCCAACCCCTTAACCAGCACATTTCCCACCACCGATGTCCGAGTTTCCCTCCCACTCCTCTCCCTCCCTGCCTCTGTCAGGTATTTCTCTCTCTCTCTCTCTCTCTCTCTCTCTCTCTCTCTCTCTCTCTCTCTCGATCTCTATTTTTCCTATTTATTGGGCATGATGGTTCACAATACAGACACTGAAAGTTTATCATGCGTATCTCTTTACTTACTGTCAGCACTCAGTTCTTGCCCAGAGTGTTCATCTCTAACTATTATTGTCACACTGGTCCCTTCTCTAGCCTACCTTCCCTTTACACGCACACACTTGTGGGAAGCTTCTAACAATTGGTCTGTCTTCCCTGGCCCCTGTTTTTCCTGCCCTTGCTTACTTACTATTTTCTTTATATCCCACACATGAGTGCAGCCATTCTATATCTCTCCTTCTCCTTCTAGCTCATTTCTCACTCAGCATGATGCTCCTCATGCACATCCATTGCTCAGAGGACAGGCAGTGCTGGACAGGCTGGGGTAAGCCAAGTCCTTAAGCCCTGGACTGTCCTGCCCCAAACAGAATTTATCTGTTTATTTGTTTTGTGTTTTTTGGGGGCCCACACCCAGTGGTGCTCAGGAAATACTCCTGGCTCTGTGGGGTGCCAGGATTAAACCCCTGGTTGGCTGCATGCAAGGCAAGCGTGCCCCACCTGCTGTACTACCATCACTCCAGCCCCCTGAAATGGACTTTTTTTTTATTTTTTTTGGGTCAGACCCAGTCATCAATAAATGCTGTATTTAGAGGTGACTACAAGAGTATGCCACCCGCCCAGTAAGCCTGCAAGCTACCCTTTGTCGTATTTGATGTGCCAAATACCAGTAACAATTATAAACCCCATTCCCATGGCCTAATATAATGGTTTGAGGCTCTTTATGTTCCTGGAGCAAGCAGATGCCCTTTGGGCTGTACTAGCATGAGACAGGACATATGGAGATGTTACTGGTGCCCGCCTCTAGCAAATAGATGATCAACGGGAAGATCGTGATAGTGATTCATGACTTCATTTCTCCTAACAGCTGCATAGTATTTCACTGCGCGTATACATACTATAATTTTTTTAGTAAAATTTTTTAATTGAATAACATGAGTTAGACCATTACAAAGTTGTTCATGATTGGGTTTCAGTTATACAGTGTTCCAATACTCGTCCCTGCACTAGTGCTCATTTCCTAAGACCAATGACCCCAGTTACCCTCCTACAACCCCCCTAGAACCTAACTTTATGACAGGCACTGTTTTTCCTCTCTGAGTGTCTGTCTGTCTCTCCTTTTTGTGCATTGTGGTTTGCATTCCAGACAATGAAGGGTTATCATGTGTATCCCTTTATCTACTTTCAGCACTCAATTCTAGTCCAGCAGAACACAGTTCTTACCCAGTGTGGTCATTTCCAACTATCTTTGTCATAGTGGTCCCCCTCCCTATCCCAACTGCCTTAACCAGTCTAGTTTTTTAAATATTTTGAAGCCTTTTCAAATCATACTTTATTGTAAGAAAAAATAGGGGGCTTGACAATTCAAACAAAACAAAAGAGAAGGATCAAGAGGCTCTCATAAGAAGTAAGGTATTTGTTTCTTTTTTAATGAAGCAATAAAGGGAACTTAGGTTTGAAAGAGCAAGCTAGAAAGTAACTATTAATCAAATGAAAACAACAGGCATTCACTAGATGTTCCTGTTTTAAAGAAATACATTTTCTCTACCTAAATATTCCCTTAAATCTAAGAATACCTGAATGCTTTCCTTCATTATTAAATAGTGTCCATTTCAGAAAGGAAAATGGAAAAGAAGAATAAGAACTCTAACCCACTCTGTTTTTGTTTTCAAGCTATGCCTGGTGGTTTCTTGGGCTGCTTGTGGCTCAGGAGTTCTTGAGAGTTTTATCAGGTCACTATAGGGCCGGGTATCTGGGCCTTCTGATTGCAAAGCATTTGCTCCAGCTGCTTGAGTGTTCTCTCCTCAGGTCACTAAACTTTTTCCACCCCTGGACTGAGAGGTGCTTTCC
>JAJIBD010021962.1:0-19849 GCA_021461705.1 Cryptotis parvus | reverse complement strand
AAACTTCACTGAATACTCCATTATATAAGTTGCACTGGGCATTTAAACCCTCAACTATAATATTTACATTTCTCTCACAGTTTGGCCATCAACTTAACATTATGATAAAATTAAATATTGCTCAATATTTGGCCATTATTTGTTTCTGTGTTTAGGGAGGAGCTTCGTTTGGGGGATACACTGCTGGCCTACTAGACCGATAGTTCAGTATTAGGGTCTAAAGATGCAATTGCAGGGTATACCCTAAGGTCGTCCCTGGTGGGGACCAGTGGATCCAGTGAGATGTCAATACATATGCTCCAAACAATCCATATTTTCCCTCTCTGTATCTGTTTCCTAACTGGAGGGGGCTTTCAAGCGAAGTGCTTTGAGGGCTCTGGGGCTATTCCCCAGTGATTCTTGACCAACCAGGCCGGTGGGCCAATGCGAGAGTCTGAGGATGCTGTGCTGCTCGGTACTATGGTGCTCAGGGGCCTCCAGAGCAGCTCTAGGCTATGCTTTCGGGAGAACATGTTAGTGCTGGGGTTTGCACCAGTGTTACTGCAGCAAGGTATGAACCCTGACTCCTGTAGTATTTCTTCTCCCCCATGCCCCTGTTTCTTTACAGTGGTTTCTTAAAGGTAAAATGATAGATCTGAAATGATAGCTAACTGCCCATTAGTTAATTTATTCATTAGGAAATATTAATAAGTACTTACCCTTTTCACACTAGAGAGGAAGTCATGAACAAGGTACATGGTCTCACTTCTCACCCAGCTATTGTTGTATGAAGTTGTCAGGTTACTCCACTGCAAGCGATTATGAAAGAGGGGACATTGCTTATGACTTGGCTGCTCCCCAAGTACCTTTACCATGGCTTCATATGCATTTTTTGAATTAAAAATGAAGTTTTCCAATGTTCCAGCATTGTTCTGTGTGAAGATACAAATAATGTTTGGGTAACTGGTTGAAAATTATCCTTTAAAACTTCTTGGAAGGGTGCATGGATTCCTTAAAAATCTAGAAGCTTGTATTTTTATAATCTTACTGTGTTTTATGTTCAAAACCTCTTGAGTGCCTAAGCTTCCCTGCTTTCTGGGTGGGCAATACAGAATTGAATGTCCTGTCTGGATGTCAAGGCATTTGGGCCCAAATATGTTAGTGTTCAAAGTGCTTCATATAGAAAATATATTTCCTTTTTGGGGCAGGGGTTTGGACAAATGGCTTTGAAGTGCCTTGTATTTCAAATGCCTTATACATTTTCTCAATTTTTGTCATCTTAAAAGAGGAAAGGGTCTTCAAATACAGTAAAATTTGTTAGATCTCAGATAAAAAATTATTCTAAATCACTAACAAAGAGAGACATCTATCTCACTTCAACACAAAGAGATCCTAAAATGTCATACCCAAATTTGCAACATGGAAAATCTGAACCATTGAAAAATCATGCATTAACTATGGTTATGTGATGATCATCTCATCTACACAGCTAAAAATACACAGGGGACAGTCAGAAATATTGCCATTTTTATATCTAGTGGAGTAGCTTCATTTTTTACTCCACAAAGAAAAAGGCTCCTTTTGAACACTGAACAATATTAAATTTTCTGGTAACCCGTTATGCCACATTCTTATTCAAGGTCAGTAATAGTCCCACTCTTTACCCTGACCAGGCACTTCTGTCCCACTGTCCAAGTATCCCTGTCCTCTCCTGTGTCTACTTCTTGGTGAACACCAGTGCATCCACCCAACCCAGGTGCTTCATCCTCTTTTCTAGACTCTCTCAGAGCCCACCATGGTATTTAATGGCTAAGGCAGGAGTGACTGGGTTATGGCATTTTCCCAAATGGGTCACTTTTGTAGTTGAGAGACTTGGCTGACACTTTTCCACGATGCTTTCAAGTTGGATTTTAGGCAAAAGAAACTGAACATTGGAAAGGAGTGTGAAGTCAGTGACCTCGAAATAAGAACAGCAAAGGAGGGAGAACTAAGACACCCAAAAATCTTTTTGAGTATGTAAAAAAAAAAACACCCTAGAGGTATTTGCAGCAGTTATTCTAATATATTCTCAGCTTAGGTACTTAATTCTTTGGGGCACTATAAACAGCTATTTGCTTGAAATGGCTAAGTCATGTTTGCTTAAATTGGAGCACATCACCTTCAAAATATTCCCATAGTTGTTTGTTTTCCTATAGTTTACATAAAGCCATTGCCTAGAGATCCTGCTATAATGCAGCTGCCCTGGCCCTGCTCTCCTGTCATCTCTCAGAGGTTCTAGGCTGGGTATTCTTGGTGCACAGCATCTTGGGATGAAAGGTATGGTTGTGGCTTTGGGCGTATTCTAAGGGAGAAAGCTTGGGTTGTATTTAGAGAATTTCTAGGGGTTCCATGGAAATAATTTAGCATGGTTGGTAGTTTGTAAGTCTTGTGGTTGGATGAGTGTTGGGCCCCAAGAGGAAGATGAGATACTTTTCATTTTCCATGTCCAGTGGGAGCATGTACTGTCATGCAGTTGGGAAGTTGTGGCCTGTGCTCACCAGATAGCTCAGTTGAAACACAGAGAGCTCTGGTATATAGGTTAGGACAGGAGCATGCGAATGGGAAGTTTAGAGATAGCAAAAAAGCTCTTGATATTCAGTATTAATGTTTGTTTAGCTCGAATTTTTGCCTGAAAAAGTCTGTAGTTCAATGTATAACAAAAATGAATTAAAGAATGTAGAACTTGCTTTTAACTCTGCCCCCCTAACTAGTTGTAAGCCTTTAAAAGGGTAATCCTTTTATGTTGTCCCGGGACACTGCCAGGAGAATCCCTGAGTAAAGAGCAGGACACTGGTTACCATGGCCCCAAAACCAAACTATAAGGGATCCACTTTATAGGGCCGAGTCCAAGACCAGAGGATCCCAGACTCCTTTGGCTTACTGAGCCCTTGCCAGAAATAAATGATCCCTCAGTACCCCTGGAAATCTTGAAGAAAACAGGTGGAAAACACCCTTTCTCATTGTACTAAAGGCTACTACTGTCCCCGGATCGTTCTGCTGGTTCCTAGAGGTCAGTGCTACCCACATTGGAAAAAGTGGTCTAGATTCTGAGTCTGGAGCATCAGGACACAGAAGGTCATTTCTCCACTGCCCAGAGCCCTTGATGATCGCCACCCTTCTTTGCTCCAGTCACACTGACTCGCTCCAAAATTACAGAATCCAACCCCCTGGGAGCTGCCTGGTCCTCTTTAGTCACTGCTCTGCCCCCCATCTCAGACCTCCCTCCCAGGGCACCCTCCTCTCTGATCAACTCTTGTATCTCTCTCAATGGCTTCTGCTCTCTAATGAGTTTATGTGATGGTCACTGTGTTCATTTACTTCCTTGCTAGACCAAAAGCCTCTCCCTGTCATGGGAGAGACTATATAATCTCTAATTATAGAGATTAAACTTGGTAGATTTTGAATAAATGTTGAATAATTTCTACAGGAAATGTTTTGAACTTCACATTCTTACAATGACCTCAGGAAAAGGGTGGCTGGAGAGCCAATATTTTAAGCCTTGTCCTCGCCTATTACTTCCTCTGCTTCCCCAGCTCAGGATCCCTGAATCTCAGAGCCTCACCTCTACCTCCCATCCCCTGAGCTCTCAGAGGCTGGAGTTTGAGAACTAAAATGTGTCAGACTCAGGCTCATGCTTTTATCGCTGATTTCCTATGATCTTTCTTTATTTTTGTGTGCCAGGTGATTTTTATTCTTGTCCGACAAGTATTCATTGTAACAGTCATGTGCTTGTTATATTCTTTTTGTGGATTTGGCCTTTTATATCAGGCCATTGAAGATTTGGATATGCATTTTTGTTTTTCAGTGAATCTGATGGGATTATTTGGTTGCCCAGACTGAATTCTGTTCTGTTTTACAAGTTAGCATTTCCAATCCCATCTATAAATGAAAGGACTGGCTTTGGCCTTGTCTTCTTGGAGCTCTCCCAGAGGGCAAGCTTCAACTTGGTCTGAAGGATTCTCAGGAGAGCAGTGAGCGATGGTGAGGTTGCAAATCCTTAACTGCTCAAAGTAAACAGCCTGCATTTGTCATCTTTATTTCTGAGCAGCTTTTGGGTCAATGCCAGTGTAAGGAATCCTCCGGGCGCACCAAAGACTCTACTGTTATCTGGAGCTATGTCTTATTTCTGATCCAGTTGTTCATTTAAGCATCACTCAAGGTCCTCTGTATGTCAAGGGTTATTCTGGATCTTGGTATGTGGAGGGAATTGATTTAGAAAATGTGTACAGGAGCCAGGAGCTCAGGGGGTGAGGTGGGAGAGGAGAGTGGCCACAGGTAGAAGTTGGCCAGACAAGACCTTCGCTGGAGGGGAATGAAGGGCAGTGCAGGGGAAGCGCGCTTGGGGTTTGGAGGTCATTTCTCATTTGGACCCCCCAGAAACTCATCAGTTTGGTTAGATCATTGGGTGCAAATGTGAAGGTACAGACCAGAGACCCTAACACATGACAGTGGTCCCTGTCTGAAGGACTTTGCCTGCCAGATTAATAAAGGTCCCAGGAGAAAAATGAATTTTGTTAAAGACTTCTACTTGTTGTGCTTCTTCCCCAAATCAGCATACAAGAACTCATCCATATAGTTGACAAAAATAAAACATTAGAACAGCTGGATAGTAAAAATCATGAGACACAATTGTGCTGTAATGCATTTGAAATAGTCCCATAACAAGTTAACTGATTTGATCATTATTGTCTGCCCCTACTAATGTGCTTGTGCCACCTGCCGTGGAGAAAGGGCACCCCAACAGCACTCCAGACACTGCAGGTGTGCCCAGCCTCCTTGCGAGTGAGAGTGCAGCTCTAACAGATGAACTAGCTTCCTAATTGCCGGCGACATCTTTGTTCTCTCTACAAAGACAAAAGCTTCTGTCAGCCTTTGTGCTGTCATCTCACTCTATTAGACAGTTTCTGTTGGGTGTGGATTTTGCCCTGATGGTTTTCTTTTGCAGGCCTTGCTGTTGCTTTTTATCTAAAAGAAAAGGGGCTGCAAGAATTCAATGGATTATTTATTAAACAGCCAGTTCTGCTCTGAGAGACAGTCCTCCCCACCCACCCCAGTTCGAGTGTTTAATAACGATTCTCCTCTTGGATGCACTCTGTATAAAAGAAGTTAAACTATTGAAGACATAATTTTAACCATTTTAAAAACTAATACACTTTAAAATTCTGATTTGAGATAAAGGAGACTTTTAATAACAAAAGGGCAGATCTCATTTTCACAGAGTGGAATGTGTTCCAGCCGGCAGGAGCATGGGATTCAGGTGATAGAGGCTGGGGTGAAAGTCACATAGTGTGCAGTAAACTGAGGTGGCCTGCCTCACACGCGGATATCTCCCTTGACCCCAAAAAATATGAAAAGGAAAATCCAGAGAAATATATGCAATGAGATACATTCCATATGGCTTTTTGACTGGCTCCCTTTATATATTAGTTATCTACAAATTATTATGATTATTTTTAATATTAGCTGGCATGACTGAGCATGGGCCTCTGTGAGCCATCTTTCAGGTGATACTATCTTTATTCTCATAGTTCTAACGGGTCCAGGTGTGACCATTCTCATCATTTTGCAGAGTATGAGGAGGGGTGAATCATGACCATAGATAAATAGATTCAGCTAGCAAGTATCAGGGCTAGGTTCAAGTTAGGCACCCTTTTCAGATCCAGGGTTGTTTGTTTGTTTATTTTGTTTGGGGTTTACAGCCAAGCCTGGCTAGGTTCAGGGATTTCCTGTTGGCTCATTGCTCAGTGCCTGGCAGGCTTGGGGTGACCACCTGGGGTTCAGGAAACTGAGCCTGGATTGGCCACCTGCAAGGCAAGTGCCCTGCTGTTCAATCATTCTGGAGATTTGTGGCATCCCTGCTGGGTGTCCTGGGCCCCTTAGCTATTGGACTCTTCCCCTGTAATCATCAGTTCTAAAAAGAGTCATTGTGATGATGGGTTTTAGAAATAAAAGAAAAGGTAGTTGTTTTTTCTCTTTTTTTCTTTTTGGCATTTTGGGTCACACTCAGCATGCTCAGGGGTTATCCCTGGCTCTGCACTCAGGAATTACTTCCTGGTAGGTGCTTGGAAGATCATATGGGATGCTGGGGATTGAACTCAGGTTGACCACATGCAAGACAAATGCTTACCAATTATCCTGACACTCCTGCCCCCAAGACTGAATTCTTACCATCACTACTTCAAATAACAATGACTACAAAAACTATGTTTATTATAAATGAATACAAAACACTGATATAGAATTGTACCAGTGAAATAATCCCATGTGTTCATTATAGGGCCAGAAATTATATTCACAGAGGGTCAGAGCAATAGTGCTATAGCAGGTCGGGTATTTGCCTTGCATGGAGCCAACCTGGGGTTAATCCCGGCATCCCACTTGGTCCCCTGAGCACCACCAGGAATAATTCTTGAGTGCAGAGACAGGAATGACCCCCTGAGCATCACCAGGTGTGGCCCAAAAAGAAATGAAGAAATATATATTATAGTTAGGATTTCATAAGTATAATTTTTAAAGCATTTCTGTAAAATCAGCCCTCCTGTGGGATGCTGGTGTCAGGAATGATTTCTGTCATTTAAAATGGATAGAGGAAACCAGGGAAGAAGTTCAGGAGTTACCCACCAAAGGACTTACAGTGCTTATTGAGGGAGTTACATTTTTTTATTTTTGACAATTACAAAAAATGTTCATGTTTCGGTTTAAAAAAGCCATACAGTGTTCCAGCACCCATCCCCTCCACCGGTGCCCACCTCCACCACCACCAATGTCCCCGATACCCTCCCCCTCCCCTAGCCTGCTTCCATAGCAGGTTCTCCATCTCTTTTCTCCCTCTCTCTCTCTCTCTCTCTCTCTCTCTCTCTTTCTTCCCTCTCTTACATGTTGTGGATTGTAACAGACTTTTGACAATCATTGGTCCACTGTTCCTTTCTCTGTCTTACCTAACCTCTGCTCCCACACATTTGTGGTAGTTTCGACCTTTGGCAAGATCTCCTGATCCACATTTCGCCCTGACCTTGGATATTGGTATCATAATATATATATATACTCCTAATTTGCATAACATAAATATATACATATTAGGAGTTACATTTTTTAAAGGGAAAATGGAGGTAGGAAGGTCATTGTGCTTTATTCAATATTGAATATATATAAATTGATTTCTCTGGAAAGTGTTTTTTTTTTATTAAATACTTTCAACATTTGGATAACATAGATTAATGTTTTAATTATCTTGCAGTCAGTATCTGGACGCGGTGGTAATGAGAAAGAAAGGATGGTATCTAGGCAGACACATGTAACAGAGGCCTTTTTCTGCTATCATTTCTTTGGATCTCCTTTTCATCATCATGTATATTTGTACTGGGAAGAAAAATGACAGGACCGCTTCCTCTACAAGCTTGTGCTGCTTGCCCGCTGCCGCATCACTTGGTTGATGATTGAGTATTTATTATTGCTTTAAATCAATGCAGACTTAGACACTTCGCCTTGCTATATGCAGATTCTTAACCAGAGGCTGTCCTGCCTCAGGGCCTTTGGCTCACATCTTTCAGGTCAGACCATGCGCAGAGCCCCTCCTTGCCATCGACAAGGCATCCTGTCACAGTTGCAACTCAACACACTCTCCTTTCTTCACGTTTTTCCCCCCGCCCATACAACTTACACAACTCCCAACTTGGGGGCACTCTTTCTCCTTCCCTACTTTTTATTTCCCTACACAACTTACATACTTCTGACATTTTTGATATGTTCTTTATTAGTTTCTCCTAATGAAATGCAAGCCTGTTTTGATAAATATTTGATATTTATAATATTTGATATAAGTTTTAAAGCATATTTGTAAATGAATATGTGTTATGACTAGAAAAAAGAAGAATGACATATACACATTAAAATGCAATTTCTGGGAGAGCAGAGACTGTGTTTTGTTCATTACATTGTCTCCAGTGCTGTGGACAGAAATTATACTTAATAAACATTCAGCATACATTTGTGGGTTGAATGGGCCAAGGATTATTAATAAAATCACCAGGAATATTTCTGTGTTTTCAAAAGATGTAGGAAGAGAGAGAAGGCAGAAACAGAGGAATAACATGGAAAAATAAACAAATATTGTTATTTCAGAGCTCACTCTCATTTCATATTAGGTTTATAGAAAGAATATGTAATTTATTAGCTTAAAGTTCCAGTTTCAGATGAAAGGTGCAGTCCCCTGAGAACAGAAAATAGAATTGTGAACAAATACAGCTTATCATGAAAATGCACATCAATTGCCTGTTAGATGCTTTTTTACTTTGGCCTTGATCAATCATTCTGAAGTGAGGGATGTGATGGTCTTTTCTTGTCTTTTGCTATACTAATAATATTCTCCTATTTATACATATGTTGGATTCATATATAATCCAGCTACCATTCAACCAGCTGAGAAAATAAGAAAGATTACTCTTGCCAAGTTGATTCCTTTTGTACTCAGGGATAAAATCAGACACTTAAGCTCTACCGTGAACCCAACCATCATCTACCTGGGTAGATGCAACGAAGGGAAAATGTTAGAGGAATTTTAATGATGACCAGGACTCAGGCATTTGAAATGTCTGTTTATTACAAAAAATTGGAAAGCTTCAAAAGTTATTCTCTCTGCTGGTCGGGAACCAGAGTTAAACAGAGAGTGGAAAATTGCCTTTGATTGAAGCATGTGGCCAGCAGCCACTGGCATGCTCCAAAAAGCAGAAATAGACATTATAAGATTCAAAGGATCACTGTTTGACTGATTCAGAGTTGTCTTTAACGATATAAAGACAATTCTTAACATGAAGAAATATTAACAGCTCTGTGACATTTTTTGAATTTGAACTTATGCTTTTGGAGGATTAAATAATCTAAAGTAATTCAGGTATAAGACAAGATTGAAAATACAATGTATAGAATGAACAGTTAGACAATGGAGAGTTAACAGATGCAGCTAGCCGAGGAAAGTGTGAAGCCAATTTTATTGTGTTCTTTTAATAACAGTAATAAAAATTAATTTGGAGGTTATCCTTGTCTAAGAAATAGCTTAAAGTCTGGAGCACATCAGGTTTAAGCCAGGGCTGTGATGACAGACATATCCCTGCTCTACCTATGGAGAATCCCAGACACTTGAAGAAGCAAGAAGGTGGAATATGTTAGGTTGTTCCTAGACAACTCAATCAAGCATGTACTAAAAGTTCCACCAAGCTTCTCCCCCATGCTGCTAAGAGAGAAGGCATTATTGAGCACTTACTATGTGTTGGGCTTTGTGCTATGCACTTAACAGAGGCTTTGTAATCTCAAGAGGGGTTTTGGCCCACTTCCAATGATGAAGAAACTGAAATTCTGCTCACTAGAGTGTTTGTCTAAAGAGCTAACCAAGTAGATGACATGGGATGTTTGAATCTGGTGTTTTCCTCTCTCTAGGAATTTTGCTCTCAATCCTGTAATTGCTTTTTCTCTCTAAGCAGATATTGTTTTTTGATGGGTGAGAAAAGATAAAAACACAACAAGCAAGAGTTTTTTGTAACCATAATTTTAAAAAAAGAATAGAATATTTGAAACTGTTGAAATTTACCATTCAAACACCAGTTAATTCTGCCTGGCTAGCATAAGCCTAAAACTATAAAATAAAAGCGTCTCTCCTATATGACACATTGTTACCTATGTTAAAAATAAAAATAGAAAGGCATCGCTTTTACACAGTTATCCTTAAATTTGAATTAAAGTAGTTAAAATAGAGAAAATGATTGTTGAAGGTTTTTTATGTCATTGAAACTAGACACAGCTCTAATGATGAAGGAAGAGAAAAAACACATCCAGTGGAGCCAAACTTTTCCCCTGCAATTATAATCCATTTAAAATGGACATCCTGTGTCTTCTTAAAATGCTTTCCTTGATTTGTTCATCACTATAACTCAAAATAATTCTCAAGGAAGTCATGCCAAAGAAAAATGGCCTTATAATCAAGGGAACAAAAATACTCACATTTATATTTTAAAATTGCGATGTACTGAATTATGGTTAAGTACTTAAGTGTCTCATTATCTCTTGTATCCTATACCTTTCTGCTCTGGCATCGAAAAAACACTTCATGTGCTAACTGATGGACACAATTAATAAAGTATAAATTTCCTTTGGCCGTGACCTGAGACTTGGGGTTGTTATTTGCCTGTTCTTAAAACTTATAAAAAGACAACATTGATTTTCCCACACAGGCTATCACATGGGAAAACTGTATTGCGAGAAAAAATGGAGTGAATAGAAACAAATATGAGTGTGTAATGCTTTAAAGTGCGGACTGGAGAGATAGTACAGAGGGTAGGGCATTTACTTTGCATGTGACTGACCTGGATTCAATCCCTTACATAATGATTCCTCAAGTCCTACCAGGAGGATCCCTGAGCACCACTGAATGTGACTCCCAAACCAGAGTCAACCAGTCAATAAAAGAGAATAAAGCTAATACCATGATGAGTGATGATAAAGTTCTGAATTACTTAAGAATTTATGTAAACATTTTCTTAACCCTTTTCTTAAAAAATGTGGAAATTGTGTGTTGCTTTCCACTCTCTCTCTTCCCCTTCTTATATTTTTCACTTTATTTCTTCTTTTCTTATTTTTCAAGTAAAGGAGACCTAGGATGATTTTGTTGGGAACTGTTTCATGAAAGTAAAATGCAGCTGTATAAATAAACTGCCTGTTGCTCAAACTAAGTGATAAGCAGTTACGAAGTTCCTACTTACTTGTGCTTTTTTAAAGAATGTCTCTGAGTCGGCAGGGAGAGCGATAGTACAGCAGGTCGGGTGTTGGCCTTGATGGTTCAATCCTTGGCATCCCTTATAATCCCCTGAGCACCACCAAAAATAAGTATTTCTGATGTATTGCTTATTTGATTATCTTGGTTTGAACATCTACTGTGTGCTTTAAGCTACAGGAAGTTTCTCACTGGCTCCCTAGTAATCATGCTAGAAGAAAAGCAGAACTTCAGAGCAAGGAGAAAATCTCTGGAGTTCTGCATTAGCGATTACTGGCCCCAGCATTTTTAGTCTCAGGCCTCTCCATATGGTGTCAAAAAAAGGCAGGAAGGGTGGCCCCAGCAAGCCCTCAGGGTCTAGGTAGTTAAGGACCCTTTTCTTTTCATTTGATTTGTTTACTTATAAACACTTTTCTTTTTTGTTTTAAGTATTTTATTATACCACCGTGAGATATACAAATAAAAAAGATATACAATTAAAAAGTTCATGTTTGGGTTTTGGTCATACAGTGTTCCAGCACCCGTCCCTCCACCAGTGCCCATCTCCCACCAACAACATCCCGGTTCCCTCCCCCTTCCCCAGCCCACCTCCATGGCAGGTTCTTTATTTCTTTCCCTTTCTCTCTCTTTCTCTTTTCCTTCCCTTCCAGACTATGGATTACAGAACATACATTAAAAGGTTGTCATGTGTATCCTTTTGCCTCTATTTAATGCTCAGTTCTAGGTTGGCATTAGTACCCTCAACAATTATTAGCACCCTGTTCCATTTTCTGTCTTACCTAACCTCCTGACTCCCAGACGTTTGTGATAATTTCCACATTTGACAACACCTCCTGATATATGTTTCACTTGACCTTGGATATTGGTATCATAATATGTACATATATATTTATGTCATGCAAATAAATGCAGTCATTCTGTATCTGTCTCTCTCCTTCTGGCTAATTTCGCTCAACATAATCTTCTCCATGTCCATCCATTTATAGGCAAATTTTATAACTTCATTTTTCCTAACAGCTGCATAGTATTCCATTGTGTAGATGAACCAAAGCTTTTTATCCAGTCATCAATTTTCGAGCACTCTGGTTGCTTCCAGATTCTGGCTATTGTGAATAATGCTGCTATGAACATAAAAGTAGGGATGGTGTTTCCGCTGGGCGTATTTTTGGTTTCCCAGAGTAGATTCCCAGGAGTGGTATGGCTGGGTCAAATGGGAGTTCAATTTCTAGTCTTTGGAGGAAAGTCCATATTGTTTTCCAGAAAGGCTGTACCAGCCGGCATTCCCACCAACAATGGATGAGAGTCCCCTTTTCCCCACATCCACGCCAGCACTTGTTGTTCTTGCTCTTTTGAATATGTGCCAGTCTCTGTGGTGTAAAAGTGGTATCTCATTGTTGTTTTGATTTGCATCTCTCGATGATTAGTGATGATGAGCAACATTCGCAAGTCAATCAACATAATACATCATATCAATAAAAAAAAATAAAAACCATATGATCCTTTCAATAGATGCAGAAAAAGCATTTGACAAGATCCAGAACCCGTTCATGATTAAAAAGCGGCTCCAGAAAATGGGAATTGAAGGGACTTTCCTCAAGATAGTTACAGCCATCTACCAAAAAGCCCACAGCAAGCATCATTCTAAATGGGGAAAAGTTGAAAGCCTGCCCCCTGATATCAGGGACAAGACAAGGTTGCCCACTCTCACCTCTTTTATTCAATATAGTACTGGAAGTACTTGCCACAGCAATCAGAGAAAGAAAAGGACATCAAGGGCATCCAGATAGGCAAGGAAGAAGTCAAGCTATCATTATTTGCAAATGACATGATATTATACCTAGAGAACCCCTAAACTCTCTACCAAAAAACTCCTAGAAACAATAGACGCATATAGTAGAGTGGCAGGATACCAAAATCAACACCCAAAAGTCAGTGGCTTTCCCATATACAAATAACGAAAGAGAAGAAAGGGATATTAAGGAAACTATTCCATTCACAATTGTGCCACAGAAAATCAAATACCTAGGAATCAACTTAACCAAGTATGTAAAGGACCTGTACAAAGAAAACTACAAGACACTGCTCCAAGAGATAAAAGAGGACACAAGGAAATGGAAAGCGCATTCCCTGCTCATGGATGGGGAGAATCAACATTGTCAAAATGGTAATACTCCCTATAGCTCTGTACAGATTCAATGCAGTCCCTATGAGGATACCCATGACATTCTTCAAAGAAATTGACCAAACGCTCCTGAAATTTGTATGGAACAATAAACCCCCAAGGATAGCTAAAGCAATCCTCAGGAAAAAGAAGATGGGGAGGCATCACCTTTCCCAACTTCAAACTGTACTACAAGGCAGTAGTAATTAAAACAGCATGGTATTGGAATAAAAACAGACCTGTGGACCTATGGAATAGAATTGAGTATCCTGACACCCAACCTCAAACACATGATCATTTAATCTTTGATAAAGTAGCAATGAGTCTAAAATGGAGTAAGGAAAGCCTCTTCAACAAGTGGTGTTGGGAAAACTGAGCAGTGACATGTAAAAAAATGAATTTGGACCTGTGTCTAACACCATGCACAAAAAATCAGATCAAAATGGATAAAGATCTCAATATCAGACTTGAATCCATAAAAGTACATTGAAGAAAATATAGGAAAAACCCTCCACGACATTTGAAGTTAAAGGCATCTTCAAAGGTGAACCATCACTAACAAAGCAACTAGAAGAAAGGATAAACATATGGGACTACATGAAACTAAAAAGCTTCTGCACCTCAAAAGAAACAGTGACTGGGGCTGGAGCGATAGCCCAGCGGGGTAGGCGTTGCCCTGGCTGCGCGCCGGCCTGTGCCGGCCGGGTTCGATCCCGGGATCCCATATGGTCCCCCGAGCACCGCCAGGGGAAATTCCCTGAGTGCAGAGCCAGGAGAGGAACCCCTTGAGCATTGCGGTGTGACCCAAAAGCAAAAAAAAAAAAAAAAAAAAGAAACAGTGACTAAGATACAAAAGCAGTCCACAGAATGGGAAAGAATATTCACCCAATACCCATCTGATAAGGGGGTTAATATCCAGGATATATCAGGCACTGGTAGAACTTTACAAGAAGAAAACAAACAACCCCATCAAAAAAATGGGAGGAAGAAATGAACAGAAACTTCAGCAAGGAAGAAATTCGAATGGCCAAAAAAACACACTTTTTCTTTTTTTTTTCGTAAATTTGTGTTCCTACTTAAAACATTCTTGACCCTGAATACTACTGGAAATGGTTAGACCCATCAGTTATCTTGTTTGGGGGATTTGGTAGCAGCTGATAAATGGATTCCTCTATGGATCAGTGGTATTCATGGTCTGAGCATCAACTGAGTCTTCAGTGTGGGTCTGTCTTGGCTCAGTTGTGGTATTTACAGATGTTTTAGATTTCTTCTATCCCTTCATCCTCTTAGCAAAATGATCTGCTCTTGAAGAAACAACAGCAGGCATAGAAGAAAAAATTCCATCTCCTTATCTACAAAACTCTCTGCCTTGTGCTTCTTTTTTTATGGGATGTAAAACATTTTATTATGGAGGTTTTAGGAAGGGGAAGGAGAGAAAGTGAGAGAGAGTATACATTTCAAGAGGGGAAGATGACGGGCAACACATATAACCGCGGGCACCACATGTGCTCAGCACCATGGGCTCAAGCAGCATGTGGGTTCAGGCAGCTTATGCACACCTGCCTCGTACTTCTTCACTCCCTTTGTACTCTGAATAATTTCGCTTCCATTTACAGGAGCCACATGCGTTCAAAGACTCAACTTCTCCTTATATCATCTATGTGATCTGTGTCTTGTCATCTTATTTATGTTCTGGTTACTTCCATATTAAAATTTATTTATCTTGAATCTCCTGCAGTGTAACTATCCTTTCCCTAGTTTGCTGCAAAACTGAATAGAGGACAGTGATTTTGTTAAGATAACTAATGCAAGCTGTACATTGATGAAAAGTTTTATCTTTCAGCATTATTAATATCTGTAAAGAACTAAAAATGTCTTGCTCTGAGTTTTGTTTGGCTAACATTTATTGATCAACATTTCCATGTCTGTGTCCCAAATTAACAAGCTTAACAAATTGCATAAATAAATGCTACTAGAAATTGAATTTTATGCTAGGCATATTTTTTCTCTGTTTCTACCCAGTGACACATTTGAATGGGAAACATTCATTTTTGTCATAGGGAAAAAGCTAAGAATTTAAGCTAAACAATCTA
The DNA here is from genome assembly GCA_021461705.1 of Cryptotis parvus. Classification (NCBI taxonomy): domain Eukaryota; kingdom Metazoa; phylum Chordata; class Mammalia; order Eulipotyphla; family Soricidae; genus Cryptotis; species Cryptotis parvus. The sequence goes on along the minus strand of JAJIBD010021962.1, from coordinate 4,815 downwards.
TATGGAAAAACCCTTGTCAGAATTCAGGATTTGGCTGTCTTAAACTCAAACGTTTGGAGGAATGGAATTCTCAAAATTTAATTTCCAGTGAGCTAGTAAAATCACTTGGACCTGCTACTCTGGGTAGTTTGAAACTTAATGATAACTTCAGTAAAGATCATTCTAGTGAAGACAAATAGAGATGGAAATAAAAACCCAAATGCCCAGACAGAAGAGCTTTTGATCCTCTGGCACAGGCCTTGGATACATTCTGTTGTTCTGTTTCTGCCTGTTGATCCTCTGGCTCCATCCCTCATAGGAAGTGGTGCTGTTTGGCTGCTCCAAGCCCATCCTCGAGAGCTCAGTGCCCATGCCCTTACTAATGCCTCCCACAACACCTGCTGCTGGCAGCTGGCGCTCACAGTGAAGATGGATGTTTATAATTTGAGGCTGAGCATCCATTCTACATCAGGGAATTGACTTTTTCTCCCCCGCTTATCAGTATCACAGACAGAATAAATGACTTCATAACAGTTTGCTATGGCTAATAGTAGTAATAAATCTGAATTTTATACTGACCCCTGTCTCAAAGCACTTCACGAGCATAAAGAGAAATACAAACTTCCCACAAAATTTGTTTATACAGTCAAAAACCAATTCCTATGAAATGAAAGACACTTGGTATTTAACAGCCCACAGATACATTAGAAAACAATTTAAGGCAGGAGTTTCCAATTGAAACCAAAAGGCAGAATTTATGTAGGCAGAATGCAATTACCAATGCAAGTATTCTTGATTTCTGTTGTATCATACCTCGTGCAGAGACGTTGACAGGAATCCAGTATTACACATCTCTGTGTTTGAGTTTCAGTCAAAGTATTTTTTGGGCAAAGCAGATAGATAGTATAAATCAGTCCTGTCTTGAAACAAAGCTCTTTGCCTGACACCAAGGCACAGCTTGACTCAGGAACCAGGGAGTGGTGCTCTGGTCACTGAAGAAATGTGATTCCTCATGAGTGTCCTTCAGTGTTCCCCAACACAGCATTGCAAAGCCTTAACATCTCACATCAGAACTCAGCACAACCAGGCCAAGTTTCGCTGTGAATGACCCCTAAACCTTGGAGCATTGTTGGGAGCCCCAGAAACATTGTTGGGAAGGCCCCACCTCAAATGAAAAAGAAATACTCAGGGCCTGGAGTGATAGTGTAGTGGGTAGGGTGCTTTCCTTGTATGCAACTGACTTCGGGTTTGATTCTGGCACTCTATGTTGATCCCCCAAGCACCTGCAGATCCAAGGTATAGCCCCAAACACTGCCCTCAAGGCCCTCTCCCCCACCCCTGAAAAAAATAAAGAGAAAGAAATGTTGCCAGAATGGTAAGATTTTCCTCCTGGGCCTTGAAACTCCCTTATGAAAATTTTCTTTGTTTTTTGGTGAGATTTTGTTGGTTAGGTCTATTCGGAGGCCCATCCAATCTGACCCGCTTTCCCCCCAATTCTCTGTGCTCTCCCAAGGTAGGCCCTTTCAATATGAACTAAATCCGTACTTTTTGTCTTATCTCAGAGTTTTTATGCTTTATTATTTAATTCTCTCGACATTTCTAGGTAGGTTTTAGCATTACCTCGATGTTATAGCATAGGGCACCAGGAGTTTGGAAATGGTGAAGTGCACAGATGACCTAGCAAGGAGCAGGAGATACTCATTTTACCCCTCACGTGTGAAGCAGTGTTTGCTGCTCAGTACTGCCCCTAATGCCATTGAGGAGCAAGCAGTGGAAACAGTCCTGTATTCTTCTTTGGGAGTATTTCATAATGGATTCAAAGTTCAGAATTGGACAGTTAGACATTAAGTCACTATTTTTAAAACAAATTTGATGGCATCCCTTTCTCCCCCTTTTGGGAAACAAACTGGGCTCCAAGAAATGCTCCTTGAAAAATGGTGTTTTACAGAGTGTCTCACAGATTGATAACTGCTTGCCAGTTTTATCATCTACAGAATGAAAATGTTATCCTAGAATCAATCTGAATTTCCTGTCAGTTCCAAAACACATCATAGATGTAAACTGTGGTACCTAAGGATGGTCATTCTCAAGGTGACCTGAAGCTGTAAAATAGCAAAATTCTCACCCAGCGGAGTCTCCATGGCTATCTCAGTGTATTCCACCCCCTCTTCCAACAACTGGAATCCTGTTGTCAATAAAGTTCAGGGTTTATTGGAGAAATTTTCATTAGCTGGTGGATATGGAAAGTAGAATTCCCTGAAGGAAAGTAATTCACTTCTGTTGATTTTAATCTATCAGAACTCTGTATACAATTAGTAATAGACACACAGACTAGGTAAAATAATCTTTTGCACACCCCTGAATTAGTGATAGATACAGGCCTAGAAATCTCATTTTGATCTTTTGAAGTTGCTGTAAAACAAAACCATTGACTTTGGTATGTAAAAATTAGCACATCAAAGGAGTTCAATAAGAGAAAGTGAGAGACAGCCCACCAAGTTTTCTTTCAGATCTTTTGGGTTATTTTCACACATGCATGTCAGTGATTATGTGGGGGAATTGGATTGATCTTTCAGTCAAGTGTAATAAGTGTTGGTGCTGAGGAGGACTGGGATGCCCCAGTTGCAACTCAGTGAAATAGCAAAATCACCACAAGACCTTAAGAATTAGAAGCAAAGACTTGACAGGTTCTCTCCCTTCCTTTCTTAGCGGAAGTTTGGCTCTGATACAGGGACTTGGGGTAAGAAATTTACTAATGAGTACATAAGGACTACCCCTAAGACCTTGGCACTATCCATTCATTGAATAGGAGTGTCCGGGCCCTGTGGCAGAGTGAGCAGGCACTGACCACGGGAATGCAGAGCTGAGGAACAGATGATTATAATTCCTTCCCTGAGAGCTGAAAGGGTGTGAGGGACACTGACAGTAATCACATAACTATGTTGTTGACTCTTGACTTCAAACTAAGGTGATAGTTTTTGCAAGGAAAAGAGGCATGTTTCTCTGAGAGTCTGTACCCAGAGTGCCTGACCTAGAACAGCAGAGCCATAGATTTGTCAGATGTGTCATACAACAGTTTGAGGGTGTGTGAGAGGTCTCTTGAGCTGGAAAGAATATTCTAGACAAAAAGTATTGATCATAGTGTGTGAGGGCTTGTTGTTGTTGGTTTTATTTTATTTTATTTTATTTTATTTATATCCCAGGTTGTTTTTACCTCTGGGGGATACTGGCCACCCAGGCTAGTGCATCAATGAACAGTTCCTTGAGACCTCCAGGGCTGTACTCAGCATTCAGGGACAGTGTGGTGTTGGGGATTGAACTGGGGTCAGTCTCATGTAAGGTTTTGTGCCTTAGGACTTGTACTGTCTCTCTCTAGCTTCTGTGATTTTTAGTGGATAGGGAGTGGGAAAGTAATAAAAAAGTTGGATGGAAGAGGCTGAAACACAGGAGAGAGGAAAAAAGGAAGGAAGGAAGGAAGGGAAGGAAAGAAGGAAGGAAGGAAGGAAGGAAAGAAGGGAAGAAGGAAGGAAGAAAAGGAAGGAAGGAAGAAAAGGAGTGAAGGAAGGAAGAGCTTATTATTTTAAGGAATTGCAAGCATGCTGCATGTTACACTCAGTGAGCAAGTCAGGAGAATTACCAGTATGAGCATTTCTGGGTTCAGAAATGTCAACTGAAAAAACTCACTGCCAATGACGTGGAGTTTATTGGCTTAAAGTTGGATAAATGGAAGAAAGAGAGTTAGTGGATATATACAGGGCTTTTCATGCCAAAAAGCTGAATACACATTTTATACTCCTTTTAATATACTCCTATTAATAGTGCACTTGGAACATTCTCCTTTTAATAGTGCACATGGAACTTATCTCCTTTTTAATAGTGCACATGGAAGATTCTCAAGATAGACAACATGCTGAGCCACAAAGCATACCTCAATAAAATTAAAAAGATAGAAATTGTGTCAGCTATCTTTTCAGACCACGATGCACTGAAAATGGAAGTTAAACGTACACAGAAACAGGGAGTCAAACCAAACCCCTGGAAACTGAACAGCTCACTCCTGAACAACAAATGGGTCATAGAAGAAATCAAACAGAAAATCCGAAGATTTCTGGAAACAAATGAAAAAGAAGACACCAACAATAAGAACTTGAGGGTTAGCGGCAAAAAGCCGTGTTAAGAGGGAAGTTTATAGCTCTGCAATCATTCATCAGAAAACAAGAAAGGGCCCACATAAATAACCTGACTACACAGCTGAAGACATTAGAAAAAGACCAGCAAAAGGAGCCCAACCCAGGCAGAAAAAAAGGAAATAATAAAACTTAGAGAGGAAATCAATGAGTTGGAAACCAAAAAAACAATCCAAAAAGATTAATGAAACCAAGAGCTGGTTCTTTGAAAAAATAAACAAGATTAACAAACCATTGGCAAGACTTTTCAGGACAGGAAAAGAGAGAACCCAAATAAACAGAATCAGAAATAAAAAGGGTGACATCACAACAGAAACCACAGAAATCAAAAGATCATCAGAGATTTTTTTGAGAGCCTGTATGCTGTGAAACATGAGAATCTAGCAGAAATGGATCAATTCCTGAAGTCCTATAACCTCCCACGGCTGAAACAAGAAGACCTGCAATACCTGGATAAGCCTATCACCATCGAGGAAATTGAAAAAGTAATGAAAAGTCTGCCCAAACACAAAAGCCTAGGTCCAGATGGAATCACTAGTTGACTCTACCAAACCTTTAAGGGGGAACTACTGCCAGTCCTTTTCAAGCTCTTCCAGAAATAGAAGAAACAGAAACAGTTCCAAACAGCTTCTACGAGGCACATATATCA